>CM073125.1:62266453-62801453 GCA_037039145.1 Fundulus diaphanus
TTGGAGATCTAATGTAGAACAGATTACTAGATCAATGTGTGCTTCTGTGCTTTTTGTCTCTCTTGTTGTGTCTCTGCTCTGTCTTCTCTGACCCCCAGTGGGTCGAGGCAGATGACCGTTCATACTGAGCCCGGTTCTGGTTCTGCTGGAGGTTTTTCCTTCACGTTAATGGGGAGTTTTTCTTTCCACTGTCGCTTGATGCTTGCTCTGTATGAGGGATTGCTGCAAAGCCATGTACAATGCAGACGACTCTCCCTGTGGCTCTACGCTTCTCCAGGAGTGAATGCTGCTTGTCGGGACTTTGAAGCAATCAACTGGTTCCCTTATATAGGAAATTTTTGACCAATCTGTATAATATGATTGAATTTGACTTTGTAAAGTGCCTCGAGATGACATGTTTCATGAATTGGCGCTATATAAATAAAATTGAATTGAATTGAATTGAGAGAAAATGGCACTCTAAACACCAAGAGGAATCCTACCTAATCTGGAAAAACAGTCTATTGTATAAAAAGACCCTTCGCAGATAGGACATCTCCTTAAGAACTTCCATATGAACTACTTGGGGACAACTTTCTTGCACTTGGATCAGTTGCTACAGACTGCAGTGATCTAAAAAAACAATGTTCCTGACTTTTCCTTTACACATTAATAACTTACAGTCAATAAAAAATATCAGTCATTCCGCTCTGGACCAAGAGTTCACGAGGTTTGAGTTTTGTTTCTCAGCCAATCAGATCGCTGTGTTGTCAGCTGTGCGAGTTCAATCGGTTCATCGTGGCGGCGCCCATGAGGTGCCAGTTGGCACAGATTTATTGGATACTGCAAGTCCTGCATAGATCTGGAGGTCAAGGAGAGAGAATTCGCCCAGTCGTTTGCCCAGTTTACTGTGATATCGCTAAGACCCGCTGAGCTAGCATGCTACAAGAAGTGCTACTCGAAGTACACGGACAAAACAAAACTCGGGAGAGTCTGTAAACGAGTGGAAGCCGAGAAAGCCTAAAGCCAGCAGGATTCCCTGAAAAAGCCAGATCCTGCACCAACACACCATGCTAAGACCTGATCGACGTTTGGAAAGTGGTGAAGGTGGGCCTTTCATTTTATTTCGGGTTGAATTGAATCTGAATTTAATTGTTAAGTATATATAAATCCACAACCCTGTCTCCCTTCTAGCCACATGTATTTGAGCCCTATGCTGTGGTAATTGTGAAAGATGCCCATTTTTAATGGCATAAATATTTTCTGAACTGGTTTTCCAATTCGTCGTTCATACATAAAAAGGAGGAAATAAATGAAAATTATGAAAATATCATCAGTCTGAGTCAGTGCTAGCTGTCTTCAAAAACACAGCAAACCACTCCTACCTACATCATAATAGTTATGTTCCAATAATTTTACCGGGCCTATGTTCATATGCCTTTGTTTTAATTATATGATAATGCGCATTATTTATCTCGGTGTAGGCCTACATCCAACCCATGTAGTGCAACTATTTAATTATTAACATTTATTTTTAAGGCAGCCAGCATCAAACTTGGCTTCAAGCATGTCCTGCCGATTTCATGCTTCATCTGTAACAAGGACAAATATACCATATTTTTTAGACTACAAGTCACACATAGTTTGGCTGATCCTGCGACTTATATTCGGGTGTGACTTATATATCAAATTTAAATGTTAATTCAAATTGACCAGCATGAACCAAGGAGTAAACACTACCGTCTATAGCCTGAAGAGGGCGCTCTAGGCTTGTGAAAACTATCCCGCTCCTGTACCACTTAAAATAGGGTGACCGGACGTCCCCGATATCCAGGGACTGTCCCTGTTTTGGATGACCTGTCCCTGGAAACGTCCCTGATTTCAGTGCATCATGATGGAGCATTTACCCGGATCTGCCGCTGTCCTGACGTAGTAGAAGAGCTGATCTGAACGCGCCTTCCCCGCCCGGTCGGC
This sequence comes from Fundulus diaphanus, assembly GCA_037039145.1. Taxonomy (NCBI): domain Eukaryota; kingdom Metazoa; phylum Chordata; class Actinopteri; order Cyprinodontiformes; family Fundulidae; genus Fundulus; species Fundulus diaphanus. The sequence goes on from CM073125.1 coordinate 62,268,407, forward strand.
GTGGCAGATCATGCAAAACAAACCAACCCCCAGACAGAGATTCTCAACAAAATCAGAGACGTCCCTGGTTATAATGAGAGAAATCTGGTCACTTTGACTTAAAAATGTATTGAAACATTAACTTATAGACAACAAAGACTGAACATGTTTGTATGTTTCTCTGTTTCAGTCTGCGTTCACGCAGCAGAGCGTTGCGTGGAGCAGCTCTAAGGATCCAGACTGAGACAGAACCTGTTACTGGGCCGTCTGTGAAGCTAACAGCAGCTAGCGCTAGCTTACAGCTCTGATGTCAGGGTTACAACTTCACTGATGAACGTGAGCTTTATGTTGCTCTGAAACATCCGTGTCGTACTGTTAGCTTAGCACGTAGCATCGTTATGCTAACGGTCTGATTTAGGCGTAATTTTGACAACTTTTAATGTAGCGGGCCGTTACGCTGAAATGCTCTGGATAAAACCTGCTGGTTGGAGCTGCTAGCTTGTTATGCTAATTTACTCCATTCATCCTCCCAGGTATATTCCACGTTATCCACCTGGTTGTGGATGCAGCTGTGGAATTTAATAAATTGGTTTACCAGATTAAATGTCAGTTTTTAGTCATGGATTGTGTGAAATAAATTTCTAAATAAATGTGTATAGTCCGGTGCGACTTATATGCTTTTTTCCTCTTTATGATGCATTTTTTTGACTGATACAATTTATATTCTGGAGTGATTTATAGTACGAAAAATACATTATCCAAGATCCAGTTACAAGAAAAAGGCAGTTTGAAAGTTTTCCCTACGTGGTAAATGGTATTTTGTTTACTATTGTTAGCATGAATATTTTTCAATCTATGAATATTTTTACTCTCCCTGGTGTAGTTAAAATATTTCAGTAATTTCCTTTAATTGTTGGATAATTGACCAGTTCAGGAACGTGTGCGTTATTTCTAAAATATTATTGGTTTCTGGAGACTTATTGATAGAATATTCATTACTGTTACATGTACTGTGTTTTGAAGAGTCGTGGCGCATTTAAAATTTAGTCATAAAGGTTTTTGGTATTGTATAACCAAACAATATTAGTTATGGAGGCCTGATGTACAGAGCACAATGTTGATTTTAGTAATAGTGTTGCGTTTTCAACTTTAAAAATTTTGTAGTCTTTTGAAGTATTAATCTCCGCTGTCATTCACTAGTCTTGAATTTATTTTATAATTTAAATCAAACTGATGAGTTATGTTATATAATTTTATGGCCTTGTCATTTTAGGTGGCAACTTGATCAAGACTGCAGAGGTTCACAATGATGAAAGAATCCTACATACACGAGGAAAAGATGTTGCTACTGAAGTGCGGTACTACAGGTCGAGTCACTATCCTACACTCGTATACTGTCCAAGACAAGAAGCAGTCAGGAACACCAGAGACGCTATTACGGTGCAGCATTTGGAACATTTTGTGAGACTGTTATAGAAGGTTGTTTCATAAAAAATAATGAAATACTTTGCATTTTGTATTGTATTACATTGAAAGCATTTCAGCTTTTAACTTTTAATTCTCTCTCTTTTTTCTTCATAGTAGGTACACCTGGTCTGGCGTTCTGTTAACTGTGAAATCATCCAGGGAAGACAGATCACCTCTATTACCATCTAATGTAGAACAGATTACTAGATCAATGTGTGCTTCTGTGCTTTTTTGTCTCTCTTGTTGTGTCTCTGCTCTGTCTTCTCTAAGCCCCAGTCGGTCGAGGCAGATGACCGTTCATACTGAGCCTGGTTCTGGTTCTGCTGGAGGTTTTTCCTTCCCACTAATGGGTGGTTTTTCTTTCCAATGTCGCTTCATGCTTGCTCAGTATGAGGGATTGCTGCAAAGCCATGTACAATGCAGACGACTCTCCCTGTGGCTCTACGCTTCTCCAGGAGTGAATGCTGCTTGTCGGGACTTTGAAGCAATCAACTGGTTCCCTTATATAGGAAATTTTTGACCAATCTGTATAATATGATTGATTTGACTTTGTAAAGTGCCTCGAGATGACATGTTTCATGAATTGGCGCTATATAAATAAAATTGAATTGAATTGAATTAAGAGTCACAAAACTTACGTCCATGTTTGTTGATAACATCCAGGAAATTGAAAAACTTGATATGAAGCCTAGTGCTTCGTTGTCATATTTTAAGAAAAAACTTAGGTGAAGTATCCAATCCTTCAGTTTCTAAAGCAATCAAGGCGAGACAAAAGTGAGATGGTCTGTGGACGGTAGTAAATCAACACTTAGGTGATAAGTGGAGTTCTGCCAGTACAAGTAGTAGCACTGGCACTGATAATAATAACTCTGACAGATCTGAAGGTGGTTCTACGAGGCCTTACTCACCAATACCAGAATTACAGAACAAACTGTACAAATCTGTATATGACTGGCCAGTATATAAGGATGCTCATTAGTGAAACACAGGGTCTGAAGAATATCTGGTGATTTGAACATTCAGTCAGCTGAGAGATTAGTCCCAAGAATTACTCTGATGGAATATGTACTAATGAGGACTTAGAGGGTTCAGATGGTGAATCATAATGATGTATATGCTTAGATATCAATTATATGTTTAGATGTCAATATGAGGTGTAAATATGTCAGTCATGGCTTCTTTGTGAAATTAATTGAAATCATGTACAATAATGTATACAGTTGTAAATTGTGTAATGCATACAAGGTTGATACACATGTATTAATAAAGCTTTATAACAATGTATAATGTTGCTCTTCGTTATTTCTTAACTGTTCATATACTACTTGGTTTTATCTATTTTATAGTTAATTAATGCAATTTAAAAGAAAGAAAGAAAATTTTTCCATTGCAATAATCAATTGAAGATATCATTTACATCTATGGAATAGATTTAGGCAAGGCAAGGCAAGGCAAATTTATTTACATAGCGCATTTCAGTACAAAGACAATGCAAAGTGCTTTACATGGTTAAAATATAGGAAAATAAAACAGAATAAAAGCAAGTTGGAATAAAATGTAGAAACAAAATAAAACATGGAAGAATAGAAACTAAAAGCAAATATTGAAAACAGTTGGACTACAAAGTTGAACTAATGATGTTTCAGTAAAACAGTTTAACTAGAACAGTCGAAGGCAATCCTAAACTAATCTGCTTTAATCTTGATTTAAAGGAACTCAGACTTTCTGCACTTTTACAGTTTTCTGGAAGTTTGTTCCAGATCAGTGGAGCATAGGAAATAATTGCTGCTTCTCCGTGTCTGGTTCTGGTTCTGGTTCTGCAGAGCAGGCTGGAGCCAGAAAACCTGAGTGGTCTGGAGGATAAATTCACTGATAACAAGTAATGGATTCGTTTTTCCAGATCCTGCTGAGACATCAGTCCTTTAATCCTGGAAATGTTCTCCAGGTGCTAGAAGGTCCACTTTGTAATTGTCTTTAGATGGAGGTTCAGGTCTGAGTCCATCACTACTCCCAGGTTTCAGGCCTGATCAGTGGTTTTTAGCTGAAGCAGCTGAAGCTGTGTGCTAACTCTTGATCTCTCCTCTATTGGTCCAGAAATTATTACTTCAGTTTTGTTTTTATTCAATTGTAGAACATTTCGTCTCATCCATGCATTGATTTCTTCTATTTACTCAGCGCTTGAATGAGTTCATAGTCACCTGGTGACATGGTGATGTAGAGCTGTGTGTCGTCTGCATAGTGATGGTAGCTGATGATGTTTTTATGATCTGAGCTAGAGGAGCATGTAGATATTGAAGAGGAGGAACCCAGGATGGACCCTTGGGGAACCCCACATGTGATTTTTGTCATCTCTGATGTAAAGTTACCTACTGACACTAAAAGTCCTTTAAGTAGGATTTAAACCAGTTGAGAGCTGTAGCAGAAAGGCCGACCCAGTTCTCCAGGCGTTCTAACAGGATGGAGTGATCAACAGTATCAATGCTGCACTGAGGTCCAATAGAACCAGCACTGTGGTTCTTCCACAGTCTGTATTTATATGTGTAACCAGGATAATTTTTCTATATTAGATTCAGTTTATTTTATTTTTCATTTTTTAGATTTAATTTTATTTATTTTTATCTAAAGGTTTAATTAAAATTCTCCTTTCCTTAATTTATTCAACACTAACCAAGTGAGAACAATATTGTTCTCGTGCGGTTTTGACGTCATGTGACAGCTGCACGTCAGCGTCCTAAATTGACAGCTGCGGCTTATATGGCTGCTAATCGCACCTTAGGTAGAAAAATGCTGTCGGACCCTGACGTACAGGTAGGCTTCTGGTCTGTTTCCAAGCGGTTTTCAGATATCTATTGTATATCTTCAATCGTGGGCCTCTGTTAACTTGCAGACGTGTGATCAATCAACCGAACGTTATAAAGATCATGGTTGGTCAAGAGGGAACTGGTGAGTGTTTGCTCGGGAGCTAGCATGCTAGCACTAGCCTCCCCAGCATGTTTGGGTTATACACCGATCTAAATTGAAATGCTTACCGAAACTACTGTTGTGTAGAAATACTGTTTTGCATAAGTTGCATTTAACTATTATGTAAACTCCGGCAATTATAAGAAAATACATGTACATGTAAATTGATTACTTAGGCCTGTTTACACAGGCCAGGTATATTGCAGATCCCCCTGCTCCAGGCGTGGCTAAAGGGTCTAGGATACAGCAAAGATTGTCTGGCTTCATGCTGACCAGACTGGCGAGCTAACCGTTCAGCGGATCCGGAAATACGTCACCTACTATCTGAGAAACCTCTTCCGAACTGGTTGGAGATTCAGCCCAACAAGTGTTCACTGAAGGAACTGGATTATTATTATTTTTTGTGTTTTCCCTTTCATCATCAACAAAGACTGGTTGACTTCCTTGGTTTAAGGAATCCATTTGGACTTTAAAATTGTGGAGTAACTTGTATATATTGTAAATATTAATACAACTCACCAATTTTGCACCATCAAACTGTCTCTGTGTTTTACAATTTGCCACCTCCTCCAGCAGACGAACCTAGTCTTTAAGAAATCACGTGGGTTGACCTAGAATGCAATTTGGGTTACATATGGATGTCATTAAACACCTTGATAAGGGCGGTCTCTGTACTGTGGTGAGGAAACCAGACTGGAAAACGTCAAAGCGGCTGGTCGTTGTTAAGAAGGTGTTTAATTGTTGAAACTCAGCTTTTTCAATAATCTTACTGATAAAGGAGGTTTGAGATGGGCCTGTAGTTCTGGAGTAGTAGTTTGTCTAAATTGTTCTTTTTCAGCAGTGGTTTGATAATTGCTGTTTTTAGGGACTGAGGGAAAACACCTGACAGAAGCAACGTGTTTATTATCTGAGTCAACTCAGACGCTATGACAGGCAGAACGTTCTTAAAGAACGCTGTGGGTAGAACATCAAGGCAGCAGGAGGAGGAACTTAGCTGCTGAATGATCTGCTCTAAGCTTTTGTGGTTTATTTGGCTGAATTGGGACATTTTGTCAGGATAAGGTCTAGTTGGATACATCTTTGGTTCTGGAGTTGATATGGATGTACAAACCGATCCTCTAATCTTTAGGATTTTCTCAGTAAAGAAGTTAGCAAATTCATTACAGGCCCTGGTGGAGTTCAGAAGTCACGGACACAGGAGGGTTTGTTAACCTGTCAACTGTGGCAAATAAGGCATGAGCTTCATTAATGTTTTTGTTGATGATCTCAGAGATGAAAGATTCTCTTACATTTTTCAGTTGTAAGTTATATCTGTAAAGTCTCTCTTTATAGATGTCATAGTGAACCTGGAGTCTGTTCTTTCTCCCCCTGCGTTCAGCTTTTCGACACACCCTTTTTCCACTTCTAACTGCTGAAGCAATTCTCCAAGGAGATTTTTTCTTCCCAGAAACAACCTTCACTTTAACTGGAGCAATGCAGTCAATGATGTCTGAGACTTTAGAATGAAAGTTATCTACTAGCTCATCTACTGAGTTGCAGCCCAAGGTTGAAGCAGCAGAGTAAGCTTGGATAAAAGTTTCCGTGGCATTGTCCTTAAAGGTGCGTTTTCTTACGATGTCCCTTTGGCTAAATGAGTCACTGGAAATTATGCTTTCAAAGGTAACACAAAAGTGTACTGGGTTCTTTACCTGGAGAGCCAAATGTTCAAAGAGTCGAATGTTCAAAGAGTCGAATTTCCCCAAAAACACCTTTTTACACCTTAGTGAATCATTAAACAATGTTGCTACTCCTCCACCTTTTCTTTGCTGTCTGCTTTCACAAAGAAAATTGTAGTTTGGAGGAGTCGTCTCCATAAGAATAGCTGCTTCATTAAATTCATGTAACTATGTTTCTGTTAAAAACATCAAGATTATTATCAGAAATGAAGTCATTGATTAAAAGGGATTTTCCTGACAGAGATCTAATGTTTAATAAAGCCAGATTATATGACTTTGTGGTTGGTATTGTCTCTGTGGCAGGTTGCATCTGACAGTTTATGACTTTGAAGTATGATTGTTTATTCCTGTTTGTTATCCTTTTGTTTTTTTATTTCTGCCACGTATCATCACAGATATCCCTTAATCTCCGACAAGGTCCTGCTCATTTAGTTAATATGTTATGTCTTTGTTTATGTTGAAATCCTGACAGTAGTTCAGAATCAGAGGCCCTCCAGTAGAAGAAAGTAAAACTAAACTTTGAAATAGCATTTTTGGTATGTATCTAACGTTACTTTCATAATAAAACCTTTCATAATTATCAGTCAAACTGATTCTAAAGTATTTTGGTCAAATTCACAGAGAACGTTGGTGTTTTGAGATCACTGCAGTCTAGAGCAACAGTTCCAAGTGCTAGAAAGTTGCCCCCAAGTAGATCATACGGAAATTCATCCTACAGATTCTGGCCCACGGCCTAAAAGTTAGAGCAGCATGTTTTTCATCATTAACAGAGGAGAATAAAAATAATCCTAGATTTCTCTTCAGTACAGTTGCCAAACTTACACAGAGTCATAGCTCTGTTGATCCATCCATTCCCTTAGCTCTTAGCAGTAATGACTTTATGGGATTCTTCATAAATAAAATTGATTCCATTAAAAATAAAATAATTGGCATCCTCTCAAACATGATTACCTCGTCCTCAGTAAGTGAGGCAGCGTTGGAGGAATCTTTAGAACCTGCACAGTGTCTGAACTGTTTAGAAGCAGTAGAGCTTTCTGAGCAATCTAAAATATTAGCTTCATCTAAACCTTCTACCTGTATGTTAGACCCAATCCCAACCAAGTTGTTTAAGGAGATATTCCCATTGATCAGTGGCCCTATTTTGGACATGATTAATCTATCCTTAGTAAATGTCAGGAACCAGAGACAGATGGACCCAGTATTCAGCCAGACAAGAGAGAGGTTTTAAGCAAAAAACTGGATTTTAATACCAAACAGGGACAGGCAAGGCTCAAATGGTCAAAAAGGCAGTCCAAAATCCGGTACACGAAAGGCAGTCCAAAACAGGCAAAAGTTCAGACAAGGACAAGGCAAAACTCAAAATATCCCAAGGCAGGTCCAGGGGTCCGTTCTTCGTACGTTGCTTAAAACATCCAAGATCAAATGACACATCCAAGATGATTTCATCCGGCTAATCATGATCCGGCTAATTGGGTTCTTCGAACACACCTGTTGTTTAGGATTAGTATGGCTGGATTGAGTTATCTGAGACAACTGCGCGTTCATGCGTTTGTTTAAAAGGGGAAATGTATCGATAGTAGAAACATTGATCAGCAACGCTGCTATTGGCTGTTCAGCATGGCCAAAGAACGCCCACAGTTTTTCTCCCAAGCAGAACAAGAGCTTTTAATGGAAGGTTATGACGAATTTGAGTCATTAATTAAAACACCTCAAAATCTGTTAAAGCCAGGAGAGAGGGCTGGCAAAAAGCAGCAGACAAATTAATGCGTAAATACTGTCCAGGGTAGATGTTTCTATCACTTTCTACAGTATGAATTTTTGCATTTTAATAATCTCATATTTACTTTGTTCTTTTATGTCAGAGCCTCCACGGGACCCACTAGAACATGGGGACCAGTAAAAGTGAAATACAAGAATATTCTAAAAAATGGTAGTCTTTAATTATTATACTTTATTTTAAAAAAGCACTTGTTATGTCAAGAGATCCAAATTTCGGTGTCATTCCTTAGACACGGGAAGTAAAGGACATGTGCAAACTGGGAATTTTAACAAAAAAAAAATCTTTATCCATAAAAAATGAAAATTTTCCTTTTCCAAGTCATCCACAGTTTACACGGCAAAACTGTATTGCTCCGTGGCTAGATAATCCATCCATAGTTTTTTCTAATACAATATACGGCTCGACAGGAAGCAAGCCTTTCAAAGTAAACTAAACTTCACAATAAAATGGCCCGAACAAATCTTCTTACTGAATAGGATAAAAATAAAAAGCAAACCATCATACAAATAACTTAAATATTTTAGATTTATGGCTCCAACACCACTTTTTCCTCTTTAAAAGCCACTGTTAAATGATGTGTTTGTCTGTTTATAACAGCCACCAAGAAAATCTCTCTACTGTCGCGCTGCGCTCAAGGATCCTGTCTATTGCGCAATACGCGATTAATTCGAAAAACTCTGCAAATTATTCTTGCACCTTCCGCAACAGGTTGCAGTCGTAAAAATGGACATGGCTACGGCAGACTTCCCTATCTCCTCCGCTTATACAGCCGTGATCTAATCTTGTTTACATGAAATAAGCCTGCTCTCGAGCAGGCTTAAGCTGGCGCACATGTTGCTATGACAACAAGTGCAGGATGTCTTTCGAAGAACCAAACGATCCAAGATCATGCCAAATCGTCAACAATGAAATCCTGCTAACTGAGTTAGCGACGTACGAAGAACGGACCCCAGGTCAGAGAAACAGGTAAACAATCGTACAGGGCAAGAAAATCAGGTTCAGGGATCAGGCTGGCTCAGAATCAAAAAGGCAATCGGGTCGGTATCAATAGTGCTATCAGAAATACAACGCTGGATAAGACTCACCAAGTGGCTCAAACTGATCTGGCAGATTGCAGAGGTTTGTGACAGGACAATATAGGGGAGTGAGCAGGTGAACAGGAGTGAAGAGTAATTACTGACATGGGTGGAGCTTATCAGGAACAGGGAAGTGACTGGAAGAAAACTGACACTGATTGGATGGTAACTGGAGAAGAGGAGTGACAGGGTGTTGACTACGAGGTGAGCTGGCAGATAGCTGGCAGGTGAACTGAGTGACTGATTAAAGGCTGGATACAGAGAAGTAAACAGAGCAGGCCAAGTGAAGTTATAATAAACAAAATCAAACCACAATAAAATCCAAACTAGACCATAACCCAAAACAGAACCTAAACCTAACACTAAACAGAACACAAGCTAACAGAAACCAAACAAGAAAGAACCCGAAACCAAAACTGAGCTTTAAAGCTGGAGAGTTTAACTAATAGGTCAAAATAAACAAACAGTCAAAAAAAAAAAAACCCAGATCCTGACAGTAAATGGATATGTACCACAGGCTTTTAAAGTAGCTGTTATTAAACCTTTACTTAAGAAACCATCTCTTGATCAAGATGAGTTAGTAAATTACAGACCTATATCTAATCTTCTTTTCTTATCTAAAATTCTTGAGAAAGTAGTTGCTAATCAACTTTGTGAACATTTACAAAGTAATGACCTACTTGAGGAGTTTCAGTCAGGCTTCAGAGCTCATCATAGCACTGAAACGGCTCTGGTGAAGGTCACTAATGATATTCTCATGGCCTCAGATAATGGACCCGTGTCTGTACTTGTCCTGTAAGATCTCAGTGCTGCATTTGATACAGTTGATCACAATATTCTCCTACAAAGACTTGAGCATACTGTAGGGATTAAGGGGAAAGCATTAGGCTGGTTTAAATCTTATCTGTCGGACAGATTCCAGTTTGTTCATGTTAATATTAAATCTTCCTCAAACTCTAGGGTCACCTGTGGAGTACCACAGGGTTCAGTCCTTGGACCAATTCTCTTTACTATATATATGCTTCCGATTGGCAAAATTATCAGACAGCATGGGATTAATTTCCACTGTTATGCTGATGACACTCAGCTATATCTATCCATAAATCCTGATGAATCCAATCAATTACTTCGACTGCAGTCATGTCTTGATGACATCAAAAGCTGGATGACTTTAAATTTCCTGCACTTAAATTCTGACAAGACAGAAGTTGTAATCTTTGGACCAGAGTCCTCAAAAAATAAACTTCTTAATCAATCACTTAATCTGGATGGCATTAACTTGGCCTCTGGTAATAAAGTAAAAAACCTTGGTGTTATTTTTGACCAAGACATGTCATTTAAATCCCATATTAAACAGGTTTCCAGAGTTTCCTTTTTCCACCTCCGGAATATCGCCAAAATTAGAAACATTCTGTCCAGGAGTGATGCTGAAAAACTAGTCCATGCATTTGTTACTTCAAGGCTGGACTATTGTAATTCTTTACTATCAGGAAGTCCACAAAATGCAGTTCAAAGTCTTCAGCTGATCCAAAATGCTGCAGCAAGAGTTCTGATGAAAATCAACAAGAGGGATCATATTTCTCCAATTTTAGCTTCCCTTCATTGGCTTCCTGTTAAATCAAGAATAGAATTTAAAATTCTTCTTCTAACGTATAAAGCCCTTAATAATCAAGCCCCATCATATATCAGAGCTCTGATTACCCCGTATGTTCCTAACAGAGCACTTCGCTCTCAGACTGCAGGTCTGCTGGTGGTTCCTAGAGTCTCTAAAAGTAGAATGGGAGGCAGATCCTTTAGCTATCAGGCTCCTCTCCTGTGGAACCAACTCCCAGTTTTGGTTCGTGAGGCAGACACCCCGTCTACTTTTAAGATCGGGCTTAAAACTTTCCTTTTTGACAAAGCTTATAATCAGAGTGGCTCATGTTACCCTGAGCTACCTCTGTAGTTATGCTGTTATAGGCTTAGGCTGCTGGAGGACATCAGGGTCTATTTCTCTCACTCTGCTGAGTTCTCCTCTCCTGTCTGCATTGATTGTTGTTATTTCAGCTTTTAACTTTTTGTTCTCTGTCATTTTTCTCTTCATAGAAGGTACACCTGGTCTGGCGTTCTGTTAGCTGTGACATCATCAGGGGAGGCAGATCATCCACTATTACCATATAACATAGAAAGTACTCCTGGATCAATGTGAGCTTCTGTGTCTCTGCTCTGTCTTCTCTAAGCCCCCAGTCGGTCGAGGCAGATGAGCGTTCACACTGAGCCTGGTTCTGGTTCTGCTGGAGGTTCTCCTCCCTGTTAAAGGGAAGTTTTCCTCTCCACTGTCGCTTCATGCATGCTCAGTATGAGGGATTGCTGCAAAGCCATCAACAATGCAGACGACTGTCCACTGTGGCTCTACGCTCTTTCAGGAGGAGTGAATGCTGCTTGGAGAGACTTGATGCAACCTGCTGGGTTTCCTTAGAGAGGAAACATTTTCTAAAGCTGCAGTAAAGCTAAATAAATTTGACATTGACATTGACAGTAGAAACTAGAACTTTAGGTTTCTGCTTACAAAGCCTGAGGCTACATGTGTTCTTGTTCTCAGTACATGTGAAAATGTACTCTACTACCTTTTGTAGTCCTGGGAGTTTCTTAACTGGAGTTTCTACCTGGTGCAGAGCCAGTGTCATTCAGAGTTCTGCAGAGTTCTGGGTTCTGCTGTTCTTGGTAAGAAAACTTATTGGTTGATAAAATGATCAGTTATTGCTTGTAGAAGACAACCTAAAGTCCAGCAGGATCTTCACATGTACTTTGATTGGAGTTGTGAGAATTATGTGGTGCTGAACATGATCCTGCTGCTTTATACAGGTTGGTTTGGATCGATCGATGCTGGTCTCCATTCAGGGATGGCAAGCCCCTACCAGGATATACAAAGCCCATTCATGAACATTCAGATCCGCCCTGGTGATCCGAGAACTGTGGTAGCTACTATTTGCTGTGGTTCTGTTGCACCTCTGGATGACATGAAGAGAGGAACAATGAGAACTAGAATCGTTCAACTTCTGAAGAAGTTGAAGAAGGCGCCCGCCTGGTGGTGTGCGTAACCGTTAAAGGCAAAGCTTCTGAGTGTTGGTTAGGCTGAGCTTTTGTAGGGTGTAAGGTATATCTGTTAAGAGCTTGTATCTGTATGTGGTGGAAAGGAAATTGTAAGCTGTTCAGATCGGATGCTGCTTATTTCAAATATGTTTGGTTGTTTAAAAATTGTCCTTGGTTGTAGGCTTTTATTGCTTGGGGATTTTAAATCAAATGTTTTTAGAGGTTCTTCTTAAGCAGAGGTTTGATACAAGTGTTTGAAAAAAGATTTGTGTGCAGGAAGGCAAAATGTCTGTCTTCTATGTAAACTGTTGTCATTAAAGAAACATCAGGAAACAACACAGGGAAGACACTAAAACCAATTGAATCAGTGTGCTGACACTGTGGAAGGTAAGACAAATACCCCAAGATTTTCCAATATTTTAGTATTTAACCTTTTGCCACGGGTCAAAACTTAAGACAGGGCCTTACCTCCATTAGCACTCAGAGTCTCATTGGATTAGGCACTGGACAGCACCTGTGGTGACTACAGAGCCCAGCCCGGAAAGTCTGCAGCCATTTCAGCACTGGACATTTCTGTACCAGATTCAATGTGTTTATGGGTAACATATGACAAAAAGGTGTGCTCAACATAATTTTTAAATATGTTCATGTGACACAAACAAAACCTACACCTTCTGGAAGTTGTGGCAACCAGATACTTAGCAACAACAAGCTTATGTTTCCATTTTCAATGTTTGCTGTCTTTATCTGCATGAGTGGTTCTCCCTTGCATTGCTAAGAATTGTGGGGCCCTAGAATGAAACCATTACAAGCACTGTTCCAAAGTTGGCAACATTTTTAAAAGAAGCCTTTTTCTATCATTGTGCACTTGTGAAATAAACTCCTAGTTTACTTAGACACTTGCACTGCTTTTTCTGTTTTGTTACATTTGTTGTTTATTTAGATTTTTTAAGTTGCTTTCCTTGTGGTTTTTCCTTAATTTAGCATGTATATTATAATATATAACTTTTTGCAATGGAGTACTGTCGATCACAGGTCAACAGCTTTGGTTATTTTGTCTTTAGCCCCAAAAAGGCACTTCTGACATTGACTCTGGTTTGGAGGGTCCTGACACAGAGTACTCCACATTATAAGTCCATACCTGGTATGTAGGTGGTCTTTATCCACCAACTCTGTGTTTAGTCTTCTCATTGGGAAGCTTTCCCCAATTTATTGAATAGATTCTTGCCAATTCTCACAAAGAATCTAGTTCTTGCTGTTGCTGGGGCACTGTTTAGGAGTAAATGTTTTCCTTTTGCTCAATTTTCTTTAACATGTGCTCCCGGTTGCACACAGAGGCATTCCAAATCGTCGGATGTACGTTTCTGTCGTTTACCAAAGGACGAGGAAAGAAGAAAGAAATGAATAAGATCCATGAAAAGGATGCAGGCAGACAATCTCAAGGGACTGTGGGAGCCATCATACTACGACAGAATGTGCAGTCTACACTTCATCTTCGGTAAATAGAACTTAATTTTGCACTGGTCATTGTTCTACTTAAATAGCGGCGGAGGGGAGGTGGTGATCGCTAGACGGTGCCGGGAGAAGCAGAGTCAATGCGCTGCAGCAGCAGCACGCCGCATCATTTTAGTTTTCTTCGCGCTATCAGTGTGCAATAATGTTCACCCGACAGCGGCTGCATTACGCCCCTGTTTACGCTGCAACGTCGCCGACACCCCCACCACTTTTAATAAGACAAAAACACCAAAATAAAGAAAAAATTATTTAATCTGTTGATGTGGTTGCAAAATTAATTTAATATAGGCCTTTACATATCTTAAAGTTTAATCTGCTGTTCTTTAATAGTCTTACTAGTATATCCCAATAGTATATTAATATGTTCTCATTTCAATGATGAAATGGACAACCACTCATGTAACTTAACAAATCAGTTTTAGTGTCACTAATCTTACTTAAAGTACAGTTTGGGTCCTCCATGCTCCTTATGTATTAAGATTTACTGCACATTTAAACATTGAAATCTCAATATTGTTAGGGAAATAATTAGTTGTCTGAGAGGATGTAGGTAAGGAGAAGCTGTTATCTACCTTTCAGATATATGATGTAAGAAATGTGTTTGGAATGTTAAGATAAATTACATGAAATGGGCTAAAGAGAGTAACTACAGCGCAGTTGTACATTTGTTGAAGTTTGAATTTAAAATTTGAAATGCTGTTAGTGTCAGTTACACTTCTACTTCCAGTGCAAAGTAAATACAATAAATTTATTTGCAAATTTGTATAAATGTAGCAAATAATGCTGCCTTTTCTTTTTAGACAGGCAAAACGCATCCTAATGCTCAAATCAAGCATCAAAAAATAGGAGCATGCATATTGTGTAGGACCAATGAAGCTTTGGACCAATAGTGTCTTTACCAAAGTTCAAATCAAACCTACGCCCTTGATTCCATGTTACATTCTTTATAGTATGGGTTGGTACATTTCAGCCAGTTGTATAGCAAGGTATGTTTCTGTATCGTGTTTTAAATCCATGCCCCATGTTCCCTCTTTTAACTTTGAGCACCTGCCCCTCCAACGGTCTCTTCACGTCCTTGCGTGGAGCTATCATCATCTGATAGCGATATGGATTTATTAGGTGCATAGCATAAGGCCTCCGCCATGCATTTTCAATGCATAGGCGGGCGCCTAACAATGAAACTCGATGAGTAGCGGTACGGATGGACTCAGATGTTGAATTTAGGTGATTCAATGAGGAAGCAATCTGTGAAGCAGATGGGGCAGCAGGAGCACACACAAGAATAAACTAAACCGGACCTTAGGTATGATAGCCAATACGGAAATTAACCATGTATGGCAAGACTATAGAACATAATAAAACAACATGAAATTAAGAAAAAAAATAAACATAACAGAAACCTAAACCCTAACATGACACGGATATAAAAAATAGCGTGCGTGTATATATATATATATATATATATATATACTGTATATATATATATATATATATGCATCGAGAGAGACAGAGAGAGAGATACGAGGGCGTTTTTCTGCCCTTAGTTTAGGCTGACAGGTGCCGTTCTGGTTGCTGAAGGTAAAACAGAAAGTGCTGCTGATATAAGGTCTCAGTGAGCAGCTCAGACATCTTTATGAGACAGAACCACATTTTTAATGGTTTAATAGGAGTCTGGTAATAGTCCTCACACCGGGACAACAGGGGGGAGGATCCAGGTTTGTGTCCAGCGACCTTCACAGGCGATCATCTGGACGGAGAAACATTAGACTCTGCAGAGAGGAGGAAATGAGCCTTTTAATCGACGAGATTAATGACGAAACAGAAGAAAAGGACTTAAGATGAAGTCAAGCAGAAGCTTCTTTCTTTCTGTTCTGTTTAAAATCAACATTCAGGGGTCAAACCTACATTTAGCACTTAGGCAACATGTGCTGATATTTATTGTAAGGAAAGCTTGAAATATTCTGTTGTATGTATTAAAATTGGTGTTATTAAAACAGTTTAAACATCTGCTAGTGAAGACAAAGCTTGCTGTAACAGACCGCCACCTGCTTCTGGCTGTTCTTTGCTTTCTCTCGTTGGACTTATTGCTCCTCTGACCATGCACGTTTTCTACCAAAGCCTTTGTGCCGGTACTGCGCTCCCTGTGTTCCTGCTGGTACCAGCGGCTAGCACGTTAATCCCAAGTAAGCAGCAGAGCCGTCTCATCCTGCTGCAGAACTATGGATGGCCAGGAGTTTAAGCAGGAGTTTAAGCCTGTTATTGTCAGATGATAACTGAACCCCCTCCACTCTTCAGCAGTTTGGGTCATTGTACTGTAGTTTAGGTCAGTGCGTTGTAGTTTGGGTCAGTGTGTTGTAGTTTGGGTCACTGTGGTATAGTTTGGGTCAGTATGCTGTAGTTTGGGTCAGTGTGCTGTAGTTTGGGTCACTGTGCTGTAGTTTAGGTCACTGTGCTGTAGTTGGCTCACTGTGCTGTAGTTTGGGTCACTGTGCTGTAGTTTAGGTCAATGTGCTGTGGTTTATGTCACTGTGATGTAGTTTGGTCAGTGTGATGTAGTTTAGGTCAGTGTGCTGTAGTTTAGGTCAGTGTGCTGTAGGTTGGGCCACTGTGCTGTAGTTTAGGTCAGTGTGCTGTAATTTGGGTCATTGTGTTGTAGTTTGGGTCACTGTGTTGTAGTTTAGGTCAGTGTGCTGTAGTTTAGGTCAATGTGCTGTAGTTTAGGTCAGTGTGATGTTGTTTAGGTCAGTGTGCTGTAGTTTGGGTCAGTGTGCTGTAGTTTGGGTCAGTGTTCTGTAGTTTTGGTCAGTGTGCTGTAGTTTAGGTCACTGTGTTGTAGTTTAGGTCACTCTGCAGCAGTTTGGGTCACTATGCTGTAGTTTAGGTAAGTATGCTGTAGTTGGGGTCACTGTGCTGCAGTTTAGGTCAGTGTGCTGCAGTTTAGGTCACTGTGTTGTATTTTTTTGTCACTGTGCTGTAGTTTAGGTCAGTGTGCTGTAGTTTGGGTCAGTGTGCTGTAGTTTGGGTCACTGTGATGTAGTTTAGGTCACTGTGTTGTAGTTTATGTCACTGTGCTGTAGTTTAGGTCAGTGTGCTGTAGTTTGGGTCACTGTGATGTAGTTTAGGTCAGTGTATTGTAGTTTGGGTCACTGTGTTGTGGTTTATTTCACTGTGCTGTAGTTTAGGTCACTATGCTGTAGTCTGGGTCAGTGTGCTGTAGTTTGGGTCAGTGTGTTGTAGTTTAGGTCACTCTGCAGCAGTTTGGGTCACTATGCTGTAGTTTAGGTAAGTATGCTGTAGTTGGGGTCACTGTGCTGCAGTTTAGGTCAGTGTGCTGCAGTTTAGGTCACTGTGTTGTATTTTTTTGTCACTGTGCTGTAGTTTAGGTCAGTGTGCTGTAGTTTGGGTCAGTGTGCTGTAGTTTGGGTCACTGTGATGTAGTTTAGGTCACTGTGTTGTAGTTTATGTCACTGTGCTGTAGTTTAGGTCAGTGTGCTGTAGTTTGGGTCACTGTGCTGTAGTTTAGGTCACGGTGCTGTAGTTGGCTCACTGTGCTGTAGTTTGGGTCACTGTGCTGTAGTTTAGGTCAATGTGCTGTGGTTTATGTCACTGTGATGTAGTTTGGTCAGTGTGATGTAGTTTAGGTCAGTGTGCTGTAGTTTAGGTCAGTGTGCTGTAGGTTGGGCCACTGTGCTGTAGTTTAGGTCACTGTGCTGTAGTTTAGGTCAGTGTGCTGTAATTTGGGTCATTGTGTTGTAGTTTATGTCACTGTGTTGTAGTTTGGGTCACTGTGCTGTAGTTTGGGTCACTGTGCTTTAGTTTAGGTCAGTGTGCTGTAGTTTAGGTCAATGTGCTGTAGTTTAGGTCAGTGTGATGTAGTTTAGGTCAGTGTGCTGGAGTTTGGGTCAGTGTGCTGTAGTTTGGGTCAGTGTTCTGTAGTTTTGGTCAGTGTGCTGTAGTTTAGGTCACTGTGTTGTAGTTTAGGTCACTCTGCAGCAGTTTGGGTCACTATGCTGTAGTTTAGGTAAGTATGCTGTAGTTGGGGTCACTGTGCTGCAGTTTAGGTCAGTGTGCTGCAGTTTAGGTCACTGTGTTGTATTTTTTTGTCACTGTGCTGTAGTTTAGGTCAGTGTGCTGTAGTTTGGGTCAGTGTGCTGTAGTTTGGGTCACTGTGATGTAGTTTAGGTCACTGTGTTGTAGTTTATGTCACTGTGCTGTAGTTTAGGTCAGTGTGCTGTAGTTTGGGTCACTGTGATGTAGTTTAGGTCAGTGTATTGTAGTTTGGGTCACTGTGTTGTGGTTTATTTCACTGTGCTGTAGTTTAGGTCACTATGCTGTAGTCTGGGTCAGTGTGCTGTAGTTTAGGTCACTGTGTTGTAGTTTAGGTCACTCTGCAGCAGTTTGGGTCACTGTGCTGTAGTCTGGGTAAATGTGTTGTAGTTTGCGTCAGTGTGCTGTAGTTTAGGTCAGTGTGCTGTAGTTTAGGTCACTGTGTTGTAGTTTAGGTCACTCTGCAGCAGTTTGGGTCACTGTGCTGTAGTCTGGGTAAATGTGTTGTAGTTTGCGTCAGTGTGCTGTAGTTTAGGTCAGTGTGCTGTAGTTTGGGTCATTGTGTTGTAGTTTAGGTCAGTGTGCTGTGGTTTATGTCACTGTGATGTAGTTTGGGTCACTGTGCTGTAGTTTAGGTCAGTGTGCTGTAATTTAGGTCACTGTGCTGTATTTTAGGTCACTGTGCTGTATTTTAGGTCACTGTGTTGTAGTTTAGGTACTGTGCTGTAGTTTAGGTCAGTGTGCTGTAATTTAGGTCACTGTGCTGTAGTTTAGGTCAGTGTGCTGTAGTTTGGGTCATTGTGTTGTAGTTTAGGTCAGTGTGCTGTGGTTTATGTCACTGTGATGTAGTTTGGGTCACTGTGCTGTAGTTTAGGTCACTGTCCTGTAGTTTAGGTCACTGCAGCAGTTTGGGTCACTGCGCTGTAGTTTAGGTCAGTGTGATGTTGTTTGGGTCAGTGTGCTGTAGTTTAGGTCACTGTGATGTATTTTAGGTCAGTGTGCTTAAGTTTAGGTCAATGTGCTGTAGTTTAGGTCAATGTGCTGTAGTTTGGGTCAGTGTGCTGTAGTTTAGGTCAGTGTGCTGTAGTTTGGGTCAGTGTGCTGTAGTTTAGGTCAGTGTGCTGTAGTGTGGGTCATTGTGATGTAGTTTGGGTCCGTGTGCTGTAGTTTAGGTCATTGTGATGTAGTTTGGGTCAGTGTGCTGTAGTTTACAACAGTATGCTGTAGTTTGGGTCATTGTGCTGTAGTTTGGGTCATTGTAATGTAGTTTGGGTCAGTGTGCTGTAGTTTAGGTCAGTGTGCTGTAGTTTGGGTCACTGAGATGTACTTTAGGTCAGTGTCCTGTAGTTTGGGTCATTGTGATGTAGTTGGGGTCACTGTGATGTAGTTTAGGTCAGTGTGCTGTATCTTATGTCACTGTGATGTAGTTCGTGTCACTGCAGCAGTTTGGGTCACTGTGATGTAGTTTGGGTCATTGTAATGTAGTTTGGGTCAGTGTGCTGTAGTTTAGGTCAGTGTGCTGTAGTTGGGGTCACTGTGATGTAGTTTAGGTCAGTGTGCTGTATCTTATGTCACTGTGATGTAGTTCGTGTCACTGCAGCAGTTTGGGTCACTGTGATGTAGTTTGGGTCATTGTAATGTAGTTTGGGTCAGTGTGCTGTAGTTTAGGTCAGTGTGCTGTAGTTTGGGTCACTGAGATGTACTTTAGGTCAGTGTGCTGTATCTTATGTCACTGTGATGTAGTTCGTGTCACTGCAGCAGTTTGGGTCACTGTGATGTAGTTTGGGTCAGTGTGATTTCCCCCCCAGGGATGAGTTAAACGCAGAGACACATTTCTCTCTAAGGGAGTAGAAAGGGACATTTTCTTTTATATTAATTTAATGGAGCAAAGCATTTCAGTGTGAATGGAGGTATAGAAACACTCCACCATGAAGGTTCCACACCTTCCTCTCTCAGCTTGAACGGTGAAGATGGGTCAGGAATAAGACCTCCAGATCTCCATCCTTCAGAAGCTCTGGGTGTTGAGGAGTGGCCAGAGGAGGAAACTCTGCTGACCATCTACAGAACCAACCCTAATGCTCAAAGATGGTTCTCCCAGGTTCTGATATCAGGTTTATGCTGGAAAATCTAGCATCATTAGAGGATGGATGGTCTTCTGCTCTTCATGCTTTTATTTTTAGAAAGTATTTCATCTCATCAGTTTACATTAAGCGGTTGGTTCTGCTGGGTCCTGTGGATCCTTTAATACTTTACTGATCCATTGCCATGATGTAGATTTATTGTTGGGTCAGACACATTCAGCCCTCCCTCTCAGGCTCCTGGTGTTCCTCAGTACAATAAAACCGACTCCACTCAGAATCTTTGGTTTCTTTCCATAAAACTAGTCGTTTTTTATTGGGTTTGGATCCGCCAGAACTTCAGCTTCAGAGTAAGAAGCTTCACCTTTTGAGCTGGTGCCGCTTCTTTACCTGCTGTACAGGTGGGCGGAGTCACCTTAGCTAACATGTCCTGCTTCCTCCCACCGCGCCGCCAAAACTCCGGGCCCGGCGGAGGCGGGAGGATGCGGTCGGGCCGGTTGGGCTCCCTGCGCCTCTGCACTATTAATGAGGCGGCAGCTCGGCCTGGTTCTGGATTCATTAAGCATCTGCAGCGACAGATGTGAGGAGCAGCCCCAAGACGAATAAAAATGACTTCCCATCTGGAAGCTCCAAACCAGAGAGGAGAGGCAGCTCCCCCATCCTCCCTGAACACACACACACATCCCTGTTTTAAATTCTTACTGAGGATCGTGCCTTGACTTCCATTCATTTCCAGCCTTTCTGTGGCCTAACCCCCCACCCATTAGCAGTTTATACCTAACCCTGACCTAAGTGACACCTTAGTGTGAAACTGAACCCCAGCCCAGAAAAGTTGAGGACCAGGAAACGGTCAAAGTCCTCACTTTACTGGTAAAATGAGCAAACGGTGTTCTCACTCAGCTGCAAGGACAGGAGAGACAGCGTGGGATGTGAAGAGGACCCGATCTCTGAGACGGTTTCCCCCGGAGAACATGGGATTGTTCAGAAGATCAGACGGTTCTGCTTCTGGTTCTGTCGATCTGCTTAGACTCACTTCTGACATGACAGTGAGGAGGTTCTGCTGAAACTCTGGAAGAACTTTGAATTCAAAAGGAATCGACCGAACTTCCTGTTGGAACAATTTTCAGCAAACTATGACTCGACCCAAGTGGCTGGGTTTGTATTTACCCGATCAGAACATCAAACAGAACCTGACTGGCTTTGTTGACTCTGTAGCTGGACCGATCTGATCACATATTTTTGTAGACGAACTGTTCTGTTCGTCATCAGGTGGGAACCAGCACCATAAATCATCTGAACTGCATTTCCTGGATCCAAAGCTGCCCTCCTTAACGAGATGCTGAGGCCCAGATCAGATCAGAACCAATTCTAATTCACAAGCAGCTCGGTACTAGTTTGGTTTTCTGGTTTGTCTTCAGAGGAAACTTTATGTTCCTGGATATGGATTGTGGCAGGTTCTGTTCAGCTGTGGTATTCCATGTGTGTTGGATTGTTTTCAGAGTTAATCAGCAATAAAACAGTCATAAAGCGACTCAGCTAGCCTGGTTCTGACCTTCTGTGATCCCCGCCTCATCCGTATGAACGCCAGTGTTTCGGACTGATCCCAGAACCATTTTGGAAGATGCTCAGGAATCTGTTTCCAGGCCAGCACTTCTGCAGAACAGAACCAGCCCAGGAACTAGATCACTGCTGTGGTTTGTAGCCCCGAGTTTTGTCTGAAGGCTCCAGTCATTAGGTTCTGCATCGAAACAAACACAGAAGGCTTTGGTTCTGACATTTCTGACTCCACTGGAGCTGCAGTTGGATTTCAGGTTCTGAATCCATGACAGAGAGCCCAGGACCCTTCAGGAACCTCCAGGAACTTCCAGGAACCTTTCAGAACAAATGAAGCAAACACTAAAGGTCATTGCTAGCTTACATTATGTGTTCTGAAGGTGTAGGATGTGGACCTCTCTGCCGGGACCTAATGGAGGTCTGGTTTTGCTTCTTACATTTTCTCCTGCAGACGTTAAGAGGACATACTTCATTTCCCATGATGCAGCAGGTGTGAGTCAGAGCCTGGCTGCCTGGTAAACAGCCACATGGCTGCACTGATGAGCGAATGAATTGTGAAATCCACGGCGTGTCCCTTTAATGGCTGTGTGTACTTCACTGACCTCGGGGACTCTGAGTGCAGCAGCAGCAATCAGTCGATTTCACAGGTCGCTTTTTGCTCATCACACGTTTTAAAGGACTGTTCTGCTCTGTGGGCCCCTGGACGGGTGGAGGGTAGAGATGAAGATGTCCCTGCAGGTTAGACTTCTCACAGGAAGTCCTCAATGTTCTCATTCTTCTTCTGTGGTCTTTTCCTTTACAGGGGTCACCACAGCAACCCATCATCTCCACCTGAGCTGATCTTCTGCAGCATCTTCTCTCACACCAGCTACCTTCATGTCCTCCTTCACCTCCATCCATGAACCTCCTCTCTGGTCCTCCTCCTGCCTGGCAGCTCCAGCCTCAGCATCCTTCTACTGATGTCCTCACCCTCCCTCCTCTGGACATGTCCGTCTCAGTCTGGCCTCTCTGGCTTCATCTCCACAACATCTAACCTCCTCTCTGATGGACTCTCCATCCTGGTCTCTCCCAGAGAGAACCTCAACATCTTCATCTCTGCCTCCTGTCTCTTCCTCAGCTCCTCCGTCTCTAAACCAGAGAACATCTCTGCTCTCTCCACCATCTTCTACCTTTTTATTCTGGCATTCGACTAATCAACATCTAAACTATAAAAACAGTAAACTACCACAACGTTCCATTAACTGGTTATTTTGAGGGCTTTTGTGATCTAATAGATAATTCTTCAGATAACTGGAAACAAACCTGGACTATGAAGCTCCACTATTAACAGAAAACATTTTCATCGATCAGAAAATAAAATGAAGCCGTGAAGAAACTGAAATTGCAGGAAGGCAGCGAGGAAAATCAGTCATCAGTCAATGCATGAACAGCCTAATATATACACCTCTGCAGTCAACAATTCAAGAAATGCATGTTTTACCAAAAGAATTAACAGCCATAAAAAGAATCCCGATCTTCTTTTTTCCACCATTGATGACCTGATTATTCCTGATTTTACTGCTACTTCTTTCTGCCTTTCCCTCTCAGGGGTCGCCACAGCGGCTCGTCTGTTTGAGGCGGTTGGTAAATGTGGTTTAACCTCTTCGCGCTGCATTTAATCCTGATTTTACAGCTTTTAGAAACTTCCAACCAGTTTGTGAACCACTTCAGAGGGCAGACTGAGTTGATCAGAGCTAACATTTTGTCTGAGCTTTTAATTCAATTGGATGTGTTTTTATCGGAGAACGTACTGGACTGTTCTGCAGACATCAGCGTCATATGTTACTGGACATCAGGTGACCACCGCAGGACACAGTCAGAGGAACATGAACAGCTTCTTTTAAAGGCTAATGAACTTATATGAGAACGACACGTTGCTTTCACAGTTTGACTTGAATGTAACTGAAATCCATAATCAAAAAAAGTTTATTCTAGAAAAGATAAGTGATATACACAGGTATGCTGTGGAAAGTAATGCAGTGTTTAAAATACTAAAACGAGACATTTAAGCTGGTTAAATAAAGGTTAAATGAATGAATATATGTTCATATAGTTATTTATTAGTGGTGTTTATGACACAGCATCTGAATTCCATTAAATGTGTTTTGAGCTAGTTGTGCTGTTTAGACAAAGCTTTTTGTTTCTGTCTGCAGTCTGGGAGCTTCAGCGAGGCAGAAACCCGACTGAGCTGCTCCAGCTGCGTTTAATGCTTTTTTTTTATCAAACGGACCAGAACCGCTCCTTTGTAAAGCATTACTACTGTCAACGAGCTTTCTGGGTTCGCCTAACAACACCACAGAAAGTAAAAAGGGACGTCCCCCCAGGCCCGGCACTCACTGCCCACACTACGGCATCCTGGAGGGACATTTAGCATCCCAAAACTACTAATACACAGGATTTACTTTACACAATATGATCTGTTAAACTTCAGGAGCAGCGGGAAAGGTCCGGTTCTTCAGGCTGCGTTCCTTGGTGAAACTAGTCTGTTAGTGGGAACTCCACGTCTCTGCAGACTAGTAAAGACATGTCTGAGCTTGGACGTGGTTCTGTCTCAATGCAGCTCCCAGAACCTTTTAACAGAGGTGGTTCTGTGTTCCTGTTGGGGTTTAAATGAAAATCCCCAGGTGAATATTTACTGGAGGAGTTTGATTGGGCTGATTTGGATCAGAGATGTATCTGAGGTTCTCCTGGAGACCAGGAGCTCTAGATGTACCTGGAGATAAATGGACATTTATGGCTTCCAGGCGGACCTCTCTCAGTGCCTCCTAACTTTGGGTGGTTTATTCTGTCAAAGCTTGAAGAAGGATTTCCTGACAGCGCTGACAGAACTGGTATCAGCTGGAACCAAAAACCCACCATCAGCTGCTGAGGACAGGAAGCGCTGATCTCAATCAATTTACAGTGAATTAAGTTGAGACTCGCCGTTAAACATGCAGAGGAGGCAGGTCTGACACGTCAGGCTGACAGCTTTAATTAACACCGTCAGCTGAAGAAGCAGCGGGAAGTCAGGCTGCCGTCACAAGGTTTCTGCTTGTTCTGGTTCTGTCTGTCTGGGCTGCGTTCTCTTGGTGTTCCTGTCAATGTTCTGCTCTGCCTATTCTCCTTCTGATGGACGTGGTTCTGGGATGACAGATCTGTCTTTCCTTGTTCCTCCTGTTGTTTTTCTGGATCTATATTTGAGTTTTTTCTTCGGTGTATAACCCAGAATCCTTGGCTGATCCGACTCACGGTTCTGAGTCTGTGGCCTGTTGACCGTCATCCCGGCCCGGACAGGAGGCTGCAGGAACATTAAAGCAGGAACACGACTGAGATTTGGTCCAACAGAACCACTGAGTCCAGATGACTGAGCAGAAACTGACGTGCTGATTGGATTTGATCAGGAATCACATTTATATTGAAACGCTGCTGGCGTTGGCTCCGTAATGGGCTCAGTTTATTCAGCCTGAGTTCATCGTTTGCAGCTGATGAATCGATCCGCCCCACAGAGGGCTCTTTAGGAGCCGTTTCCGCTCATCGAGCACATCGTTAGTGATTCCCTCATCATTCCCAGCGTCAGTAACGCTGCATCAGCTGCTCTCGGGTCAGAATCAACTGATCAGGGTTGTTCTGAATTTCGTTGTGTCTCTGAAGAAGAGTTCAGGAGGAGTAAACACCAACCTGCAGGTTCATTAAAAGCTGGAGAGCTCAGAATGAAAACCCTTCCTGACGAGTCTGACGGATAAATAATGAAAGCAGTTTCTATGACGGCGCAGCCTGAAGGCCCGTCCGTGTCTCTCTGCGGCGTTAGCGCTGCATCGCTGCCGTTCTGGGCCTTCAGGTGGAGTCAGACACACAAACAGCTGAGCTTCATTATTTTCAGACCATTTCACCATAAACAGCGCAGGAACTGAAGACGCTTTTAACAGAAACACCTTCTGTTTTCTCATTTTATATAAATATTTGATTACATTGGTTTCTGGAAAGATTTTCTATTAAAGAAACAAATTTAACACCAGCTTTATTTAAATACCTGCTGCAGTAAACAGTGAGAGGTTTTGCACAGCAATGAAATATCCTTCATAAAACCTCAAATGAAGAAATCTATGGGATCAAATGTAAATAAATGGTCAAATTAAAAAAAACCAAAAAAATACGGTTTAAAGAGGAAAAAATCAACGATCAATTGTCCAATAGTGAATATTTAATGTATTTTATTGTTTGGCTTTTCTACCCTATTTTAAATCAATAATCTTAATGCTCTAATTTTGTTTTATACTGATGATCTGTCAGGCAACACGGATCCTTTATCTTTACTTCTTTATTATGAATCTGTGCAGCAGCATGTTCTGCAGATCCTGAACGACGACAGATTGATGCCCTCATAGAAAAAATGACGGGAGTTCTTATGAAACAATGTTTTTCTCTGAAATGAAGCAGAAGTTTGTGACGTCCAGACAAAACCTCGTTGTTATATCAGGACAGTAAATGAGGAAAGTTCCCAGCTGCTCCAGTCTGTGTAATGGCCCCATGTGGCCAGCAGGGGGCAGGCTGCGAATCAAAGCTGCCAACCAGCGGAGGCGCCTTTGTTTTCTCTGCAATGATGATTTGTGAGGGAACATTTTTACCAAACAGCTCAAGCTTCTTAATCTGAGTCCAAAATATTAAAAAAGGCTCCAGGCTAAAAACTTCTTCTGTGATTTATTCTGGACAAACAAAATAATCAAATACATGTTTATGAAAAGTCACACACACACCAAACAAGCGTTTATTTGTCTCAATTATTTTCTGTCTGTTTCACCATACATAAAACTTTCTCCACAGTAAAACTGATAAAGCCTCAAACTTAATTTGTTCTTTTTGTTTTTACAATAAAAAGTCCAGAAGGTCCAACAGGAAGCAGACAAAATGTGCTGATAAAAGGCAAAAAGCTTATTATGACTCCACAACGACAGAAAAATAACAAATTGAGTCAAAATACACCAAAGAAAACTTTAAAAGGAAGAAATAAACCATTTCACATTTCATCATAATCTCAAAATGAACATTTTTAGTGAGTAATTTTATTCAATGAGAAATATTCTATAGACTCAGCCAGCCTCCTTCTTTCAAAAAACGTGTTTACATTTTCTTACATATTCATGGTTTATTTTCTATAATCTATTTCTGAAAATAAAGACAAATAAATAACTTGAGAAATGTAAACATCACCATTTAAACTGCTGAAGTCAGTGAGCAACATTTATTGAGCTGTAAAAAGTGAGCAGAAACCTTAGAAAAGCTGGACAAGAAAATTGATGTTAAGACAATATTTTACTGAAAAGATCAACTAAAAGACGGACAAAAACAAAGTAGAACAAAAAAATGACTGATGGCAGAAACCAGAGGAGCATGAAGGTCAAAGGTATCATATGGAGAGAGAAAAATGTCCACAGAGGCATAAAAACTCATGGATGAACCAGACGTCAGGAACGAGTCAAGCAGACGGGAAAAAGCTGGGAGAAAGCACATCTTCAAAAAGTATTCACACTCATGTTGTCCTGTTGCAGCTGCAAACATTACTGAGCTTTATTGGGATTTTACGTCACAGAGAAACACACAAGGCGGTAAAGAGGGAGAAAAAAGATGCAGTTTTCAACTCTGAGAAGTAAGGCGTGCTTTTTTATTCTGTTCCCTTTAATCTGACGTACCTAAATAAAATCCGCTGCGGCCAATTTGCTTGAGAAGTGAATTAATCCAACAGATTAAATTTCTCAGCAATTTCCTACAGACTGAACCTCGGTTCGTTCTTCTTTCAGGTTCTCAGACGCGTCAATAACTCACATCATAAAAGAATATCTTTAAGATTTAACATATATATATATATATATATATATATATATATATATATATATGTATATACACAATTTATTTCACTGATTGTTCCTTAGAACAGATATTAGCTTGTTTTCCATCTAAATCAGGGTTAGTTTGCCTCGCGAACAGAGCCACCATTGCTCACAACGATTCTTTTTGACCTTTATAGGATGTATCGCAGTCATGTGTTGAACCACAAGACCTGATAATATTTTACAGTAAAACATTTTTTTACCTTTTCAAGCTTTTAATAGATCCTGTACAATATTCCTAGCAGTCGCCCAAACAGGCTTGCAGAGCATACAGCCATCTGATCAGACATTCATATCCGTATTGCAGAGGGTGCTGTGGGCTGACCTCAGTCTGAGGGAGCAGGACCACATCGCCACATGTGCTGCAGAACAACACAGGAAGTACAGGAGGTTTGTGGGTCAGAGTTATGACCAGAGGAGTCAAGTAACAAATACTTTGTTCCCTTACTTAGAGTATGTCCCAGAATAAAATGTCATCACGGTAACACGCAGAGACAACGACAGATTCTTGATTCATGATTCTCTTTGGTGTCAGAACCAAACCAGATGGTGGTGAGGTAAGGTAAATGTGTTTATATAGCACTTTTCAGGCAGCGGCCAAGTCCCTCACATAGTTCAGGCAGCCGTGACATGGACTGAAACAGCTGCCGACGTTTTCACAATTGGATGAGCAGAGGACAGACTGGATGATGGTGGTGTAGAAGTGGATCAGAAGCTCCTCAGGCAGGTTGAGCTTCCTGAGCTGGAGCAGGAAGTCCATCCTCTGCTGGGCCTTCTTAACGATGACAGTGTTGGGCTCCTATTTTAGGTCCTGGGACATAGTGGATTCCAGAAACCTGAAGGTTTCCACAGCAGACACTGAGCTGTTGAGTGTGGTGGGTGGGGGGGTCTCCTCCTAAACATCTTCACAGTTCTGAGCGTGTTCAGCTCCAGGTTGTTCTCGCTGCACCAGAGAGCCAGCTGATCCTGGACGAAGGCGATGATCATTGTGTTGCCAGCAATCTTCTGGAGTTGGACAGATGGGTCTCCTGAGGTCCAGTCATTGGTGTAGCGGTGGAAGAGCAGTGGGAGAACAGCTGGCACAGTGAGCTGGGTGGGGTGGTGCTGAGGATGTCCAGTGGGGTGGTGTTAAACGCTGAGCTGAAGGACACCATCAGGGTCCTTGGAGGTGTTGGTGGATGTAGAGCAGTCCCAAGTTGACTGCATCATCCACTGACCTGCAGCGCTGTAGGCAAACTGCAGAAGGGTCCTGTGGTGTCCTTTAGGTGGGCCAACACCAGTCTTTTAAAACACTTCATCCCAACAGATGTCAGGACGACAGGTCTGGAATCCTTCATTCCATAAATGTTTTTTTTTTGGGGGGGGGGGGGTGACTGTAGAGCAATAGAAGCAGGAGGGAGCTTTACTGCTCCACTGATCTGTTGAAGATCTGTGTGAAATTACAGAACGTAGGAGCCAATAAGTGGACAGTATCTGGTTTACGTTCAAGACGGACCTTAGCATGCTAAATAATATTTTAACAATGAACAATCAGTTTTATCTGGTACTTGTGATCATAATTCTTGTTGGCTAAAGCTGAAAGCTGAGTCAGTTGTTTAAAACTATTAGATATAGGATAGTGGACATCTTGGACAAAAGATGGGATGAAGATCAGAACTGCCAGGTTCTGAAGAAGAGAAGCTTCATAGATGAAGTGAAGAATGCAGAGGGTCTTGTGTGACAGAGAAGGATGGGGAGATGGTTCCTTTAAAGGGGACATATCCAGCAAAATCAACTTTTCTAGCCCTTAAATCCATCTTGTTGTGTTCTTGGAGCGTCTAGGAGAGCAGAACAGTGGAATGTAGTTTCTCCAGCAGCTCCGTAGACATCTTTAGATTGTGGTTGGGTCAGATTTTCAAGCCTTTTATTTTTCTCTGTTCTCCATTATATTCTTTGGACAATTACTGTAATGCACCTGCCCTGTCATTCCTGTATTGTGGGGGCCTGAAGACCTTCTCTGCTGCCCTCCTTAACCCAAGCAGCAACACCTGCTGCTGCTAATTACAGGGAGTTTCCTGCACCTGTGATCCTGCCAACATATATATATCCGCCTCTCCCTGTGTGTAGCTGCCAGATTGTAGAAAGCCTTCGCCTGAGTAAACCATCCAGCGTTACTTGTTTGCCTGCCTGTTTATGACCTTGCCTCGAGTTTTTGGATTCTCCAGTTGGCCTCTGATATCTGGACAATGACCAAGCCTCCTGCCTGTCCCTCTGGAAACCTCTGCCTGATCTTGCTCATGTTCTGACCCACGCCTGTATTACGGACATCCCTCTTGCTTAAAGCAGATCCCTTTAACAGTGCTTGTCTACAGAAGCATCGAGCAATTGGAGGCCTTGGAGTCACAGGCTTCTGAGAAGATAAGTGGCTTTCATTCAGTGTTTTCCACTTTTCACCGAGTTGGTCTCAGCCACTAACCTCACTCTCTCTCTCTTACAGTGGTTCCTTAGTGTGCTCCGCATTATTTCCTGCCGTTCTAAACCTTTAATTTAAATAAGACCTTTAAAACTACCCTGGTGTTCCGGCTGTATTATCGGGTCAACCGTCTTAATTCATTACAATTACGTCATAGTATTTCTGCAGAGTTGCTAAACAAGATCCTGGACTTCTGGCTAACCAATTTTGCAAATTCACACTGCAGTAAGGGAACTAAAAGTAAGTAAAATTTTCTTAAAATGAGTGTATTAGTCCTTGATTTGAGCAGGTACATGAGATTATCTGACAATGGAATAAGTATTTGACCCCTAATCTTATTCCATCTAAATCTTATTCCATTGGCAGATCATTTAAACTTGCTTTTCAAACCAGGGACAAGTTCTCTCATTTTAAGGAAATTTTACTTATTTTATCTGCATTTTTGCAGTGCACTGCTTTTATTTTTTCGCTGTGATTTTAGTCTAAGCTGAAGCTACAAGTGGATGAGTGAAAATGTTCGGTTGTTGGGTGTATTCCCATTTATTACACCATCCCCCAGCAAACTACAAAAATGGCCGACCGGATTGGAGGGGAATGCTCGTCGTCATGGAGGGGGTCGGGGTGTGAAGATCGAAGGAGGAGGTGTTCTGCTAGACCCTGAGTCTGCAGCCAGGTGCTGCTGATTCAGCGGCTCACCTGACGCTGCTGCAGGAATCAATCGCTCTGAAACCGAATTTGTATCTGCTGCACTGTTCTGATACCGGCCGGTTCTGTTTGATTCTGAACATCTAATGAATCTAACCTGAAGGAAAACCATCTAGAGATGAACCCAACATATAAAATGTTTCACCCAGACCTGACAGAGCCTTTGGACTCCATTAAAGCAGCCAGGCTGCAGGTCGTCGCTCACAGCCACAGTTTGGGTTGAACCAAATGTTTCCTTATAGAGCTTCTGCTTGAAGATAATAGATGTCTGAGATCTTGGAGGTGCCAGCGTGCTCCCGATCGCGCTGCAGAGGTGCAGCAGCAGCTCACTCCTACTCTGAGTTCAGAATAATCCATAAAAATGTCCGTCAGGTTGGAAGGGAGGCGAGAAGCTGACAGTTCAGTGCTTCACAGCACAAGTTTCCTACCAAAGTTCTTGGTAGGAAACTTTTTATTCAAATGTTTAAATGAAGAACTCTGAGGATCCAAAGGAAAGATGTTTTTGTTCCTTTGTGAGTGCATGACGTTTTTCCTTTCAGTCGGACAGATCCCAGCCCAAAGGAAGATCTGAACATCATCCCAGCAGAACCCACAGCTGTGCACCAGCAAAGGATCTGATCCAGACTGGAGTCTGTTCCTACTTCAGATGCATGAGTCCACCTCAGCTTGCAGGAGCTGTTGCTACCAGGTTTGGATCAGAACCTCTGGGTGGATGAAATCCTCCACAACAGTGGTGATTACTGCCTCCTTGTGGTAAAACCAGGCACTACAGGCGTGTCAGAGCTCAGGGGCGGATCCAGGATTTTTCAAAAGGGGGTGCGCACCTAAGGGTCATGGGGTCAAGGGTCAAGCCAAGACAAAGAATGCCATCTTTAGTCTTTCACACTACCCTAATTATTCATCTAAGGGTTTTTTAATTGATAATCTCTTTAATGGATGAAAATAAGTGAAATTAGCAAGATTACATTATTGTAATTGAAAAATTATTTTTAAGCCAAAATCTCTTGGTTTTTACAGCATGCAGTTAAAAAGTAGTTTGAAGAAAAAAAAGTATCCTTAACATTTAATCAAACAAAGATTTTGTTTATTTCCAGAAATTATATTTATTTAGTAAAATAAAATAAAAAGACCCAAGGACTTAAGAACAGTTTGGTTGGTTGGTATGGTTCAAGTGATAAAGGATTTTTTTTAATGTACATGTATTTTAACAATATATTTCAACCAGATAAACTATATTAAGAAAAAAATACTTAAAAAAGACCCAAGGACTTAGAACAGTTCGGTATGGTTCAAGTGATAAAGGAGTTTTGAATATATTTTAACGAAATGAACTTTGTTGAGAAAAAAAACAACTTTAAAGTAAGTTAAATCAATGAACATGTATGGTGAAGTTAAGCCATAAGCCTATAATAGAACAGTAAGGCTTGACAAAGAATATTGTTCTCTTCTACAACACCTTCAACTTTATGATGACGATGATAATGGGTTTACAAATGTCAACCTTCTGGGATGCTTCTGGGCAAATATGTCAATGATTTTGTTGATGTCTAAATGAATGTCCTGGTGGACATACGTAAGTAGCAAAGCCACAAACCTTTACTGTCCCATAGTCGACCTCAGCAAAGATTTCACTGCTTTACGGCCTGAGTTAGCACGTTCCACAGAAGCACTCGTAAAAGGTATAACTGACAGAAGGTGAAGAATCATAGAAATGTTTGGGTAGCACTTCATATTTGTTATCCTTAGAATTTCAGGGAGAGAGCTGGGTTTTTTCACTGATGACCACTTTGTGTGCCAAAACTTCACTTCCTGCTTGAATGTTGATCCTGATGGTAGATCATTTTTATATGATGTAAAGATATCTTTCTCACTCTCATCGTTCATCATATGTAAGTTGCTTGGCAATAGTTTTAAGCCTAGTATGTTTTCATAAAGGAGACCATTCTTAGTTTTAACAATAAAACACGTGGCACCAACAGCTTTAGACCAGACAATACACACAAAACAATAACTATTGTATGCGTGTCAATGTCCACTTTTTTTTAAACTTTACACTCTTTTTTTCATTACTTTACAAAAACTGTGCAACAAAAAATAACTTTCTCATTACTTGAAAAAGTTTTCCTAAAATTGAATTACTTTTAAAACTTTACACAACTTGTGAGAACCCCATGTTTTCTCATTATCAACAATTTCTAGCGACCATCATACCTTTCGTTCTGTACGCACTTTGTGCATACCGAATGACAAATAAAGTTGTCTAGTCTAAGTCTCTAAGTCTTTTTTCTGTGGGGAGAATATAAGATTTAGGTTGATCAATACTCCAATCTGGAAGGTGGCGGTAATGCACCTAAAAGTTGTTGGCCAACCACCATAAAAAAGAGAAGAAGAAAAAGAAGAAGAAGAAGAAGAAGAAGAAGAAGAAGAAGAAGAAGAAGAAGAATCCAAGATGGCGACGATCGGTGCGGCAGAGAGTGATGGATAACTCCATCACTTCATCACTCTGGATTACGAGACCTGAGCTGTGAGCAGTAAGAATTCGGCATCGCTGTGCGTCTTTTCTCCAAAAGGGGGGTGCGCGCGCCCCCCGCGCCCCTGCCTGAATCCGCGCCTGGAGCTCCTCAGGCTTCTCATGTCACCAGGACTTCACTCACTGGTTCCTCCAGCATCACCATTTGATCCAAATGTACTGAATGAGAAGAGCCGTGTCTGATGGCTCCTTCAGGAGAAGACGTGAATTTTCTCTGATCTTAATCTGAATGTGTGATTAATGACTGTATGAATCTAAGGAGGAATATCTGCTAACAGGAACTGTTGGAAAAGGTCAGCTTGGAGAACAACGCTCGCTGAGAGCTGGTGGACTGTGTTGGAAAAGCAGCTCATACTCTAAATGCTGCGTGGTTTGTGATGTGGAGGAAGTCTGACTGATGTTGTGAGGAAGTTCAGCTCCCAGAGGAGCTTGGCTGCTCTTGGATCTGAGGCTGAATGTTTCCCTGACACCCACTCAGGAGGGCCACAATGCTCTGCCTTGTGCGGCGGTGCGAGTGGGCAGGCGTGGATTCTGGCCAGGCAGTTCCAGCCCCTTCCCATGGGTCGATGAAGAAGAGCGGAGCGGAGGAATCCAGGCCACTCCTTAAACTGATAAATGTAAAGCAAACAAGCCAGAACAAAGAGCCACCCTGAACCCACGTGGCCTCGGGGATGCAGTCCTTGGTTCCTGTTCGTCCTCGGTTTGATCTGCTAGAAAACAGCCGGGGTCCGTCAGAACCCGGTTCAGTTGTTCATATCCAGATGTTCCATGATTTGGTCCTGGATTCACGAAGGTCTCTGAGAATCAAAGAGGAAATGTTCCTTTACTGATCCCCATGGAGAAAATTCAGGTATCACAGCAACCCCCCCCCCCCCCCCGCACCTGTGAACGCACCTTAAAACTTGAAAAAGGTTCGATAAGGTTTTTCTAAGTTTATCAGAAAAAAACTTTACAAGCTTTTAAAGTTGAACACTTTTTAAAGTTAATGATAAAATAGTATTAAACTTTGTTTTAAAGTGGAACATTTTTGAAGTGAATCTGTTGCTGTTACCTCTGGTGTCCTTCAGCCATTAATGGGCTTGACTTTAAATGAGTCCATAGATCCTTTTTCAGCTGTGGCTGCTTTTTCTTTTCTTTGACCTAGTTTCCATTATATTCTGTATAAAATCTTTTTCTTGTTCTGTTTCATGGTATGGGAGCTGCACAGCACAGGAGAGGAAGGATCTAGAATGGGCGGTGAAGTCAGCGCAGGGGATTGTGGGATACCGTCTACCAGATCTTGCTGCAGTTGGCCAGATCCCACCCACTGAGGCAATGGACTGTTTGTCCCTCTTCCATCAGGGAACCGATTCAGGAATTAAACCAAAAACTAAAAGACTTAAATACAGCTTCTTTCCCAAAGCTGTGAGGGCTAGCGCCCCCTGCTGGGAATCAGTACATCAGTACATGTTCACCATAGGCCCAGTTCCACCACCTCGGTTTGGACCACTTGGCTCAGCCCACTTGCAAATGTTTCAGAAGTGTTTTTTTATTTTCAGGGCCCGGGTTTCTCCGGTCCTGCTCAGCAGCAGGGTCAAACTGCGCTGACCCGAGAGGAGTTTCACGTGAACTCACTGCTTTCCAGTGATTGGCCGAGGGGAGAGGAGAAATGAGAAGGTTTTAATGTTCAGGACCACCACCATGAACAGAGTGGGTCAAACTGAAATATAGTTCTACATACACACACAAATGGATGAAATCCCTGGGAAAACTCTGGGAAATCCTTGGGAAAACTCTGGGAAAACTCTGGGAAAACTCTGAGAAAACCCCGGAAAAGCTCATCCCAGAATGGGAGTCACAAGGACTGAGACCAGCCGACTCGAACTTCTTCCAACCGGGTTGCCCAAAGTCCACCCAACGGACACGGAGGAAGAGGTTTGGCAGAGATAAAAGGGAAAGTCAGGATGGAATAAATCATTAAAATGGTTTACTTTTAATGTGCTTTGCAGCGTTTTTGCTAAGCTACCCGCTAGAGACCTTTGAAACAATGCTATGCTGATGTGTTTTGGGTGTGTTTTACGGTTATAATAAACTTTATTTCCATATGGGTTTTAAACACTGATGGGACATTAATGTTTGTGTTATC
The DNA here is from genome assembly GCA_037039145.1 of Fundulus diaphanus. Lineage (NCBI taxonomy): Eukaryota > Metazoa > Chordata > Actinopteri > Cyprinodontiformes > Fundulidae > Fundulus > Fundulus diaphanus. The sequence goes on from CM073125.1 coordinate 62,303,366, forward strand.
CTGTCCGCTCATTACAACAAAATATAGCTTAATGTCCACTAGCATTAGCTGCTATTAGCCTCCGTTAATAACCTGCTAATACCCTAGGCTAAACATACCTACGGCTTGTTTAAACATTATACTTGTTTTTGTCGATAGTGCTACGAGCGTTAGTACAGCATTAATTCAATTCAATTCAATTCAATTTTATTGATATAGCGCCAATTCATGAAACATGTCATCTCAAGGCACTTTACAAAGTTAAGTTCAAAGGTCAGATTATACAGATTGGGTCAGATTATACAGATTGGTCAAAAATGTTCCTATATAAGAAACCAGTTGATTGCTTCAAAGTCCCGACAAGCAGCATTCACTCCTGGAGAAACGTAGAGCCACAAGGAGAGTCGTCTGCATTGTACATGGCTTTGCTGCAATCCCTCATACTGAGCAAGCATGAAGCGACAGTGGGAAGAAAAACCACCCATTAACGGGAAAAAAAAACCTCCGGCAGAACCGGGCTCAGTATGAACGGTCATCTGCCTCGACCGACTGGGGTTGCAGAAGACAGAGCAGAGACACAACAAGAGAGACAAAAAAGCACAGAAGCACACATTGATCTAGTAATCTGTTCTACATTAGATGGTAATAGTCGGTGATCTGTCCTCCCTGGATGATTTCACAGTCAACAGAACGTCAGACCAGGTGTACCTACTATGAAGAAAAAAGAGAGAGAACAAAAAGTTAAAAGCTGAAATGACAACAGTCATTTCAATGTAATGTAATGCAAATCTGGAGAACAGTAGAAATCAGTAGAGTGAGAAAAATAGGCCCTGATGTCCTCCAGTAGCCTAAGCCTATAGCAGCATAACTATAGAGGTAGCTCAGAGTAACATGAGCCACTCTGACTAGAAGCTTTGTCACAAAAGAAGGTTTTAAGATTAGTCTTAAAAGTAGACAGGGTGTCTGCTTCACGGACCAAAACTGGGAGTTGGTTCCACAGGAGAGGAGCCTGATAGCTAAAGGATCTGCCTCCCATTCTACTTTTAGAGACTCTAGGAACCACCAGCAGACCTGCAGTCTGAGAGCGAAGTGGTCTGTTAATTAATAGGGAGCATTAATGTCGATTTAATGGTGCTTTGTGTATCTTTAAGATTAACCCATCAAGCTAACGGGCACATGGCCGATCGTCCGCTACAGCGTCCTCTAGCTTCCTAAGTTACTAATTTGAGTCTTAATTATTTCCTGTGGAAATAATAATGTTAATAGCAATCAAGTGGGATAAAAGTTATTGATTTTTATTTAACAAATCCTTCTTTCAACCTCGCGCACAAGCTCAGGTTCCGACTAGAGATAGTCGGACTCACCTCGACGCACCGCTCTGGCTCCGGAACCAGTCTCCTTGAGAGGGGCTGGACATTCTTCCACTCTGGAGTTGCCCATGGTGAGAGGCGCCGAGCTGGGGTTGGCATACTTGTTGCCCCCCATCTCGGTGCCTGCACGTTGGGGTTTTCCCCGGTGAACGAGAGGGTGGCCTCCCTCCGCATTCGTGTGGGGGGACGGGTTCTGACTGTTGTTTGCGCTTATGCGCCAAACAGCAGTTCAGATTCCCCACCCTTTTTGGAGTCCTTGGAAGGGGTACTGGAGAGTGCCCCTCCTGGGGACTCCCTCGTTTTGCTGGGGGACTTCAACGCTCACGTGGGCAATGACAGTGGGACCTGGAGGGGCGTGGTTGGGAGGAATGGCCCACCTGATCTGAACTCGAGTGGTGTTTTGTTGTTGGACTTCTGTGCTTGTCATGGATTGTCCATCACAAACACCATGTTCAGGCATAAGGGTGTCCATATGTGCTCTTGGCACCAGGACACCCTAGGTCGCAGTTCAATGAACGACTTTGTTGTTGTTCCATCTGACCTGTGGCCGCATGTCTTGGACACTCGGGTGAAGAGAGGGGCGGAGCTCTCCACCGACCACTACCTGGTGGTGAGTTGGCTCCGATGGCGGGGGAGGAAGCCGGTCCGACCGGGCAGGCCCAAACGCACTGTGAGGGTTTGCTGGGAACGTCTGGCGGAGTCCCCTGTGAGGCGGAGCTTTAACTCCCACCTCCGGGAGAACTTTAAACACGTCCCGAGGGAGGCGGGGGACATTGAGTCTGAATGGACCATGTTCCACGCCTCTATTGCTGAGGCGGCTAGTTGGAGCTGTGGCCGCAAGGTTGTCGGTGCATGTCGTGGCGGCAACCCTCGAACCCGCTGGTGGACACCAGCGGTGAGGGAAGCCGTCAAGCTGAAGAAGGAGTCCTATCGGGCTTTTTTGGCCTGTGGGACTCCGGAAGCAGCTGATGTGTACCGGCAGTCGAAGCGGCAGGCGGCTCGGCTGGTCGCCGAGGCAAAAACTCGGGCGTGGGAAGAGTTCGGAGAGGCCATGGAGAAAGACTTCCGTACGGCTTCGAAGCGATTCTGGTCCACCATCCGGCGTCTCAGGAGGGGGAAGCAGTGCAGCACCAACACTGTTTACAGTGGGGGTGGTGTGCTGCTGACCTCGACTCGGGACGTCGTGCGTCGGTGGGCGGAATACTTCGAAGACCTCCTTAATCCCACCAACACGTCTTCCATTGAGGAAGCAGAGCCTGAGGACTCTGGGTCGGGTTCTCCCATCTCTGGTGCTGAGGTTGCCGAGGTTGTTAAAAAGCTCCTCGGTGGCAAGGCTCCGGGGGTGGATGAGATTCGCCCTGAGTACCTTAAGGCTCTGGATGTTGTGGGGCTGTGTTGGTTAACGCGGCTCTGCAACATTGCGTGGACATCGGGGGCAGTTCCCCTGGATTGGCAGACTGGGGTGGTGGTCCCCCTATTTAAAAAGGGGGACCGGAGGGTGTGTTCCAACTACAGAGGAATCACACTCTTAAGCCTCCCTGGTAAGGTCTATTCAGGGGTTCTGGAAAGGAGGGTCCGTCGGATAGTCGAATCTCGGATTCAGGAAGAGCAGTGTGGTTTTCGTCCTGGCCGTGGAACACTGGACCAGCTCTACACCCTCAGCAGGATCCTGGAGGGGGCATGGGAGTTTGCCCAACCAGTCTACATGTGTTTTGTGGATCTGGAGAAGGCATTCGACCGTGTCCCCCGGGGGATCCTGTGGGGGGTACTCCGGGAGTATGGAGTACCGGACCCTTTAATAAGGGCTGTCAGGTCTCTGTACGACCGGTGTCAGAGTCTGGTCCGCATTGCCGGCAGTAAGTCGGACTCGTTTCCGGTGAGAGTTGGACTCCGCCAAGGCTGCCCTTTGTCACCGATTCTGTTCATAACTTTTATGGACAGAATTTCTAGGCGCAGCCAAGGTGTTGAGGGGATCCGCTTTGGTGACCTTAGGATTGTGTCTCTGCTATTCGCGGATGACGTGGTCCTATTGGCTTCATCAGGGCGTGATCTACAGCTCTCACTGGAGCGGTTCGCAGCCGAGTGCGAAGCGGCCAGGATGAAAATCAGTGCCTCCAAATCCGAGACCATGGTCTTGAACCGGAAAAGGGTAGAGTGCCTTCTCCGGGTTGGGGAGGATGTCCTGCCCCTAGTGGGGGAGTTCAAGTATCTTGGGGTCTTGTTCACGAATGAGGGGAAGATGGAGCGGGAGATCGACAGGCGGATTGGTGCAGCGTCTGCTGTGAAGCGGGCGCTGTACCGATCCGTTGTGGTGAAGAGAGAGCTGAGCCAAAAGGCGAAGCTCTCGATTTACCGGTCGATCTACGTTCCTACCCTCATCTATGGTCACGAGCTTTGGGTCGTGACCGAAAGAACGAGATCCCGGATACAAGCGGCCGAAATGAGTTTTCTCCGTAGTGTGTCTGGGCTCTCCCTTAGAGATAGGGTGAGGAGCTCAGTCATCCGGGGAGGACTCAGAGTAGAGCCGCTGCTCCTCCACGTCGAGAGGAGCCAGTTGAGGTGGCTCGGGCATCTGGTCAGGATGCCTCCTGGACGCCTCCCTGGAGAGGTGTTCCAGGCACGTCCCACCGGGAGGAGGCCCAGGGGAAGACCCAGGACACGCTGGAGGGACTATGTCTCCCGGCTGGCCTGGGAACGCCTTGGGGTTCCTCCTGAGGAGCTGGCCCAAGTGGCTGGGGAGAGGGACGTCTGGGCCTCCCTACTGAAGCTGCTACCCCCGCGACCCGACCCCGGATAAGCGGAAGACAACGGACGGACGGACGGACGGAAATCCTTCTTTAAAATGTTATTTCATCAAATAATGTTTTGTTTAACTCAGGATTTGCATTGTGAATGGGTTGAAACACATACCAAATGTTCTAAATTAGTTAAGCTAATTTAACCTCATTCCATGTTCTTAAAGATGAACTTTGGTTCTTTAACTCAGATCTGCAGTGAACCAGGATTCACTGAATCATTCTAATGATGGTTTTTAACTATTTTATTTTGTCTTTTGTTTCTTTTGTGTGTACATACAGTAGTTCCTTAGCTTCTTTTTATCTTAATTTTGCTTAGTAGTTTAGTTACGTTTCACTAGCCTAGTAGAGAGGATTTATTTATTGAAATATAGTGTTAATTCAGATAAACAGCATTATATAGTGATGTTCTCTGGATGTTCATTTTACGTCTGTTAATAAATTCTTGAACTTGAAGAAAAGTTGTCACTCCTTTATTCTACATGTGTGCAGAGTTTGCTGTTAAAAGATCGCCAGTACTCAATTCAATTCAATTCAATTCAATTTTATTTATATAGCGCCAAATCATGAAACATGTCATCTCAAGGCACTTTACAAAATCAAGTTCAATCATATTATACAGATTGGGTCAGATTATACAGATTGGTCAAAATGTCCTATATAAGGAAACCAGTTGATTGCATCAAAGTCCCGACAAGCAGCATTCACTCCTGGGGAACCGTAGAGCCACAGGGAGAGTCGTCTGCATTGTACATGGCTTTGCTGCAATCCCTCATACTGAGCAAGCATGAAGCGACAGTGGGAAGAAAAACCACCCATTAACGGGAAAAAAAAACCTCCGGCAGAACCGGGCTCAGTATGAACGGTCATCTGCCTCGACCGACTGGGGTTACAGAAGACAGAGCAGAGACACAACAAGAGAGACAAAAAAGCACAGAAGCACACATTGATCTAGTAATCTGTTCTACATTAGATGGTAATAGTCGGTGATCTGTCCTCCCTGGATGATTTCACAGTCAACAGAACGTCAGACCAGGTGTACCTACTATGAAGAAAAAAGAGAGAGAACAAAAAGTTAAAAGCTGAAATGACAACAGTCATTTCAATGTAATGCAATGCAAATCTGGAGAACAGTAGAAATCAGTAGAGTGAGAAAAATAGGCCCTGATGTCCTCCAGCAGCCTAAGCCTATAGCAGCACAACTATAGAGGTAGCTCAGAGTAACATGAGCCACTCTAGTTATAAGCCTCGTCAAAAAGGAAGGTTTTAAGATTAGTCTTAAAAGTAGACAGGGTGTCTGCCTCACGGACCAAAACTGGGAGTTGGTTCCACAGGAGAGGAGCCTGATAGCTAAAGGATCTGCCTCCCATTCTACTTTTAGAGACTCTAGGAACCACCAGCAGACCTGCAGTCTGAGAGCGAAGTGCTCTGTTAGGAACATACGGAGTAATCAGAGCTCTGATATATGATGGAGCTTGATTATTAAGGGCTTTATACGTTAGAAGAAGAATTTTAAATTCTATTCTTGATTTAACAGGAAGCCAATGAAGGGAAGCTAAAATTGGAGAAATATGATCCCTCTTGTTGATTTTCATCAGAACTCTTGCTGCAGCATTTTGGATCAGCTGAAGACTTTGAACTGCATTTTGTGGACTTCCTGATAGTAATGAATTACAATAGTCCAGCCTTGAAGTAACAAATGCATGGACTAGTTTTTCAGCATCACTCCTGGACAGAATGTTTCTAATTTTGGCGATATTCCGGAGGTGAAAAAAGGAAACTCTGGAGACCTGTTTAATATGGGATTTAAATGACATGTCTTGGTCAAAAATAACACCAAGGTTTTTTACTTTATTACCAGAGGCCAAGTTAATGTCATCCAGATTAAGTGATTGGTTAAGAAGTTTATTTTTTGAGGACTCTGGCCCAAAGATTACAACTTCGGTCTTGTCAGAATTTAGATGCAGGAAATTTAAAGTCATCCAGCTTTTGATGTCATCAAGACATGACTGCAGTCGAAGTAATTGATTGGATTCATCAGGATTTATGGATAGATATAGCTGAGTGTCATCAGCATAACAGTGGAAATTAATCCCATGCTGTCTGATAATTTTGCCGATCGGAAGCATATATATTGTAAAGAGAATTGGTCCAAGGACTGAACCCTGTGGTACTCCACAGGTGACCCTAGAGTTTGAGGAAGATTTATTATTAACATGAACAAACTGGAATCTGTCCGACAGATAAGATTTAAACCAGCCTAATGCGTTCCCCTTAATCCCTACAGTATGTTCAAGTCTTTGTAGGAGAATATTGTGATCAACTGTATCAAATGCAGCACTAAGATCTAACAGGACAAGTATAGACACAAGTCCATTATCTGAGGCCATGAGAATATCATTAGTGACCTTCACCAGAGCCGTTTCAGTGCTATGATGAGCTCTGAAGCCTGACTGAAACTCCTCAAGTAGGTCATTGCTTTGTAAATGTTCACAAAGTTGATTAGCAACTACTTTCTCAAGAATTTTAGATAAGAAAAGAAGATTAGATATAGGTCTGTAGTTTACTAGCTCATCTTGATCAAGAGAAGGTTTCTTAAGTAAAGGTTTAATAACAGCTACTTTAAAAGCCTGTGGTACATATCCATTTACTAAGGATAGATTAATCATGTCTAAAATAGGACCACTGATCAAAGGGAATACCTCCTTAAACAACTTGGTTGGGATTGGGTCTAACATACAGGTAGAAGGTTTAGATGAAGCTAAGATTTTAGATAGCTCAGAAAGCTCTACTGCTTCTAAACAGTTCAGACACAGCGCAGGTTCTAAAGATTCCTCCAATGCTGCCTTACTTACTGGGGATGAGGTAATCATGTTTGGGAGGATGCCAATTATTTTATTTTTAATGGCATCAATTTTATTTATGAAGAATCCCATAAAATCATTACTACTAAGAGCTAAGGGAATGGATGGATCAACAGAGCTGCAGCTCTGAGTAAGTTTGGCAACTGTACTAAAGAGAAATCTAGGATTATTTTTATTCTCTTCAATTAATGATGAAAAATATGCTGCTCTAACTCTGCGAATGGTCTTGTTATACAACAATAGACTGTCCCTCCAGATTAAGTAGGATTCCTCTTGGTGTGTAGAGCGCCATTTTCTCTCCAATTTCCTAACATTGTGCTTCAAGGAACGCAGCTCTGAATTAAACCAGGGAGCCAGCTTCCTGTGAATTATCACCTTCTTTTTCAAGGGAGCTACATTATCTAATGCAGAACGCAATGAGGAAGTCACACTGTTAGCAAATGTATCTATTTGTGAATGGGAAGAAACAGCATTGCTGCTATCTGCAGGGCATTTCTGCAATACTGAGGATATTAAGAGGGGGACAGACTCTTTAAGTTTTGATACAGCATTATCCGATAAAGATCTACTATAATGGAACCCTCTTTTGGGGGTGGAGAAATCGGTTAGATTAAACTCAAATGTTATTAAAAAATGATCAGATAGGACAGGGTTGTGAGAGAATACTGTTAGTTCTTCACAATCAATGCCATGTGTCAGCACAAGGTCCAAAGTATGGAGCCGAGAGTGCGTCGGCTTATGCACATTTTGAGCAAAACCAATTGAATCTAGGATAGTTTTAAAGGCTACACTAAGGTTATCACATTCAGTGTCAACATGGATGTTAAAATCACCCACTATAATAACCTTGTCAGTATTTAACACCAAATCAGATAAGAAGTCTGACAGTTGATCCAAAAACTGAGAGTAAGGGCCTGGTGGACGATACAAAACAATAAACAGAAGAGGTTTTATTGCTTTGCAGTTTGGATGAGGGAAACTGAGGGTTAAATGTTCAAAAGAACTGTAATTATTAATTGGCCTGGGACTAATTAATAAATCAGACTGAAAGATGGTTGCCACTCCTCCTCCTCTTCCCACAGATCTGGGAATGTGGAAATTTGAATAACTGGAGGGAGTTGACTCATTTATACTAACGTAGTCCTCTTGTAGCCAGGTTTCTGTGAGACAAAATAAATCAATCTGATTATCAGAAATCAATTCATTAACTAACAAAGTATTTGGAGGGAGATACCTTATATTTAATAGACCACATTTAATTCTTTTATTTTTTGGTTCAAAGTGATCCGTATGGATTTTTTTTAGATTTTTATGATTTGTTCCCTTTAGATCAGTTTTTGATCTGTTAACTTTTGGCCGTGGGAAAGACACCGTCTCAATAGGGTAATGGGTGGGTAACAGTACAGAAGCTGCAGAGAGGTGTGTTAAACTACGGCTCTGCTTCCTGGTCTGGACCCTGGGTTGTCAGCATTTAGGAGAACTAATAAATCCGGCCAGATTTCTAGAAAGAAGAGCTGCACCATCCAAAGTGGGATGAATGCCGTCTCTCCGGATCAGACCAGGTTTTCCCCAGAAAGTTTGCCAGTTATCAATGTAGCCCACGTCGTTTTCTGGACACCACCTAGACAACCAGCGGTTGAATGATGACATGCGGCTAAACTTGTCATTCAATTCAATTCAATTTTATTTATATAGCGCCAAATCATGAAACATGTCATCTCAAGGCACTTTACAAAATCAAGTTCAATCATATTATACAGATTGGGTCAGATTATACAGATTGGTCAAAATGTCCTATATAAGGAAACCAGTTGATTGCATCAAAGTCTTGACAAGCAGCATTCACTCCTGGGGAACCGTAGAGCCACAGGGAGAGTCGTCTGCATTGTACATGGTTCTGCTGCAATCCCTCATACTGAGCAAGCATGAAGCGACAGTGGGAAGAAAAACCACCCATTAACGGGAAAAAAAACCTCCGGCAGAACCGGGCTCAGTATGAACGGTCATCTGCCTCGACCGACTGGGGTTACAGAAGACAGAGCAGAGACACAACAAGAGAGACAAAAAAGCACAGAAGCACACATTGATCTAGTAATCTGTTCTACATTAGATGGTAGTAACGGGTGAGCCGTCTTCTCTGGATGATGTCAAAGTTAACAGAACGCCAGACCAGGTGTACCTACTATGAAGAAAAAGAGAGAGAGCAAAAAGTTAAAAGCTGAAATGACGACAGTCATTTCAATGTAATACAATACAAAACTGGAGAACCGTAGAATGAAGAACAGTAGAAATCAGTAGAGTGAGAAAATTAGACCCTGATGTCCTCCAGTAGCCTAAGCCTATAGCAGCATAACTATAGAGGTAGCTCAGGGTAACATGAGCCACTCTAACTATAAGCTTTGTCAAAAAGGAATGTTTTAAGATTAGTCTTAAAAATAGATAGGGTGTCTGCCTCACGGACCAAAACTGGGAGTTGGTTCCACAGGAGAGGAGCCTGATAGCTAAAGGATCTGCCTCCCATTCTACTTTTAGAGACTCTAGGAACCACCAGCAGACCTGCAGTCTGAGAGCGAAGTGCTCTGTTAGGAACATACGGAGTAATCAGAGCTCTGATATATGATGGAGCTTGATTATTAAGGGCTTTATACGTTAGAAGAAGAATTTTAAATTCTATTCTTGATTTAACAGGAAGCCAATGAAGGGAAGCTAAAATTGGAGAAATATGATCCCTCTTGTTGATTTTCATCAGAACTCTTGCCGCAGCATTTTGGATCAGCTGAAGACTTCGAACTGCATTTTGTGGACTTCCTGATAGTAAAGAATTACAATAGTCCAGCCTTGAAGTAACAAATGCATGCACTAGTTTTTCAGCATCACCCCTGGACAGAATGTTTCTAATTTTGGCGATATTCCGGAGGTGAAAAAAGGAAACTCTGGAAACCTGTTTAATATGGGATTTAAATGACATGTCTTGGTCAAAAATAACACCAAGATTTTTTACTTTATTACCAGAGGCCAAGTTAATGCCATCCAGATTCAGTGATTGATTAAGAAGTTTATTTTTTGAGGACTCTGGCCCAAAGATTACAACTTCTGTCTTGTCAGAATTTAAATGCAGGAAATTTAAAGTCATCCAGCTTTTGATGTCATCAAGACATGACTGCAGTCGAAGTAACTGATTGGATTCATCAGGATTTATGGATAAATATAGCTGAGTGTCATCAGCATAACAGTGGAAATTAATCCCATGCTGTCTGATAATTTTGCCAACCGGAAGCATATATATAGTAAATAGAATTGGTCCAAGGACTGAACCCTGTGGTACTCCACAGGTGACCCTAGAGTTTGAAGAAGATTTATTATTAACATGAACAAACTGGAATCTGTCCGACAGATAAGATTTAAACCAGCCTAATGCTTTCCCCTTAATCCCTACAGTATGCTCAAGTCTTTGTAGGAGAATAATGTGATCAACTGTGTCAAATGCAGCACTGAGATCTAACAGGACAAGTACAGACACAAGTCCATTATCTGAGGCCATGAGAATATCATTGGTGACCTTCACCAGAGCTGTTTCAGTGCTATGATGAGCTCTAAAGCCTGACTGAAACTCCTCAAGTAGGTCATTACTTTGTAAATGTTCACAAAGTTGATTAGCAACTACTTTCTCAAGAATTTTAGATAAGAAAAGAAGATTAGATATAGGTCTGTAGTTTACTAGCTCATCTTGATCAAGAGAAGGTTTCTTAAGTAAAGGTTTAATAACAGCTACTTTAAAAGCCTTTGGTACATATCCATTTACTAAGGATAGATTAATCATGTCTAAAATAGTCATCACTGGTCAGATCAGGCAGGGGACCAGAGAAAATTACAGAGTCCGATATTGTTTTAGCAAACTCACACACCGAAGCAACACCAACTTTGGTGACCTCTGATCGGCGTGACCGGGTGTCATTACCGCCAGCGTGAATAACAATCTTACTGTATTTACGCTTATCCTTAGCCAGCAGTTTTAGGTAGGATTCTATGTCGCCCGTTCTGGCCCCTGGTAGGCATTTAACTATGGTTCCTGGTTTCTTTAGTGCCACGTTTCTTATTACAGAGCTGCCAATAATTAAGGTCGGCTCCTCGGCGAGACTGTCGCTCAGAGGGGAAAATTTATTAGAAACGCAGATGGGTTGGTGGTGATCTGGGGGCTGAAATCTAGAGCTATGCTTACTACGAACCGTCACCCAGCCGGCCTGCTTAACCGGCTGTTCGAGTGCGGCTGTTTGTTCGCTACGTGAAGTTACTCTTTGTGAAGTTACTCTTTGTGGCTCCGCGCTAGCAAAGGAGCGGCTATCAGCTGGTTTTTCAACAGCACGGAGTCGGGTCTCCAGTTCTGACACCCTCGCCTCCAAAGCTACAAAAATACTACATTTATTACATGTACCATTATCACTAAAGGAGGCAGAGGAATAACTGAACATCTGACACAGAGAGCAGCAGATAGGAGACTTAGTCAGAGACAGAGAAGCCATTATGAGGCTAAGGCTTGGCTAGCGCTAGGCTAAAGCTAGGCTAAAGCTAGGCTAAAGCTAGGCTAGCGCCCTGTTATCACGCCAAAGAACAAACCGTGTGAAACACGAGGAGTTCCCAAACGTGATGAGCAGCCACAGAAAATGACCCGACCGATAAGAGGAAGAAGACAGAAAAAAGTGCCTTGAGATGACATGTTTCATGAATTGGCGCTATATAAATAAAATTGAATTGAATTGAATTGAATTCAACAGGTGAGCTCATGTAAACACTTGGGGCTTCATATTGATAACACTCTTGGCTGGCACACACCTGTGGCACACACCTGTGGCAGGTGTTTGTGCTAAACTTCACCAGCGTCTTCATTTTCTTCGTCGTTTAAGAGTGTTTGTACCAGCACGAAGGTAGTTTTCAACAGAGATACCGTAGAGCAGGGGTGCTCACACTTTTTCAGCATGCGAGCTACTTATAAAACAACCAAGTCAAAATGATCTACCTACCCATGACTAAAAAGCAAAACATATAACTATTTTCGAGTTTATTAAGGATTTTTGTATGTACAATGTATGTTGATGTACCTTGCATAACCGAATAAGCTAATATTGCACAACACACATAATAAGTATTTACATTTAGTTTACTTTGATGACTGCTCACAGGCCTTCCCTTGCGTCTCCAGCTCTAACGCAAGCTTCTGGAAGTTCGCCAAATCATGGCGCTGCAGCTTTGAGGCTAAATTTTGCATCTTTTGTTTGAAAGCGTTAACTGAGCTAATCATACAGATCACCGTTTTGTCTTTTCCTTGCAGCTCAAGGTTAAGATCATTCAACAAGTTTGCCAGATCAGTTAAAAATACCAAGTCCAACAGCCATTGACCATCATTTAGTAGCTCGTATTCTGCATGTCCAGATACACGGAAAAACTCTTTAATCTCCGGAAAGAGTTCTCGAAATCTTTGGGGGAATTTCCCACGACTAAGCCATCTCACATCAGTATGTAGCAACAACTCAGAGTGGTCGCAGTCAGCCTTCTCCAGATGTGCACGCAATAACCGTCTTTGAAGAGATCTGGCTCCAATAGAACAGGCGATCTTCATTGCCACATCCATGATATCTTTCATGTTCAGCATTGTAGCGCATAACGCTTGCTGGTGGATTATGCAATGGTAGTTCAAGAAGTGAACTACCAGGAGTGAATGCTGCTTGTCGGGACTTTGATGCAATCAACTGGTTTCCTTATATAGGACATTTTGACCAATCTGTATAATCTGACCCAATCTGTATAATATGATTGAACTTGATTTTGTAAAGTGCCTTGAGATGACATGTTTCATGATTTGGCGCTATATAAATAAAATTGAATTGAATTGAATTGAAGAAGTCTGGGAACGCATCCTCCTGCCTGCACTTTGCAATAAATCCATTCACACGTCCAACCACTGCAGGGGCTCCATCTGTGGTGATAGACACCGATTTGTACACTGGGAGCTGAGCTTTCTCAATAAAGTTTTTAAACGTCTGAAAAATGTCCTCTCCTCGCGTCTTTTCCTTCATGGGAAGTGTGTCAATAGCTCCTCTTTTGCAGTGAGATCACTAAACACCATACGAATGAAAATGCACATCTGTGCTGTGTCACTCACATCTGTAGATTCGTCCACCTGCAGGGAGAAACACTCACAATCTCCGATGTCCTCCCACAGTTGCTGGGTTAAATCCTCAGCCATGGCTTCACAGCGCCGTGTAACTGTAGGTCTTGACAGCTGCAGAGCTTTGATTGAAGATATTATCTCTGCCTTATTTTTAAAGTCTCGGAACAATGAGTCAGCTGCTTCAACGAATGCTTCTTTTACCATCTCTCCGTCTTGGAAGGATTTACTGTTTTTAACCATGGCGTGACTCACCCGGAACGATGCTTCGGTGGCGGCTTTCGCTTTTGAAGTTTGTTGAGTGAAAAATGACTGCTGTCCGGACAACTGGGATTTTAGTTCCTCCACCTTTCTCTTTCTCAGCTGGCTTTTCGGCGGAAAGTCGATGTCGTATTTTCCATGAATAGTCCGAAAATGCCGCTCCACATTTCCTTTCTTTGGTATTGCGATGGTAGAATTACAGATGAGGCAAACACACTCCCAAAATGACAGTGAAAAAAAAGTCCACCTCCCATTCCGTATGAAAGTGAAATGTTTTTGCCTTCTTACTTGGCCCAGCTTTCTCACTCATTTTGGTCAGCATATGTTTTAGCAAGGTCTTAAAATCCGAGGAAATTCGCTAACAGGCTTGTTTTTCTCCAACGTCGTCTTCTTCTTCTTGAAATTTATTGGCGGTTGGCAAAAAACGTTAGGTGAGCATTACCGCCACCAACCGGTAAGGAGTGTGGACCACATGATTTTCAACGTCACTCTGTGATCGACCAGTCGATCGCGATCGACTTAATGAGCACCCCTACCGTAGAGTTTACTAAGGTATGGCATCAGCAGCTGGTTTGGTAATTTGACGGTGAAAACAAAGACCCAGATCTTAAAGTTAGTAAAGACAGAATGGAAATAATGTGAATGGCTCCTCCTCTTTCTCCGCAGGAACTTTTTTAGCAGTCCATCCTCAGACAGGCAGACAGGAGTTTATCCCACTTCTCTCATGTGCTCCACTCTGAACTCCAGAAGAAGGTACAGGACCCCCTTTTGCAAACATAACAGATTTAAACCTTCGTTCATCCCATTGTCTCTAAAACTTGTTAATGAGCGCATGGTTTGTAATGAGAAGATTAACAGGGGAAGTGCTATGACACGTAGGAAGCCACATCTATGGTCTCTTATGATCTACAGCAGCTCTGGGAAGGCAGTGGTGTTTGAAATTATTCTGTTTTTAAAGGTTGATTTGCACAGTTTTAATATGATCGTTTTAGTCAAACTGTGATTTATGAACTGTTGTTACTATTGTATATTTATTTATTATTTTACTGAGACTCTTTTTATTAGTGATTGAATATTTAGTGCAATGCAGCTGATCCTTGTATCCAAGGCAAATTTCTCTCAAGGGAGACTAATAAAGATACTTTAGATAGACCCCAGCCTCCCCGCAACCCTGGATGAATAAGCAGGTAGAAAAAGTGGAAGGAGGTTTTATTTTGCCGGTTGGACATGACGTGGGACGCTGCTGTGTATTTTGATTGACAGCCAACGATGTCTGCAGCTCTGCTTTCTTTACATTTCAGAAAGAAACGGCTGTAGACTAATTTATGACTTTTCAGAATCTGACCCAGTCAAATGTGGGACATTGTTTCAATTTCCGGGACACCGAGACAGGAGTGAAAACTGTGGCACAATCCTGCACCAAACAGGACGTCTGGTCACCCTTAGTGGCACTGAGGAAGAGACAGGAGGCAGAGATGAAGATGTTGAGGTTCTCTCTGGGAGAGACCAGGATGGAGAGTCCATCAGAGAGGAGGTTAGATGTTGTGGAGATGAAGCCAGAGAGGCCAGATTGAGACGGACATGTCCAGAGGAGGGAGGGTGAGGACATCAGTAAAAGGATGCTGAGGCTGGAGCTGCCAGGCAGGAGGAGGACCAGAGAGGAGGTTCATGGATGGAGGGAAGGAGGACATGAAGGTAGCTGGTGTGAGAGAAGAAGCTGCAGAAGATCAGCTCAGATGGAGATGATGAGTTGCTGTGGGGACCCCATAAGGGAAAAGACCAAAGAAGATTTTCTCCTTGAACTCCACTTATCTCCACAATCTGCAATAGCATTTCAGATTTCACCATCTACAGAAACAAAGACAAAGCCCTTAGCTCCCCTCCTATGGCCTTCCAGGAGCCCCAGAAACCTGCCTGCACTAGAGCCAAACCACGACAACCTCAGAAACATGAACCCTTTTTCAAAGTAAGGATGCAGCTTTGGTTCAGATCAAGAAAGTAAACGATGGAATTAGTTTGGATCTGAGTTTGTAAAACAAGTAGCTCAGCGAGTCTGAATCAGAGCTGGCAGGAAACACAGTCGTTTGCTGAAACAACAGGGAGGACTGTAAAATAGAAACTAAACATCAAAGAACAAAGACAGATGGACAGAAACTGGAGTCAGAGTTTGGGAGTCAACCAGAAGACGTCAGCTGAGGCATAAGACCACCATCAGCAGTCAACCAGGAGAAATCAGGTCCTGTAGGCTGAAGACAGGTTGTCCTGGACTGTAGATGATTCTGGGATGAATCCTGGAGCGTTCCCAGTGAAACTTAGGAAGCTGAGAGATGAAGAAAAGCAGCAGATTTCAGTCAGTGGTGATCTGGAGCTGAAGGCCAGGTGAAGCAACAGGACAGGTGGAGGTAAGAACCTCTACCGGAACAACATAGCTGACTCCATCAAATTCAAAAGGTTCTCAGTTAAATTAAGCATCTGTCCAAAGAGCAGAGAGCGTTCCACCTTTTCTCCAAGAAGACAGGAAGGTCCTCCTGTACGGTCTGTCTTACCTGGACAAACCTCTGACTAACTGTTGCTGTAGGACAATCTGATGCTGAGGATCAGGGTTGTCCCTAATGTCCTTAATTTAACGAAGAATCCTTCCTTCCTAATCCATCCTCACCAGTTGTTTTCTTTTAATGTTATGTTTTCTACATAAAGTACAAGGAACGGTGGCCAGGTTGGTTTTTCGCCGGGAGAAACGTGATTGTCAGGTGACCTGGTAGCTAAGCCGATGTGAATGAATCGGCCAAACAAAACGCAGCACTGAAACGTGTTGAGGAGCCAAATTGTGCATGTGTCCCTGTGGACCACCCTGGGAGTCCAGGTTTGTCCAAGGTTGTCCAGGGTCGTCCAGGGTCATCCAGGGTCGTCCAGGGTCATCCAGGGTCGTCCAGGGTTGTCCGGGGTTGACCAGGGTTGTCCAGGGTAGTCCAGGGTTGTCCAGGGTCGTCCAGGATTGTCCAGGGTCATCCAGGGTCGTCCAGATTATCCAGGGTCGTCTAGGGTTGACCAGGGGAGTCTAGGGTTGTCCAGGGTTATCCAGGGTTGTCCAAGGTTGTCCAGGGTCGTCCAGGGTTGTCCAAGGTTGACAAGGGTTGTCTAGGGTTATTCAGGGTTTCCCAGGGTTGTCCAGGGTTGACCAGGGTCGTCCAGGGTTGTCCAGGGTCATCCAGGGTTGTCCAAGGTTGTCCAGGGTCATCCAGGGTTGTTATTCAGGGTTTCCCAGGGTTGTCCAAGGCTGTCCAGGGTTGTCCAGGGTCATCCAGGGTTGTCCAAGGTTGTGCAGGGGAGTCCAGGGTTGTCCAGGGTCGTCCAGGGGAGTCCAGGGTTGTCCAGGGTCGTCCAGGGTTGACCAGGGTTGTCCAGGGTCATCCAGGGTTGTCCAAGGTTGACCAGGGTTGTCCAGGGTCGTCCAGGGTTGTCCAGGGTTGTCCAAGGTTATTCAGGGTTGTCCAGGGTCATCCAGGGTTGTCCAAGGTTGACCAGGGTTGTCCAGGGTCATCCAGGGTTGTCCAAGGTTGTGCAGGGGAGTCCAGGGTTGTCCAAGGTTGACCAGGGTTGTCCAAGGTTCTCCAGGGTGTTCCCGATTCGTCCAGGGTTATCCAGGGTTGTTCAAGGTTGACCAGGGTCGTCCAGGGTTGTCCAAGGTTGACCAGGGTTGTCCAGGGTTGACCAGGGTTGTCCAGGGTCATCCAGGGTTGTCCAAGGTTGACCAGGGTTGTCCAGGGTCGTCCAGGGTTGTCCAGGGTTGTCCAAGGTTATTCAGGGTTGTCCAGGGTTGTCCAGGGTCATCCAGGGTTGTCCAAGGTTAACCAGGGTTGTCCAGGGTCATCCAGGGTTGTCCAAGGTTGTGCAGGGGAGTCCAGGGTTGTCCAGGGTCGTCCAGGGGAGTCCAGGGTTGTCCAGGGTCGTCCAGGGTTTACCAGGGTCGTCCAGGGTTATCCAGGGTTGTCCAGGGTCGTCCAGGGGAGTCCAGGGTTGTCCAGGGTCGTCCAGGGTTTACCAGGGTCGTCCAGGGTTATCCAGGGTTGACCAGGGTTGTCCAGGGTCGTCCAGGGTTTACCAGGGTCATCCAGGGTTGTCCAGGGTTGACCAGGGTCGTCCAGGATCATCCAGGGTTGTCCAAGGTTGTGCAGGGGAGTCCAGGGTTGTCCAGGGTCGTCCAGGGTTGACCAGGGTTGTCCAAGGTCGTCCAGGGGAGTCCAGGGTTGACCAGGGTTGTCCAAGGTCGTCCAGGGGAGTCCAGGGTTGTTCAGGGTCGTCCAGGGTTGACCAGGGTCGTCCAGGGTTATCCAGGGTTGTCCAGGGTCATCCAGGGTTGTCCAAGGTTGTCCAGGGGAGTCCAGGGTTGTCCAGGGTTGTCCAGGGTTGTCCAAGGTCGTCCAGGGGAGTCCAGGGTTGTTCAGGGTCGTCCAGGGTTGACCAGGGTCGTCCAGGGTTATCCAGGGTTGTCCAGGGTCATCCAGGGTTGTCCAAGGTTGTCCAGGGTTGACCAGGGTTGTCCAAGGTTGTCCAGGGGAGTCCAGGGTCGTCCAGGGTTGACCAGGGTTGTCCAAGGTCGTCCAGGGGAGTCCAGGGTCGACCAGGGTTGTCCAAGGTCGTCCAGGGGAGTCCAGGGTTGTTCAGGGTCGTCCAGGGTTGACCAGGGTCGTCCAGGGTTATCCAGGGTTGTCCAGGGTCATCCAGGGTTGTCCAAGGTTGTCCAGGGGAGTCCAGGGTTGTCCAGGGTTATCCAGCTGCTGTCTATGTTCGCCGGCCCGGAGGTCTTTTCAGTTCTGAGGAACCTGAACAGGACCTGCAGACTTGGTAGTCAGCAATTTTCTGAGAAGCTGCAGCTGAAAAACTTCTTCTCAGAGAATCCCAAACACCTTGGCTTCTTGTCACCATGAATATTTATGTTTCCTCCCAGGAAATGATTCAAGCCTAACGACACTGATGTCTGCTCTGTGCAGCAGTAGCAGCTTAATTACATCTTATTTTGAAATGTATATCTGAGCTAGAGCTTTTAATTGTGGCTCTGCAGGAGAAGTGTCTGTGCCAGATGTGATGGACATCATTTGCATGTGATTTTGAGGCTGTCAGCAGTGAGGAAGTGGCTGCAGGGAGCTGGAGGCATTTCCTGTCAGTCTCTGAGAGGTCCCTCCTACAGTAATTAGCCGTGGAGCCTGTAATTGGGCAGAATCAGTCTCTCTAAGTGATTTCCTGACTGTCAAACAAACCAAATTACTGAGAGTGATACTTTTCATTTAGTTAGCATCAAACAGCCTCCACTCAGCACCCATATGGACGTCTGATGCTGCGCTCACCATTAAACCACCTCGGCCAGATGTTCCTCTGCAGCTTGCTGCTATCAATGCAAATTTATTCATTAAGCAGTTTAATTGTGTCAATGATTGACATGTGGTGGAGTGCTGATGGAGGATTGTTATTAAGCTAATAATCTGTTAGTCTTATTAACTCCCCATGCCACCAATATGGCTGTCAACATTTATGTGGATTAACCCTGTAATGTTGTGGCACACGCCCCCCCCCTCCCCACGGCAGGGATCATAGAGAAACAGGCGAGAGGACGCCACCATGGGGTCAGGACCTGTGGCGCCACCTTCACCGTCCTGCAGACCAGACGCTCCTGCTCGGCCTTAAAGAGTTGAACCCGTTTGCAGGTATTAGACATCCATGCAGATCACTTATTGAGACATGCAGCTGGTGGGAGGTGTCTTCTGCAGGCTTTAAGGAACTGGGAGAAGAAATGAGTGCAAGGTTTGATTTATTTCAGTTTAAATAACATTTGCATGTGTAAGATTTCATCACCCTAAAAATCAGAACCCCATAGTATGAGGGCAGGACGTATAATTCAGACTCAAACAACATTTAAAACCCAGCTGTAGCTCGAATTGACAACATCAATAATTACAATCTTTCCTTTGGACTGGCCGGTCCAGAGTTCAACCTGCCTGAGCTTCACCCAGCTGCTGAGGCAAAGAAAGCTGCTAAAGTCCATGAAGGGCTGGCCTCAGTCAGAGAAGACCATCAGAGAGCTGTTGGAGAAACCAGGAACTGCTAAACTGCATGACCCACCTGGACCTCAGATGGTTAAAGCCGAGGATGAAAACAGTGCATCTATGATGGGCTCTAACAAACATGGCTTCCACTGTTTCTCCTCCAGATAAGAAAGACGTGTGCAGTTGGACCTCTTGGTTCAACTGCACACGTCTGCAAATGTTTCATCCATCCTAGAGGTTCAAACTAGTCCATCTCAGGATTAGATCTAAAAGGTCTCACTGGCTTTCTGATTTGCTGCTCCAAAACAAGCTGATGTCCAGACCAAGTTCTGAAAGTCCTTCCAAGTGAACCTAAGCACTATTCTTCTGTGTGTTTTTCAGCAGATTTAGACAAACTTGGGGCTAAAGCTCAGTTTTCATGTTGTCTGCCACAGGAGTCCCAAAGGAGCCAAAGCTGCAGAGGGTCGCTCTAAATAAACGCTTCTTTAATGACACAAAGGTCAGCAGAGTACAGACGGGCCTTAAGCAGAGCACTTAGGAGCATTAAAGGACAACAGATGGCAGGCTGCATGCTGGGAGTTGAAGTTCAGGATCGTGTCTGCTCCCAGGGCTTGAGCGGTGAATCCTGAAAGAGGAGAAACATCTATGGAAAGACGGAGCCATGTCTGCAGCGAGCAGAACAAGAGCTCTGAGTTAGGAAATGTTGGGATGAACGATTCAGGCAACAATTAGAGGGAGCAGCTCCAGCTCAGGGTGAGAGCTACACACGGTAAAAACAGGAGGAAAGGCGTGTGTCCTGAATGCCAACGAGCATGGACAAACAGAGAGGAGTGAGTGTGAGTGTGTTCTGCACACAGAGGAGTTATGGGTGTGTTTTCCCCGAGTTTAGCCTTGCAGGCAGGAGTTTTATAACCCGGGGCAGGACCAGCCATCAGGGATGGTTGGGGTATATTTTTATCTGTTTGGTACACAGCTCAGTAAAGCAGTGCTCAGAAAGACAAGGAGGACTTTATTATCTGTATTTAATTGGAGAAAGAGTGAGAAGCTGCAGGCTGAAAATTGTTTAAATTAAAATTAGAAACTGAACTTTAAAGACAAATTAGAATAAAGATGACATTTTATGGTAGGGCTGGACGATGTAGAAAAAAAGCATATCGATAAAATAGAAATCATATTGATCAACATCGATAATTATCAACAAATTCAAAACATTTATTTTAAGTGCAGCCCTGAGCATTTTATGCTGCTGCTTAGCGACCTATTTTTAGATACAGACACAAACACTGAATTCAAACTCAACCCTTTTTACTGACGCTTTTTTTTCTATCATCGATATATATCGATATTGAATTATTGTCCAGCTCTATTTTCTGGCAATAATTCCTCATTTCTTAACAAACGAGAAAAAACTTTAAAGGGCAGATAGAGGCAGAAAACCTAAATGGTTTTAAATTATGAAACAGAAAAATTCCAATCTACACCAAGAGCGATGTTTAAGTCATGAAACAGTCTCCTTAGTGGGAATCTTCAGAAATTCATTTCATTAAAGGAGCAATAAGTAAGATATTTACTGTAAAATCATCCTAAATCATTCTCATTGGTCACCCAGGATGGAAGTAACGTTCCCTATAAACAATCATCTCCATCAACAAAGTCTTAATCATGTTTTCTCCTTTCAAATCAAGAGGTCCAGTCCAGGGGTCCGTTCTTTGTACGTCGCTAACTCAGTTAGCTGGATTTGATTGTTGACGATTTGGTAGTGATGTTACGTGATGTGCCGAGGCTTCGAGGCGTGTGTCGAGTAATGGAGGGGGCGTTTCCGTGAAGCGCGTATCGAGGCTTGCTTCATTTAGGGGAGGAGCCGAAAACGATGACGTCCGAAGCCTCGCTGGCCGGCTGTACCACGTGACTGCTTCAGGAAGTGGTTCAGATGTTGGCGCGGCTTCGACAGCTTTAGAAACCCCACAGGCTCCATTCAACATGTGGGTTGTTGTAGGCGAGTTGCGGTCAGTTGAGAGAGTGGATAGAGTTTTGATAGTTTGGATAGCAGAGTTTGGATAGTGGTTATTTAGTTTGAGACAGTTAGTTTGGTGTTTGGAGAGTTTAGGAGAGAGATAGATAGATAGGAGATCAGTGCTCTCAACTATCACGCATTGACCGTCACTGACTTCACACGGTCACACGCAAACATGGCATTTTTCACGCATAAAAATCCCAACGCCCATCTGGGCAGCGGACGATAAAAACTCCGCCTTCTGCTGAGATGTTTCAGCTTCTTTCACAGCTTGTGGCCATCAGTAATTCCTGCTGCAGTTCATGTTAACAGAGCAGCAGGAGGAGCGATCAGAGTTATGAATAATTTTAGTCTTAACCAGCGGTGAAAGTGAGCCGGTAAGGTCCTGTACTGCGTACGCAGGAGGGGAGGGGGCGGAGGAAGAGAGCTGCTGCCAGATGACCGGTTCATTCAGAACCAGTGATGGCTGCACTCTGGATCGTAAAACAGTTCTGCTCACCAGATGCAGTTTAAAACATCTGTTTATAAGTTTTTTTTTATTAATTCTGCATTTTTTAACTACATGCACCGTATTTCTGTGCAGCGCTTGCTCCTCTCCCCCCTCCTTTACTTCGAACCCAGGGGCTTTTATCACCGTTCACCATTCAAAACGTGAATCATTACGTTTAATGTCCTCACACCCGTAGCAAAGTGTGCCAAATAAAGTCACTAGGAGAGTTATGGCTGTGTTTCATGATCTTTTGTTTTAAACAAAACAGAACCGTGGCGCTTCGGTGCGCTGCTGCCTTGCGCTTTAATTCAGGTGCGCAAAATTACGTTACTTGTAATTTGGGTGCGCACTTTTAAGAGTCATTTTAAAAAACTTGTAACATCAGGAGGTTGATCTCAGACCGGTCAGCTCCTATGATCACTGTATAGGAGCCATTTACAGTTTTTATTTATGCATTTCCCCCGTTTATCCCTCGCACGCAGCGCACCATCGGGTAAAATCCTCCCACCTCACCGCCCAGAGCGCACTGAGGAGAGCAATAGAGATTTGTCTGGTCGACTGAGATGAGAAACCTGTTGCTGTGAAAGGTGATATAGGTTATAAACTGTTACTGTCTAGAATTGCATTGAGCTGAAAAGAGAGGAGACATCAGCAGCTGGATCGTGCGTAAAGACGCAGCGGGAACCTCTGTGTGCTTCAGTGTAGCTGCTGAGGGGAAACTGTGGGACCGTATAGTACTGGGCTAATCATTGGTCACAGTACCCCAATCTGTACATACTTGCACTTATTTATTTATGCACCCCGGCATCATCTGTGCCATGTGAGCGTGTCTTTTCAAAGGTTGGAGAAGTAGTATCAAAAAAGAGAAATCATTTGAAACCAAAAACTGTGGAGAAATTGTTGTTTCTTAATAAAAATGCATGAAATCATCCAAGTTACACAAGCATCAGCCTATTCATTACCCCCTGCCTAGTTCCATAAGCACTTTCACTGTCCTCTGCCTGATTAAGCCCATGCCATTTTTCTAGAGTCACGGAAAAACATTACACACCATGCCATATCACGTCACTACTATTTTGGGAATAATTACACACAGAGAATACATTCAAACAATGTTTTATTATACACATGTGTATAGAAAATGTATGTAGACAAATTATTTCGTCCTACACCTTTTGTAAAGTCATTCCCAAGAGTCATAATAGACAAAAATTCAATGCATCACACGTGTGAAGATCCAGCTGGCTGTGATTATACACCTGGCCAGTAGGTGGTGTCGTGTGCACATGAAGCATCAAGAAATGAACCCTTTCTCGAACCAGTTGGCTCAAGTGGTTCAATGCCTCATGAGGCTTCATCTCACCATGACTACGATTTGTCATGATCTTGGATCGTTTGGTTCTTCGAAACTCATCCTGGACTTGCTGTCATAGCAACATGTGCGCAAACTTAAACCTGCTGGCCAGCAGGCTTATTTCATGTAAACAGGATTAGATCGCAGCTTTATAAGCGGAGGAGATGGGAAGTCTGTCCAGCCAGTGCACTTGGACCACCTAGTGGCAGAGGACGGGACAGAATTGTGGAACACCATTTTTTAATCTTTAATAAAAGACGAAACAAATAATGCTTAGTTCCTGTCGTTTTATTTAAACAATTTTTTATAAAGAAAAGCCAGCAAGTCATCTTTTGTCTGCAACAAGAGATAGTTATGTAAAGTCAGCAATACTGCTGTCACATGGTGTATTAGAACTTACTCTGAAGGTCCTTTTGAAGCAACTCGATCTCTAGTGCAAGTTTTCAAGTTGTGGAGTTCAATTTCTCCTCTTAATTTGTGTTTTTTCAGGTCAAAATACTAAATTTTTTGTTGAAGATGCCGTTTATATAGGGAACAGATGGCACCCTGTGTCATTTTGTGAAAGAAAAAGAAAAAAGGTGAAACATGCCTCATGCAACAAAAGTAAAAAGAACCTGTTTTTTTTCAGCCTTTTTCTTGGTGGCTGTTATAAACAGAGAAACACATCATTTAACAGTGGCTTTTAAAAAATAGGAAGAAGTTGCTTTTTAAAATACAGTATAATAATTAAAGGCTACCATTTTGTAGAATATTCTTGTATTTCACTTTTACTTGTCCCCATGTTCTAGTGGGTCCCGTGGAGGCTCTGACATAAAAGAACAAAGTAAATATGAAATTATTAAAATGCAAAAATACATACTGTAGAAAGTGATAGAAACATCTACCATGGACAGTATTTACACACTTAATTTGTCTGCTGCTTTTTGCCAGCCCTCTCTCCTGGCTTTAGCAGACTTTGAGGTTTTAATTAATGACTCAAATTCATCATAACCTTCCATTAAAAGCTCTTGTTCTGCTTGGGAGAAAAACTGTGGGCGTTCTTTGGCCATGCTGAACAGCCAATAGCAGCGTTGCTGATCAATGTTTCTACTATCGATACATTTCCCCTTTTAAACAAACGCATGAACGCGCAGTTGTCTCAGATAACTCAATCCAGCGATACTAATCATAAACAACAGGTGTGTTGGAAGAACCCAATTAGCCGGATCATGATTAGCCGGATGAAATCATCTTGGATGTGTCATTTGATCTCGGATGTTTTAAGCAACGTATGAAGAACGGACCCCAGAACTACTTCGGTTCATCGTGTAGCTGTGTTTACTTCCTGGTTCCTCAGCCAATCACAGGAGACGGCAAACAGGCTTAAATAGGGGTTTTTCAGCTGACGTCACGCTCACGTGACTACTCAGCGCGTCCGCCATATTGGGTGTCAGTCGTTTCGCACCGTTGACCTGCATTGTATTACGCCTTAGGCAGTATTGGAAGTGAACAATGGGGAAAACGTGTTTAATGGTTGGTTGCACGGCCTGTGGAGGTGGAGAACAACGCTCTTTCTATCGCCTACCAGCCGTAATCGTGAATCAGTGTGAAAAAACAAAACAGCTCTCTGAACAACGCCGTCACCTATGGCTGACACGGATATCCAGGTCCGATTTGGACGGTGTTAAGCTGGAATACGCCAGAGTCTGCGGTGCTCACTTTGTCACAGGTAATTAACTGTTAAGTGTTTAAAACATGTAAGAATATATTAATAATAGGGCTTGGGCGTCATGACGTATTACTTTCCGCGGCTGCCATGTTGACTGCCTCCGCCGCCTCTACTGCCTATGACTACCGCGTACTGTACTCCCTCTCTCAGCCGTGTTTTAATTTGATTGATTTTACCTTAACTTGATTTCAACCATGGTAAACCGTTGCTGTATTGTGGGCTGTAACAGCGCAACACATGATCGCCATGGGAAAAACATAGAAACGGGTTAATTTTCCACCGCTTTCCTGCCTGGAGGCGCAACCACGGAGAACAAGTGTCAGAGATAACAAAGAGTCGTCGGCCCGCTTGGATCGCGGCTGTAAGTCGACCGAACATAACTTTCCACAGTATCCCGATGTCAATGAGAGTGTGTTCTAAACCTTTGAAACACATAGCAGCTCGTTAAAAGTACATTACATGCGTGAGTGGTTGTTAGCACTAACGGTTAGCATGTGCCAGAGCCCATCTGAGCGCAGCTTACCTTTGAACGAGTTACTGTTTTCCCAATGTTTGCTGGCTTTATGATCTGCAGCTCCTACCAGCGTAAATACGGTAAATACAACTTAATTTTGCACTGGTCATTGTTCTGCTTAAATAATTAAAGCCGCGAGCGGCGTCGATCGGCCCTGCAGCCAGGCGCCTTCACGCACCGCTGGCCGTCAGCCACCGCAGAAGCATGCGACGCATTTGCGTCGGATTGTTTACATTTTTACCATCTTATTAAAACTCACCCGTCCACGTATGATGGCGATTTCCTTCATGTACATAACTTCGACATCTCGTACCCAACCAGATGTGAACTGGTTGTGAGCCTCTAGACCCTTGTAAGCTCTCATTTCCTCAAGAGTGTGCAGAGGGTTTTCACTGAACACCAGGTAATGCACTATGTCGCCGTGCTCTACATTTGGCCAATCATCTGGATTACGGCTAAACAAGGCACCGTGGAGGGCATAGGGGTCCATATGGTCGATCACGGAACATTTCCTCAGATATACGTCCTTATCTGGTCGCTCTAGCGTGCTGGCGTACTTATCCATTCGCGATACGATAATACGTGTAGGACAACTAGAGATAAGGAAGTGTGCCACCCAATATGGCGGACCGGAAGTTGGCCAGTGACGTCAGTGAAAACC
Source organism: Fundulus diaphanus (assembly GCA_037039145.1). NCBI lineage: Eukaryota > Metazoa > Chordata > Actinopteri > Cyprinodontiformes > Fundulidae > Fundulus > Fundulus diaphanus. Next base: position 62,329,580 of record CM073125.1, read on the forward strand.
CCCTATTGGAGGCAACCGGATTTCGCTCAGTTCTTTCTGAAAACGTTTTGAGGAGTCTTTGTCAGTTCTGCTCCAGACTGTCCTTCCCGTTCCTCTTTGAGGCGGGTCCAGTCATGTGCTTCTCTGTAGCAGGCTGGAGATCATGGTCGTAGCAGAGGAGCTGTAAGTTCAGCTGTAAAAGCCATAAAAAAGCCAATATTTGCCGAACAGCTCCATGGTTGGAAAGCTACGACATCAATTCAATTCAATTTCAATTCAATTTTATTTATATAGCGCCAATTCATGAAACATGTCATCTCATGGCACTTTACAAGTTAAGTTCAATCATATTATACAGATTGGTCAAAATGTCCTATATAAGGGAACCAGTTGATTGCATCAAAGTCCCGACAAGCAGCATTCACTCCTGGAGAAGCGTAGAGCCACAGGGAGAGTCGTCTGCATTGTTCATGGCTTTGCAGCAATCCCTCATACTGAGCAAGCATGAAGCGACAGTGGAAAGAAAAAACACCCATTGGCGGGAAGGAAAACCTCCAGCAGAACCAGAACCAGGCTCAGTATGAACGGTCATCTGCCTCGACCCACTGGGGGTTACAGAAGACAGAGCAGAGACACAACAAGACAGACAAAAAGCACAGAAGCTCACATTGATCCAGTAATCTGTTCTACATTAGATGGTAATAGTGGTGATCTGTCCTCCCTGGATGATTTCTCAGATAACAGAACGTCAGACCAGGTGTACCTACTATGAAGAAAAAAGAGAGAGAACAAAAAGTTAAAAGCTGAAATGACAACAGTCATTTCAATTTAATACAATGCAAATCTGGAGAACAGTAGAAATCAGTAGAGTGAGAAAAATAGATCCTGATGTCCTCCAGTAGTCTAAGCCCATAGAAGCACATCCCCATAGGTAGGTCAGGGCAACATAAGTAACTCTAGTTATAAGCTTTGTCACAAAGGAAAGTTTTAAGATTAGTCTTAAAAGTAGACGGGGTGTCTGCCTCACGGACCAAAACTGGGAGTTGGTTCCACAGGAGAGGAGCCTGATAGCTAAAGGATCTGCCTCCCATTCTACTTTTAGAGACTCTAGGAACCACCAGCAGACCTGCAGTCTGAGAGCAAAGTGCTCTGTTAGGAACATACGGGGTAATCAGAGCTCTGATATATGATGGAGCTTGATTATTAAGGGCTTTATACGTTAGAAGAAGAATTTTAAATTCTATTCTTGATTTAACAGGAAGCCAATGAAGGGAAGCTAAAATTGGAGAAATATGATCCCTCTTGTTGATTTTCATCAGAACTCTCGCTGCAGCATTTTGGATCAGCTGAATCATCTGGATCATCGCTCCAGAAACAGACGATTAGCACAAGGAAACACAACACTGCTGTTTTGAAAATTTCACACTGAAAGAGGTATCAAAACGGATACTTTTTGGTTTCCCTAAACACTGGATCCATGTGGACGCAACGCCTAAATGACTAAATTACTTATCAGATACACCTGATCTGGTCTCGTGTGGACCACCCTTAGACAGCAGGGGGTGCTTTAGGAGGACAGGCTGAAGAGAAGCTAACACAGAAACCATAAAACTAAGCAATCATAACACAAAACCTGAAATCCATCCAAACCCAACAGCAGGAGGGAAAATAAATGAACAGAACCGAGAAAAGAAAGCAGGTCGTGAAATGGAGCTGCAGCCAATCCATGAGGCACGAAGCACCAAACCAGCACCAGCATCAGGGCATCAGTTGGAAGTCTCCCGGTTCTGGGCTTAAAGAAACACTTGTTTCTATCTAGAAGGAACCAAAAGACTTCAAGCTGATCATGTTCTAAGGTTATGTGCAGTTTTTCAGGCTTCCTGTGTTTGAGGCTTTCTGTAAGCTGATCCCTCTGTTTGTCTGGATCTGCATCTGAAGAGCTGCTGCTGTTCATAGGGCATCCGCCTCTACATCAACTACCCAGTAAGGGATGGGGGGTCAGTTAATGCTGAACCCCAGCAGATGGTTCTACTGTGGAACCTGCGTCTTGTTTAAGAGCAAACAAATGGGAGATGAGAAGAAATTAAGGTCTGTGTGTTAGACACAGGTGTTGGAGTAATGGTGTGCATCAGAGTGGACAAACAGGAGGGTGAGGAGGGAGCGCTGCTGTTGTTTCCCCCTGCAGAGATGAAGGTCTGGTTAGACGCTTGTTTCTGGGGATCTGATGAACACTCAGGTTCTGCAACATAACTGCTCTAACGTTCCTTTTACTTTCACTTTTTACTTTTTACTTTTGTTTTTTTTCTCAGAAGACCCCCAGACAGGATGGGTTAGGATTCAGCTGGAGAGTTGAAAGAACAGGCTTCCTGCTGGTTTTTCCTCCTTTGCCTCCACTTTGGACTTTCTACACCAGTTTCTACACCTGTGCAGTTTCTCTGCACCTTGAACTGAAATCCTTTGAGTCTTTACAGCAGCCGTGCATCTCCTCGTGGTTGTAATATGTTCCTTAAGGTTTTCCAGATGTGCAGTTCAGATATGTACCGATTTAAACCTTTTCACCTTATATTAAACATCTGGTTTAAAAAAATCAATAAACAAGAAATAAACCCGAGATGAACATAACAGAACATGTTACAACATTGCTTTATTTATTACACACCAGACCCCATGCTGAGCAGCTCAGGCCCCGCCCCCACCTACCTCCAAGCTCAGGCCCCGCCCCCACCTGCCTCCCAGCTCAGGCCCCGCCCCTACCTGTCTTCCAGCTCAGGCCCCGCCCTCACCTGTCTCCCAGCTCAGGCCCCGCCCTCACCTGTCTCCCAGCTCAGGCCCCGCCCCCACCTGCCTCCCAGCTCAGGCCCCGCCCCTACCTGCCTCCCAGGTACTACACCTCTTCAGAACAAGAACACAAACTGTACTCTTTGAGTCACACATTAAAAACCTCCAACTGATCCAAAACCAATGCAGCAGAACAAATTCACACCCACATTGACGTCCACCCACACAATTTTTACCATTCTCTCCTGAACACAAACATAAACCAGAGAAGGCGGCTGCGTGGTTCTGCTGCTATGAGTCACAAAATACTGGATCCACTGTCTGGACTCACCTGTAATGAGACCGACGATGGCAGAGTCATCGGAGAACCTCAGAGACCCGGAGAGCTGGTGGAAAAGTCTGCAGAGAACAGAACCAGGGAGAACAGAACCAGCGCCACCACAGTTCCCTGCAGTTCTCTTGTCCTGCAGACCAGCCTCTCAGAAACACTCCAGTGTTCCAGGAAGAGGGAAGCAGCTCAGAGCTGCTGGAGGATGGATGGAGCTGAACCAGGACCATCATGGACGAGAACCTGATGGAAGCCGCAGGAGAGCTGAGACTGAGGTGGAGGTTCTCCTTCCTGCACGAGAACCAGCCTGAACACGCAGCCTGAGGTATTATGGGATGGTTTAGACCAGATTCATGGGTTAGAATGGCCTAGTCAAAGCACAGACCTGAATCCAACAGAAAATCTGTGGCAAGACTTGCAAACTGATGTTCTCAGATGTTCTCCATTCAGTCTGACTGTAGATGTTCTGGCTGCTGGTGACAACCCAGAGGACCTGCAGCCAGAGCCACACATTTCAGTTTTTTTCTTAAAAACATTAAATCACTAATCACTTTGTGTCCACTTGACACTGATCCACTGCTTTGTGCCATTCTGTGAGCAACACAAAAACGCACTGAGGTGTGAATACTTTAAACAGGCTCTGTTCAGGTTTGGATAAAGATCCGGATCTGACGTGAGTTCCTGGTGAAAAGCTCATCTTCTGGTTGGTTAGGAGCTCTGAAAGCTCCGCCAGTCTGAACTCTTTCACGCTGGTTAAGTTAAATGTCTAAAAACTGAATCTGACTGAATTCATCCAGTTTCTCTCATGTCCTCCAGGCCTCTGATGTCATTTTCTCTGCTTTATTCATCGTTTCCTCTTTTCTCGCCCTTCTTAAGTTAAATCCTCCCATTGCTGAGATTTTCTCCTCCTCTTCCTTGTTTGTTTTTACCTTTCTCCCTCCCTCCTCCTCTCTGAATCTCTTCTTCACATCCCACTTTTTATTTTTTAGATTTCTCCGTCCATCCATCCCTCTTCACATTTATATTTTCCCCTGTCCTCCCCCCTCCATCGCTCTTCACAAACATGCCTGTAACCATGCCCTTTCCCTCTTCAAACTAATTACCTCGGCTACCTTGTACCCGCCGCCCTGCGGGACTCCAACAACTGTCAGACCAGTATTATTTTTGAAATTTAAACAATCATCTTACGTGCGCTGCTGCTAAGATCCTGGCCTTTTCGGCAGCTTCGACCTTCAGTAATTAATACCCCAGGGCCCATTATTGGCAAAGCCTTTATCCTCTGGGCCAAGAAGCCTCTAACCCGCTAATTACGGCCAAGCAGCTAATCTTCCAGCCGCTTGATTGACAGCTACACCTATTCTACTAATTGCCTGTTGCAGACAACACCTGGTGAACCGCAGCGCCGGGGGACGGAGCTGGGCTCTGGCAACGCCTGCGGGTCCTGGGGGAGGCCAAACAGTGAGGGGGGTACTGAGAGGGAGGTTGTGCTGTTTGTGTGCAGCATGAAGAGGAGAAGGAGGAGGAGGGTGAAGGGCAGGACACTGTTTGTCTGCAGCTTGGCTCTGATACAATAGGATGATGTGAATTCATTCGGGTTCATCAGAAGCTCCATGAGGTTGTCCAGGAGTCACCGGACCAGAGTCTCTTTGTGGACTCTTCTGGTCCATATTCTGGAAACTTGAGACAGACGAAGGTCTGCAGTGATAGTGCGACTGATCCTGTTGGTGGTGAACATGGACAGGGCCTGAAGGTGTAGTCCTTAAAGGTGGATCCTCCCTGACTCACCTTGCTGCTTGCAGACGATGTGGTTCTAGTGCTGTTTTTAAGTCAACCATTAAAGTACACTGGAGACCAGCAGGTATTATAAGTCTGGGACAGCATGTCTTGATAACATCAAAAGCTGGATGACTTTAAATTTCCTGCACTTAAATTCTGACAAGACAGAAGTTATAATCTTTGGACCAGAGTCCTCTGCTGGAGGTTTTCCTCCCTGTTAAAGGGGAGTTTTCCTCTCCACTGTCGCTTCATGCATGCTCAGTATGAGGGATTGCTGCAAAGCCATCAACAATGCAGACGACTGTCCACTGTGGCTCTACGCTCTTTCAGGAGGAGTGAATGCTGCTTGGAGAGACTTGATATATTACTAGGCCTCCACCTTTTCTCCTCTCTGCAGCTGCCGTTCCATCGTATCTAAACAAAAGGCAGCACCGCGCCGTCGGGTATTCTGCTACATCTCCGTAAAATATCAAGTCTCTCCAAGCAGCATTCACTCCTCCTGAAAGAGCGTAGAGCCACAGTGGACAGTCGTCTGCATTGTTGATGGCTTTGCAGCAATCCCTCATACTGAGCATGCATGAAGCGACAGTGGAGAGGAAAACTCCCCTTTAACAGGGAGGAGAACCTCCAGCAGAACCAGAACCAGGCTCAGTGTGAACGCTCATCTGCCTCGACCCACTGGGGCTTAGAGAAGACAGAGCAGAGACACAGAAAGCTCAGAAAGATTATCAACATATAATACATACTTTTTTCTAGAGATGTCATGAAAAGGCAAATTGCTAATTTTGCCTTTAAATTTTTTCTCTGTACATGGATGTCGGTGCAGGTGGTGACGTAAATCGTTTCATCCACAGCAACCACCGTAGCAACATTACGTCTTTCTTATAACGCACTGAACTCTTTGGCAAAACTAATAAAGGAAATTTTGACTACATTCCCTGATTGAATATTATGAAAATAATATTCAATTCAATTCAAAAATACTTTCTTTATGCCAGAGGGAAATTAAATGTTGATGTATGTCATTGTGTCAAGTAGTTATTATAGATGGAGACGGCTGTGGGCAGGAAAGATCTCCTGTAGCGGTCCGTTTCACAACCAATCAGAAGAAGCCTTTGATTGAAGACACTGTTTTCCAATGACAATGCCATGAAGAGGATGTTCAGGATTGTCCATCATTTTCTTGATTTTATGCAAAATCCTTCTTTGCATCATTGTCTCCAGAGGTTCCAGTTGTCCCCAGAACAGAACCAGCCTTCTTTATCAGGTTGTTGAGCCTTTTTAGGTCCGTGGCTCAGCATCTTGCTGTAAACCTTCAAGGTTAGCTTCCTCAAAAAGTACTATCTTCTCTGTCCTTTAGGGTTAGGCTCCAGTCTGTTGTCTAAAAGAACACCAAGGTATTTATATTCTTCAACCACCTCCTCTTTTTTTCCTATGATGGAAATTGGGTTTGATCTAATCCTGTTTCTCCTGAAATCTGCAATCATTGTCAATAGGTCCGTTTACACTACACTTTTTTAACCGAGCCGAGACCAGTCCGAGCTTGGTAACCGAGATAACTCTTGTGTGTAAACGGTCAGCAGACTGAACCAGACCGCGCTAACCATAACCGGACCGCGCTAACTGCAGACCAGCTCTTGGGTAGGTCTCGGCCTGGTTCTATTTTATCCCGGTTTCTGATAACGAAGAGCGCATGAGCAGACCGCCTCATCTCCTTACAGTCAGCTGACTGTCAGCGGGTTTTCCGGCGTGTCTGGCTGCACGTCCCGATTCACACTCCATTCAGACAAATTTCAGACAGTCATAATAATACTAGTTTCCTTACCGTGCCACACGGTTTCCAGAGATGAATCTGCTTAGCAGCGCAATGAACCTCAGTGTCTGTCGTTGTTTCCTGCGTCTGTAAATCCTTATTAGACGTTCGTTTCTCTCATCCACTTCCCAAAAAGCCAACTTTCTCAAGTAAATTCACCAATGGTTGCCTTCTTCTCCTGACTCTCTGCAAACACCGAAATATCACAATATCAAGCATAACTTCCTGAATGTTACGGGCGCAGCTGTGTGTGTTTTTGCTGCTTCCGCCTTCAATCCCAGAGAGCGGTAGTACCGCAACCAAGGAACCGAGATAAGCTTTGTGTGTAAACGGGTCGGCTTGTCTTGGATAACTGAACCAAGCTCGGACTGGTCTCGGCATGGCTCGGTTTTTAGATGTAGTGTAAACGGGCCTTTTGTTTCATCCACATTCAGAATGAGATGATTGTTTCCACACCGTGCCACAAAGCGCTCCACCAGCTCCCTGTACTCAGCTTCCTGTCCATCTCTGATGCATCCAACGACTGCAGAGTCATCTGAGTATTTCTGCAGATGACAGAAGTCTGTCTGGTTCTGGAAGTCTGAGGAGTAAAGAGTGAAGAGGAATGGTGAGAGTACAGTGCCCTGTGGTGCTCCTGACCACCTGGTTAGACTCACAGACTGTGGTCTGTTTCATACTGACATGCTGCTGTTTCCTACCAACATTTTGCTATTTTTTATCTTCACAAATCTTTTCACACCATGTTCTTAAGCCATTAGGCATCACTTTATTTTTCTATGAAGAAAACAAAGACAGCACAAGTATCAAAGGCCAAAAGGTCGGATTAACTAGCTCCTGACCGCACCTTCCTTTTTCTGATTAGTCCATTTTACTTTATTAATCAATTTCAGGTATTAATAATGCTCTATTAATAAGCTTTACTCATTTATACACTATTTATTTAGATGGATTTCAGGACATTTTCTTTATTTATCTTAATTTTCGGTGGAGATAAAGCTTCTAAAATATTAAGTCTGTATTGCAGTTAATAAATATGTTAGACCATCGCTGGTGAGTCACTTGGCAGCAGGTCGGCCAAAGATTAGAAACGATTGCTCTGGCCTTGGCTGTTGTTTTTTATCGTTCCTCTTTAAATGTAGCACCCATGACCGTGCACCCTAACCGATGTTAATAGGCGCTGTGAACTTGAATGCTGCTAACGTACATGCTGCTTCTGCAGAATTAGTCTCTGTGATTTCAGGGTGTCTGACAGCAGCAGTCAGAAGTTTGAGGCTTGCTGTCAGTCTGTTTCTGTCTGATGGCTGCTGGGGTGAAAAGGTCGGTGCTTTGAGGCTCAGTGTGGGACATCATGACGTTACGGGGGGCGAAGACCGTCCTCCACGACATCAGGCTGCCACCACCTGATGGGATGCTAATGTAACCCATCATCCCCACAGCTCCTGACCCCAGCATGCTGTGCGCTCCTATCGATTGATGTAAATAGCATTATGATGTGATTAACATAACGGCCTGTTGAGATGTCCAACGGGCCCCCCACAGAGAGGACCACACAGCAGCCAAGCCTTCAGAAAATCCATGCTAAGAGTCACAGCATGGAGCTTAACGTCTGAATGGTGAGGCTGAAAAAGTTTATTTTGTGTCTTTTGAAGTTTACACAGCAGAACACTAGTAGTCGTCTTACCCCGTGATTCCACATCCTTGCGCTCCTGAACGTCAGTTCTGGTCCAGACCGCCTCCGTGAGTTGGTGAAAAGTCGTGAACGACGGAGTGACGGAGAATGTGGAACCGAACGGAGCAAACATGGAGGATGTGGTTAGAGTTGGAAGGTTGTGGGTTCAAATTCAGCTTCCCCCGCCACATGATGATGTGCCCGACTGAACCATGAACTCCTCTCTGTACCAAATCATTCTCGATACCAAGGTGAGGCCATCTTCAAACTGGGTCATCAACATAACCACGACTCCAAACTCTGCAGCTAAACTAGAACAGAATAACTAGAAATTAACAGAATTAAGGTGCTGCAGTGGCCTAGTCAAAGTCCAAACCTCAGTCCCACGTAAATGAAAGTGAAACGAAATGTCCCCCACGGGGGACAAATAAAGAAATTCAGTTCAATGCTGTGGTGGGACGTTCAGAAAGATGTGTAGGAGTGTCAGTGAACTGAAGCAACGCTGCAAAGTGATGCGGAGCAGATTTATCTGCCCACATCAGAGTTAAGTCACAGCTGTTAGCGTGATCAATGGAGCGGCAACACGCACTTTAACGCTCTGCTGATGTCACCACTCGCTCACTGAGGTCCAAACCCTTCATGGGTCGTTCCACGAAGGTGCGATGACCTACTGAGCTCCACTGAGATGTCTAATACTCCCTGTGGAGAGCATCTACCTTCTACCAATTTAGAATGCATAAAGATCAGTTTTATCATGTTTAGATGTGTTATATCTTAACTGGATGGACCCCTTCTTACCTCTCCTTTATTCTAGATTTACATTAAATTCAGTTTTGTAAGCCCCTCAGTAAAAGTGGTTGAAAAGCTGCTGTGAAGTGTGTGTGTTCATGGCAGCAGCCCATTCATCAACGTAGTTCTGCTGAGATGATTAATCTGCTGCCGCAGACTCACAGCTGGCTGCAGAGACCCAGGGGGCGCTGTGGAGCGGCGGCTCACCTTTAATGTGGGTGGTGACGTACCTCTTCTCTACATGCATTTTAGACGGTCAGCGTTCTGCGGTGGATGTTCGTTTCATGTTGACGCCTCTATGCTGAGAGGGAATCCTCAGCTTCAGCGATCCCGGCTCCTTCAGGAGGTTTTCTGCTGAATGTGAGCAACTTTAGGGCAGCTGCAATTGTTAGGAGTGAGATGAGAAAACAGCAAACTCAGAGAGAGCTTTGTTGGAGCTCTGTTTTCCTGTTAAATTACTCAGCTTGACTGCATGTGTCTCTGTGGTCAGGTACACTGATCTAGGATCAGCTGTAGCACTGTGTGCGTTCTCTCAGTCCAGGTTTTTCAAGAACCTTTATGACCCATTTCCACCTCCTTTGGATCTCCCGTTTTGAGACTGAAGAGAAGAGAAATTGAGCAGAAAAGTGTTCAGAGGGGGCGACACTTCGCTGTTTCACCTGGCGGTCCTTCCTTCCTCCCTCCTGTCAGGACGCTGAGGCATCCTGCTTCATGCATCAGCTCCCTGTCCAGGTTAATGTTTGGTTAAATGATACCCAAAGGTTTCTGCATGTGGACGTTTCCAGCTTTGCTCTGTTGGTTTCTGTTTCTGGCGAAGCAGAGGAAAGCGAATCCTCCGAGATTAAAAGCTCAACTACTCTTTTAATCCAAGCACAACGTTTACTGTCCCTGTGCTGAAGCTGTGGGACAGTAAACGTCAGTGTGGAGACAGCCGAGGTGGGCATAGTCGCCAGAGATTTCACTTCAACATATTTTTATTCGAGTCTAGTTGAAGCAGAAAGTACCCAACCAAGAAATTACTCAAGAATAAAAAATATTTGGTAAGACAGCTGCAGAACCTCCCGTCCTATAAATAAATAATTATTTTTACTAAACCGATCTCCGTTCTCCTGAGTGTGTGTTCTGTATGTGGGCCAAACGTTTACCTGGTATCACGACACTTCTAATGCGATACTTCCAAAGGCGCATTAAAAGTTGTGACTAACAATTCAAACTTACTAATCGACTATTCATATGCATTAGCAATTTTCATATAATTCAATTCAATTCAATTCAATTTTATTTATATAGCGCCAATTCATGAAACATGTCATCTCAAGGCACTTTACAAAGTCAAATCAATCATATTATACAGATTGGTCAAAAATTTCCTATATAAGGAAACCAGTTGATTGCATCAAAGTCCCGACAAGCAGCATTCACTCCTGGAGAAGCGTAGAGCTACAGGGAGAGTCGTCTGCATTGTACATGGCTTTGCAGCAATCCCTCATACTGAGCAAGCATGAAGCAACAGTGGAAAGAAAAACTCTCCTTTAACAGGGAGGAAAACCTCCAGCAGAACCAGGCTCAGTGTGAACGGTCATCTGCCTCGACCCACTGGGGGTTACAGAAGACAGAGCAGAGACACAACAAGAGAGACAAAAAAGCACAGAAGCACACATTGATCCAGTAATCTGTTCTACATTAGATGGTAATAGCGGGTGAGCCGTCTTCTTTGGATGATGTCACATTTAACAGAACGCCAGACCAGGTGTACCTACTATGAAGATAAAAAGTAGACGGGGTGTCTGTCTCACAGACCAAAACTGGGAGTCTCTGTTAGGAACATTACCCCGTATGTTCCTAACAGAGCACTTCGCTCTCAGACTGCAGGTCTGCTGGTGGTTCCTAGAGTCTCTAAAAGTTTATTTTTTGAGGACTCTGGTCCAAAGATTATAACTTCTGTCTTGTCAGAATTTAAGTGCAGGAAATTTAAAGTCATCCAGCTTTTGATGTCATCAAGACATGACTGCAGTCGAAGTAATTGATTGGATTCATCAGGATTTATGGATAAATATAGCTGAGTGTCATCAGCATAACAGTGGAAATTAATCCCATGCTGTCTGATAATTTTGCCAATCGGAAGCATATATATAGTAAAGAGAATTGGTCCAAAGACTGAACCCTGTGGTACTCCACAAGTGACCCTAGAGTTTGAAGAAGATTTATTATTAACATGAACAAACTGGAATCTGTCCGACAGATAAGATTTAAACCAGCCTAATGCTTTCCCCTTAATCCCTACAGTATGTTCAAGTCTTTGTAGGAGAATATTGTGATCAACTGTATCAATTGCAGCACTGAGATCTAACAGGATAATGGCTTGTTAGATCTCAGATAATGGACACGAGTCCATTATCTGAGGCCATGAGAATATCATTAGTGACCTTCACCAGAGCTGTTTCAGTGCTATGATGAGTTCTGAAGCCTGACTGAAACTCCTCAAGTAGGTCATTACTTTGTAAATGTTCACATAGTTGATTAGCAACTACTTTCTCTAGAATTTTAGATAACACTGACACTGTGCAGGTTCTAAGGATTCCTCCAATGCTGCCTCACTTACTGAGGACAAGGTAATCATGTTTGGGTGGATGCCAATTATTTTATTTTTAATGGAATCAGTTTTATTTATGTAGAATCCCATAAAGTCATTCCTGCTAAGAGCTAAGGGAATGGATGGATCAACAGAGCTGTGGCTCTGGGTAAGTTTGGCAACTGTACTGAAGATAAATCTAGGATTATTTTTGTTCTCCTCAATTATTGATGAAAAATATGCTGCTCTAACTCTGCGAAGGGTCTTTCTATACAACAATAGACTGTCTTTCCAGATTAAGTAGGATTCCTCTTGGTGTGTAGAGCACCATTTTCTCTCCAGTTTCCTAACATTGTGCTTCAAGGAACGCAGCTCTGAATTAAACCAGGGAGCCAGCTTCCTGTGAATTATGACCTTCAATGTAGCTCCCTTTTCAAGGGAGCTACATTGTCTAATGCAGAACGCAATGAGGAAGTCATACCATTAACAAAGACATCTATTTGTGAATGGGAAGAAACAGCATTGCTGCTATCTGCAGGGCATTTCTGCAATACTGAGGACATTAAAAGGGGGACAGACTCTTTAAGTTTTGATGCAGCATTATCCGATAGAGATCTACTATAATGGAACCCTCTTTTGGGGGTGGAGAACTCAGTTAGATTAAACTCAAATGTTATTAAAAAATGATCAGATAGGACAGGGTTGTGAGGAAAAACTGTTAATTCTTCACAATCAATGCCATATGTCAGAACAAGGTCTAAAGTATGGAGCCAAGAGTGTGTCGGTTTATGCACATTTTGAGCAAAACCAATTGAATCTAGGATAGTTTTAAAGGCTACACTAAGGTTATCACATTCAGTGTCAACATGAATGTTAAAATCACCCACTATAATAACCTTGTCAGTATTTAACACCAAATCAGATAAGAAGTCTGACAGCTGATCCAAAAACTGAGTGTCAGGGCCTGGTGGACGATACAAAACAATAAACAGAAGAGGTTTTATTGCTTTGCAGTTTGGATGAGGGAAACTGAGGGTTAAATGTCCAAAAGAACTGTAGTTATTAATTGGCCTGGGACTAATTAATAAATCAGACTGAAAGATGGTTGCCACTCCTCCTCCTCTTCCCACAGGTCTGGGAATGTGGAAATTTGAATAACTGGAGGGAGTTGACTCATTTATACTAACGTAGTCCTCTTGTAGCCAGGTTTCTGTGAGACAAAACAAATCAATCTGATTATCAGAAATCAATTCATTAACTAACAAAGTCTTTGGAGGGAGAGACCTTATATTTAATAGACCACATTTAATTGTTTTATTTTTTGGTTCAAGGTGAGCCGTATTGATTTTTATTAGATTTTTATGGTTTGTTCCTTTTAGATCAGTTTTTGATCTGTTAAGTTTTGGCCGTGGGAAAGACACCGTCTCAATAGGATAATGGGTGGGTAACAGTACAGAAGCTGCAGAGAGGTGTGTTAAACTACGGCTCTGCTTCCTGGTCTGGACCCTGGGTTGTCAGCATTTAGGAGAACTAATAAATCCTAATATAACAACACATATGTTCTTAATCTTGAAAGTTCTATAAAATAATACAAGGATTTTCATATTCAAATAATTTATTCGTGGTGTTTATGAATTCCTAGTCTTTGTAGCATTAAACAGTTTTTATCTGAATTATCTTTTGTCTGTTTTGCCCTCTTGCTCCTTTAGTGCTAAAGCTAATAAACTTATTGTTTTTGTAGCTGTGGAGGCGAGGCCTAAAAACAGCAGATGACCGACTGCTGCCTCACGATCTCGCTGACTCTCATGAGCCAGAATCGTGCCGTCACGTCTGACTCTCTGAGGTAAAGAAGCTCTTAGCTGATTGGACAACATGCAGCCAAAGACAAACACCCTGATCAGACATTTCTCCCTTTGGTTGGAGGTCTTCATGAGAAGTGACTGAGATAGATGAACGCCTCCCGTCAGCTGACACAGCAGGATCCATGAGCCGTGTTGGAGAGAACCGCATCATGGGTAAATCACAGGGAGTCAAACAGTGGGGCCAAACACACACAGCTGAAATGTCAGGCCCCTGAAGAGGGGCCCGACCTGACAGAGCGCAGAATAACAGGAGGAATTCATTCTCACTCTGAGCAAATACCCTGTTATTGTTCAAAGTCGTTTTATTTTCTGAGCACGTCCAGAAGAAGCTGCTGATTCCACTATGGACCACATTACCGGGTCCACACTGCACAAAGCCCGAGCACAATACACACTTCATCTGATTGGACGCTTTTAAACAGATTCATAAATCCTTCATTCTTCCTTCTTTCCAAGCTTGGCTAAAGGAGTTCACTGGTCCGAAAAGGACCGTCTCAATTCAACTTATTTCTCTAGCTCCAATTCACATCACATCATCTCAAGGATCTTTCCAAAGTCAGACTCCATCAGATCCTCCAGGTTGGTCAGAAAGTTTCCTCTCTAAGGAAACCCAGCAGGTTGCATCAAGTCTCTCCAAGCAGCATTCACTCCTCCTGAAAGAGCGTAGAGCCACAGTGGACAGTCGTCTGCATTGTTGATGGCTTTGCAGCAATCCCTCATACTGAGCATGCATGAAGCGACAGTGGAGAGGAAAACTCCCCTTTAACAGGGAGGAGAACCTCCAGCAGAACCAGAACCAGGCTCAGTGTGAACGCTCATCTGCCTCGACCCACTGGGGCTTAGAGAAGACAGAGCAGAGACACAGAAAGCACAGAAGCTCACATTGATCCAGGAGTACTTTCTATGTTAGATGGTAATAGAGGATGATCTGCCTCCCCTGATGATGTCACAGCTAACAGAACGCCAGACCAGGTGGACCTTCTATGAAGAGAACAATGACAGTTCAATTCAATTCAATTCAATTTTATTTATATAGCGCCAATTCATGAAACATGTCATCTCAAGGCACTTTACAAGTTAAGTTCAATCATATTATACAGATTGGGTCAGATTATACAGATTGGTCAAAAATGTTCCTATATAAGGGAACCAGTTGATTGCTTCAAAGTCCCGACAAGCAGCATTCACTCCTGGAGAAGCGTAGAGCTACAGGGAGAGTCGTCTGCATTGTCCATGGCTTTGCAGCAATCCCTCATACTGAGCAAGCCTGAAGCGACAGTGGAAAGAAAAAACACCCGTTAGCGGGAAGGAAAAACCTCTAGCAGAACCAGAACCAGGCTCAGTATGAACGGTCATCTGCCTCGACCGACTGGGGGTTAGAGAAGACAGAGCAGAGACACAACAAGAGAGACAAACAAGCACAGAAGCACACATTGATCCAGTAATCTGTTCTACATTAGATGGTAATAGTGGTGATCTGTCTTCCCTGGATGATTTCACAGTTAACAGAACGTCAGACCAGGTGTACCTACTATGAAGATAAAAGAGAGAGAACAGAAAGTTAAAAGCTGAAATGACAACAAGCAATGCAGATTGGAGAGCAGTAGGAGAACTCAGCAGAGGCATTTTTTGACTGTTACAACTTATATTCCGGAGCGACTTATAGTCCGAAAAATACAGTAGTCAGTGGCAGGTGGAGCTGATTATGGTGACGGAGCAAAGTGTGGAGCATGGAACGGGGGACAATGAGTCAATCAGCCCCAGAAACACAGACAAAAGGTCCAAAAGGTCATGACACGATTGAGCTGATAACTCCAGAAATGTTCCTTTAGTTCCTGGTTATGCCACTGCTTCACAAGCAAATGGTCCCTCTTTCAGCTGTCTCTTTAAGTCCCACAACCTTTGATGATCACTGTCTCTGCCTAATCAGGCCCCTCCTCAGGTAATCAGCAGCACAGCCATTGATTGTAGCTAGCACTAGCAGTTAGTGTCTTCTTGTCCAGACTCCCTCTGATCACCGCTGTTGCTCCAGACTAGGGCTGGACGATATAGAAAAAAAGCATGTAGATAAAATAGAAATCATATTGATCGATATTGATAATTATCAAAAAAAATTCAAAATATACATTTTAAGTGCAGCCTTGGTAATTTTATGTTGTTTCTTGATGACCTATTTTTAAATATGGATTCAAACACAACCCTTTATTCAACCAACTTTTTATGAAAACTGTGTTAAAAAATAAAAAAATAACACGTGCTCTCTGAACTCTCTGAAGGCTGATGGAGCTTTCCTGGGTTAGGGTTAGGGTTAAAATACACTCACTGAGAAAGCAGGGTAGCTCAGCACAAAAAGAGACAATCTGTTTGCATAGCTTAGTGCGAATATAAAAAAATCCAAGTAAACTTTTAGCTAAGCTCTGCAAAGAGAACACCCACAAGACAAACTAGAGAATCATGGAAAAGGGAAAATGTCCACCAGTATTAAAGTAAAAGGTTTCCCTAAAGTTATCTGCCTTCAGAACCGTGAAGCTCAGTCAGCCAGCGACCTTCTGCTGAACTTTGACCCGGCCACAGATTAATAAATGAACCCGACCGGCCCCCAAACACACACACTGGTGAGTTTGCACCTGACCATCCCAAAGACCCTTCACACTTCCTCCCACGGTCCATCAGAGCTTAAGTGTTTGTTTGCTAATGTCAACATTAGAGAGGAGAATCCCCGGAGATCTGCTCTTCTGTAACTTAATTATTAGGAGTCGGGGGGCTTAATGAACTGTAGGATTACTGAGGTGATAATCGCTGGTACATGCATTAAGGCTGCCTGTGTCATTACGGCGCCGCTCCAATAAAAGGAAAAGTCTGTACACTCACATCTCCTCAGTGCCTGAGACACCTTAAAGCAAACGGCACCTTTACATGCACGCACATATAACGACCTTCGCAGCCTTTTAGGCCATTAAAACCCTGTTTACACAATAAATCACGTTTCGTCAGGGTTTCATCAGGGACCCCTCACACCCCCACCATGGACTGTTCTCCCTGCTGCCCTCTGGGAAGAGGTTCCACAGCATCCGCTGCAGGTCCACCAGGTTCTGCAAAAGCTTTTTCCCTGTTGCCATCAGACTGTTGAACTGCTGAAGCTATAAACTGGACTCTGTACCACATTCGTATATTTGCACATTTGCATCATTATCTAGCATCACAAATGCTGCCGAACTCTCAGTTTCTAAAATGCATTCTTGCACAAATGCCTTTTGCACAATCATTTCTGCACAAAAATTGTAAAAAAAAAAAAATACTCACCTGTACACTGTGATCGCACACTGTCTCTTTCTCCTGCATTGTTTACATTTCAATTGTTTACTGTAAATCACTGCTGCACCTTATCCTGTAATTTACTGTAATTTTTCAAGCTGTATGCAAACGAAATTTCGTTCTGTACGCACTCTGTGCATACAAAATGACAAATAAAGTTTTCTAAAGTCTAAAGTCTTCCTCATCCACACTGACTCGTTCAGCCGATCATAGGCTGCAGGAGTTGATCACCGGTCCAGGAACCAGCAGCAGGCTGGAGTACCCAGCCAGTACCAGCATGTAAACAGGTCCAATTTAGAAGATGGTTCTGATCTGGAAAAGGTGGGAAGCTACGTCCAGGTTGGGGATTAAGCTGACTCAAACAGTACGGGGGGGGGGGGGGGGGGGGGGGGGGGGGAAATAATTTACTGGTATTGTACTCGGTCAAGGTTATGTGTGAATAAAGCTAGAACGGATTTTCCATGTAAAACTGAACCGGCAATTTACTGGGACCAGTGTGAATAAAACTATTACATTAATAGGTAAGGCGTTCATTTGCGTGAAGACGTTCATAGTGACATGTTGTCTAACAACAGTCCTGACTCCTGCTATAAGTTGCTGCCCTCCGCTACAACAGCATCACTGACAAACTGCAACAGTTTATCAAGCAAACAGGCAAGTTTTTAAATGATGACCATTGTTTGCTGTTTTGGTTTGTTTTGGATTCTCAGCTGTTTCACAGATGTAATTTACAACTGGAGTTCTTTAGAGGTTAGCTTGTTCAGTTAAAGCTTTATCCCTTGCATTACTGTCACTTGCAGGTAATATTAGGTACATCCATTCCACCGTTGCGTGTTTAAGTGTGAAAAGAGTTGATTGGTAATTTACTAATTTGCATGTGTGAAACGCACAAACTCTTGTTTGACCCGGGATTGTGTTCCCAGAATATTACAGGAACTTATATGTGAAAGATGCTCAATAGTTGTTTGATTTTTAGGTTCTAAAACTTATGATCCAGATTTTCTTTCTGTTTTTATCTTAATTTTTTTTTCTTTAGGTTGTAAATTATATCCTTTGTTTTGCCGTATTCAACTACTTCTGTAAAATGAACTGAACTGAATTTGTTAAAGTGTGTTTTGTGAAGCATCAGTGTGATGCTGCAGCTCACTTTTAAACTGTAGTGCCTCAGCCATGAGGCATATAAGTCTATAATCTAACAGCCATGAGAAATATGAGACAGTAGGACCTTCCTAGGGCTGCCCTCACAGCAGGACGCCTCCTAAGACCTAAAAAAACTGTCCTCCCTATTCAGATTGTCTTTTCCTGTTGTCTGCAACACTAGGCTACATTGGCCTAAGGTTTTGTTCACTCTGAACTCATTCGATAATGCCACGAGCGTTTGTATAACGTTAATAAGGAAGATTAATGTTGACTGATGGCAGTTTTGGAACTTAAGAGAAAGCTATTAAGCTAATAGCCTCATTTTCCTACATAACTTCCAGTCGTCCGACACCTTAAAATGTCCCTCCGCCATCTTAAGTTACCAATTCAAATTGAATCATTTCTGGAGAAATAATTTTATTAATTAAAAATCAAGTCCTCTAAGGGTTGGTGGTTTTTAATTTTGCAAATCATTCTTCAAAATGTTATTTCCTCAGTGTTTTATCTAACTCTGAATTGCATTGTGAATCGTTTGCACACATGAAACAGTGTTGTTCTAAATGAGTTAAACTTATTTAACCTCATTCTAAATTTTTTAAGACAAACTTTGGTTCTCTAAATTAAATGTTTTGCTTGAACTGAAACTCATTGAATCATTTTTATTGTGATGGTTTTCAACCATTTTTATTTGTCCTTTTGTGTGTACATAGTTTCTTTAATCTTGATTCTGCTTAGTAGTTTAGCTAAGTTTCACCGGCCTATAAAGATTTGTTGATTGAAATATTTTGTTATTTCAAATAAACAGTATTATTAACAGTGTTTCCTGGG
Organism: Fundulus diaphanus; assembly: GCA_037039145.1. Lineage (NCBI taxonomy): Eukaryota > Metazoa > Chordata > Actinopteri > Cyprinodontiformes > Fundulidae > Fundulus > Fundulus diaphanus. The sequence continues at coordinate 62,348,429 of CM073125.1, forward strand.
AGATTATTTGTTTCTGTTGATAAATTCTTATATTTGAAGAGAAATTTGCACTCCTTTATTCCAACTGTGTGCAGAGTTTGCTGTTAGAAGAACGCCAGTGGTCTTTGTACTATTGTCTGATATGGAAGCCATCTGGCCTGATATTAATATTAATACCTGACAGACCGAGGGATATTTGATTAAACGTTAAATAACTTAAAAGCATTTAATTCCACAACAGAACAAACCCGTGATAAAAGTGTTTTTCTGCTCCTGATTAACTCAGGTTCATGAATCGGACACGATTAAATGAAGTCTTTGTCCTTTCTGTGAGAGCTGTAAATCAGATGTTGTCAGAGTGAGGAAGAGGAGGTCCATCCATGTAGCTCTGAGACACGTCAGACAAATGCACACACTAATCCACAGACCGCCACTCTCACAGTGGAAAGTGTAAACACCACGAGTGAACTCCGCTCTCCTGCCGCCTCTCAGGACTTGCTGCTTCATGCATAATGCAGGCGCAGATCTTGACTGCTGGCCTGCAGCTGATTGGCCGTCTCAGTGTCAAGGTGGGGGCATGCGGAGGGGTGTCCATCTCCTAATGACTGACCACCACCACCCCCAAAAGCCCATCAGTCAGCCAGAGAGAGATCGATGCAGGTGGAGAGAGATACTGCAGGATTATCTGTCCACATCGACAGCCTTTACCGTCTTTGTTCACATGATCCTGAGAGTGAAGTTCCACAGATCTTTGTTTGGTTGCTCACGTGCTGACACACACGTCTCCTCAGATGGTTAAAGCCGGTTAGAGTCAGGTGTTCATGGCACCTGGAAGAAAGGAAATCAGTTTCCTGGACCCACTAATTAAGTCCTTCTGAGCCCTGAAGAGAAATACTTTCAATTTTCCTCTGCATCAACGAGGGCAGATCTTAACATGATGTGTGAGAGGAAGGATATGACACACAGACACAAAGGTGATGAAGATTGGGATTTTAGAACAAGTCTTCGGTATACGGGTCATGAAAGTATAACAATATGTCAAACTAATTATCAACTAAATATATAAAGCTCAGATAGATTTCAGAATCTCATTAGTGAATTTATTTCCATCATTTCAAAGGCTTTATAGAGTTTGGTCTGTAGACCCCCAGGACTTAAGCTTTCTGAATAACTATGGGAACCGTTTCAACGAACCTGTTGTCACATTTTCACTTTCAGAAATAGCCCAGATCCTTCAAACAATAACCTGTTTATTCACCTGGAGGAGAAATGGCTTCAACCGACCAATGAGGAGTTTCAAAAGCTCCACCTGCTTTTATGATGTGTCCAGTCAGTGAGTCGGTGAGTCAGTGAGTCAGTCAATGCGTCAGTCAATCAGTGAGTCAGTCAGTGAGTCTGTCAGTGAGTCAGTCAATGAGTCAGTCGGTCAGTCAGTCAGTCAATGAGACAGTTAGTCAGTCAGTGCGTCAGTCATTCAGTCAGTGAGCCAGTAAGTCAGTCAATGAGTCAGTCAGTCAGTGAGTCAGTCAATCAATCAGTCAGTCGGTGAGTCAGTCAGGGAGTCAGTCAATCAGTGAGTCAGTCAATCAATCAGTCGGTGGGTCAGTCAGTGAGTCAGTCAATCAGCGAATCAGTCACTAAGGCAGTCAGTCAGTAAGTGAGTCAATCAATCAGTCAGTCAGTCGGTGAGTCAGTCAGAGAGTCAGTCAATCAGTCAGTCAGTGAGTCAGTGAGCCAGTCAGTCAGTCAGTGAATCAATCAATCCGTCAGTTAATCAGTGAGTCAGTCAATCAATCAGTCGGTGGGTCAGTCAGTGAGTCAGTCAATCAGCGAATCAGTCACTAAGGCAGTCAGTCAGTAAGTGAGTCAATCAATCAGTCAGTCAGTCGGTGAGTCAGTCAGAGAGTCAGTCAATCAGTCAGTCAGTGAGTCAGTGAGCCACTCAGTCAGTCAGTGAATCAATCAATCCGTCAGTTAGTCAGTGAGTCAGTCAATCAGTCAGTCGGTGGGTCAGTCAGTGAGTCAGTCAATGTGTCAGTCAGTGAGTTAGTCAATCAGTGAGTCAGTCACTAAGGCAGTCAGTCAGTAAGTGAGTCAGTGAGTCGTGTGTTTATTAGTTTGCTAGTATAGATCATCTAAGGCTCTGCAGGCCTCACTGCCTCAATTAAGGTCAGAATTCACGATTCAACAATGAGAGAGAGATTCTGGGAGAAAATGGCCTCCATAAAGACACAACATTTCAGAAATGGAAATACGTGCCTACAGGTGAGCATGGTGGTGGTGGGGTGATGGACCGGGCCTGCTTTGCTGCATCAGGACCTGGAGGACTTGGTTTATTCGATGGAACCATGAATTCTGCTCAGTAGCAGTAAAGCCTGGAGGAGAACATCTAAGAGGTTGTGATCTTAAGCAGAAGTTAACTTGGGTTCTGCAGCAGGAAGATGATCTGAAGTGCAACAGAAACTCCACCTGTGATTGGCTCAACTGAAAAAACACAGTAATTACCAGTTAGGGGGGAGAAGCAGTTGTTAGGGTTAGGGCGTGAATATTTTTCTTAAAGGTCCAGTTGGTTTGGAGATATGCGTTCCCTTGGTGGATGAATTTATCATCCACACAGTTCACAAAACCTTTAATTCAAGTGTCCTTGTTTGAAGCAACAGGTTGGGCTTCAGAACCAAGTTAAAGGATCAGACAACAGATGGCTGCTCCTCACACATGGAGAACCAGTGGAAGCTCCTACACCAGAACCAGAAACCCAAATGTCCGCTGCCTGAGCGCAGTGTGAAGTGCTGTGAGCATCATTTATGATGATCTAACTGAGGAGGGGCCCCTGAACAAACCTCAGCCATTACTTCCTCCCATCATCTGCTTTGCTGTGAAAACGAGAGCCGCGGTTCAGAGGCCAATCGGACGTTCTTGTCCCGTTCTTCCGTCATTAAGGCCGACGTGCGCCATGATTTATTCAGATGACAAACCTCTCCTGCCTCTCTTTCTCCTCGCTGACGTATTAGTCACAGGGTGCTAATGTCAGATTACTTTACTAGCCATTCTGCTCTTGATAAATGACTGAGACGGGCAGTAAAAAATAGATCAAAACCACTGGGATGAGACAAAGAAGGAGGAGACGGCGGAGGAGCCGAGAGGCCGTTAAATTACCCCCCCCCCCCCCCCCCCCCCCCGCTGACAGGCTTTGGGAAATGCCACCCATTACTCGTGTGCTGCTAATCAAAGCTTCAGAGTGATTAGAGAACAGAAGCAGCTCGTCTTCCTCCACCTTAACAAGCCATTACCATCGAGCGGCGCCGCCCGGCCCGCTGAAATATGGAGCACTTGAGCCCACTCGCTGCATCACAGGCTGCTGCACAAACCCTCTTATTACACCTTAAATATGCAATTAAACCATTTCCTTCAAGGAGACGGCGCTCAGAGAGCGACAGCAGCATGCGCAGGTCACGGTTAGAGGACGTCTGAAGGTGCTGAAGAACTCTGAAGGTCTGCACCTGGTACCGGAGTCAGAACAGGTTTGGACCATGTTCCGGACCAGCAGCGTAATAAAGCAATAAAAGGTGCAGGAGAACGGCGGCACGGCGGTGGCCGCATCGTGCTTCTTCTCCAACTTCATCTCAAATCAGCAGCTGGCCGGTTCTAAGCAGACTAAAAGTGGAGCCAGCTGAGTGTTCTAACAGAACAATGATCCCAAACACGTCCAGATAAAGGATGGACTTCCTAACGAAACTCTGACCTCCACCTAGTTAGACATGAAGGACTGTGACTCGAATCTGGTTCTGATCCAGTAAAGGTCTAAGTGAGCTCTGCTAGAAGCTTGTTGATCCTGCAGAGAGGGTTGAGGCGAGGCGTTGCCTCTTTTTGCAGCCTGTATGTATATTTCTGACCCTCTGAGAAAAAGATGTTTTCATGAAATGCTGCATTTTTATCACCATCCAGAAAACAAACCTCCGTAAACCTTTAGAAGATGGAAATCTGTGACCTTCATGCTTGGTTTTCCTTTTAAATGTGCCTGAGCTGTTTCCTCAGGCTTTTCAGCCAAGCGCCGATCTCAACACGCTCCACTAGAACTTTTTACCTGCGCAGGTAGAACTTTCTATGCATGTGCATGTTCCGGGTAGAACTTCTCTGTTTTAAGTCTGAGTTTCAGACTGGTGCTGTGGGGCGGAGCTGTGGGGCGGTGCTGTGGGGCGGAGCTGTGGGGCGGAGCTGTGGGGTGGTGCTGTGGGGCAGTGCTGTCGGGCGGAGCTGTGGGGCGGTGCTGTGGGGGGGCGGTGCTGTGGAGCGGATCTGTGGGGTGGAGCTGTGGGGTGGTGATGTCGGGCGGAACCATGGAGCGGTGCTGTGGGGCGGTGCTGTGGAGCGGATCTGTGGAGCGGAGCTGTGGGGCGGAGCTGTGGGGCGGTGCTGTGGAGCGGATCTGTGGGGTGGAGCTGTGGGGCGGTGCTGTGGAGCGGATCTGTGGAGCGGAGCTGTGGGGCGGAGCTGTGGGGCGGTGCTGTGGGGGGGCGGTGCTGTGGAGCGGATCTGTGGGGTGGAGCTGTGGGGCGGTGCTGTGGGGCGGTGCTGTGGAGCGGATCTGTGGGGTGGAGCTGTGGGGCGGTGCTGTGGGGGGGCGGTGCTGTGGAGCGGATCTGTGGAGCGGATCTGTGGGGTGGAGCTGTGGGGCGGTGCTGTGGGGTGGTGATGTCGGGCGGAGCTGTGGGGTGGAGCTGTGGGGGGCGGTGCTGTGGGGCGGTGCTACTCCGCTGCACGTCCTCCTCGCTGAGCCCGGGGAGGGTTCTGCTGCAGAACCGTTCTAACAGAACCACACAGGGGCTCTGCTCAGGGCTCCACCACTCTAAGGACAACTCCACCTCCTCCTGCGGTTCTCCGTCTGTTCCTGAGGCCCGACAGCAGTAACAGAGCCGTCCAAAAGTATCATTTAACCTTGTTCTGCAGGTTTTGTCGGGATTTGATGTGACAAACACTGAGGGGAGCAGAACTGTGAGCCCTGCTGAGTGAGAACTCTGCAGAACCTCCTCTGGGCGCAGGTCTTCTGGGTTCTGTGTCCACCAGGTCAGCTCCAGACTGACGTTCTCGCCCGTTCTTCTTTGCTAAACACCTCATCCTCTCTCCAGGTCCAGGTGACGGAGTGACCAAAGCTGGGATCTTGTTGTAGAACCTGTCGCTGCTTTAAACTGGACCAGAACTTTCCTCCTGACCTGTCTGCTGAGTTCCTGGGTCTCCATGATGCTGGTTGTTCTCTAAAGAACCTCAGATGCCACAAACAGAACCGCTGCCATTGGACTCGGGTTAAAATACATTTTCTAATATTAATTTTCTGAGGTTTTCGGTCGTGATGCGACAAAATGTGAAAACGTTTTTATGCGTTTTCAAGGTTCTGTGTAGTTTGGATGCATATCATAGAGTAATGAGCTGTAACACAGACATAAATGCTGCAACAGACACTGTCAGCAGGCCTGAAGGAACCCGGACAGCAGAAAGCAGCAGGTGACTACAGGCGTGAGAAGGTGCGGAGGAACCAGTGGAGCTCTGCAGACAGGGCTGAGAACAGATCTGAGATCTGCTGTTTTATCTAAATATGACATTCATGGACAATGTCTTCCTCTGTCCAACTATCTTTAATGTTCTAAAGAGACGTTTAGGAGACAGAAGAAGGAAGACGTGATGAATAAAGGAGAAGGCCTCTATGTCATCTCCAAAGTTACTTCCTGAAGCTTCTCATTGGTCCATCCCAACAAGAGCCGAAGGTGAAGCTGAGGTTTCAGGTCCTCTACAAACCTTCAGGAGCAGCCGAGGCTCTTCTTTCTGTCTTTAACTTTTCCTGAGGGTGAAATGGAGAAGGTCAGAAACAGCTGAGCATAAATAAAAGATGAAGATTCAAAGTCAGATACAGTTCAGATGTCGACAGAAGATCAGCGGTTTAACTTTTTATATCACATATTATGAAGGGAGAAATCACCACAGAGTTTGTTAAACTGGCTTTTATTTTGGACAAAGTTAAGGTTTGCTCATCTTTTTAATCATTTCATTCCAGATCCTCTTTATTATTTGCTCATATGTTAAACTGTGCTGAAGGCAGATGGTCCTTGTCTGTACTGTCCCTGCTGAGCAGGAACCTGAATCTGCTGGAGAAACTTCTGGACCTAACCTGATCTAGAATCCAACAGCCATTTGTCTTCAAATAATATGTTTTAGACTTAAAGAGTTTGCCGGGTCACAGGAGCTTGTTCATTTCTTCGCCCAAAGTCAAGAAATCTCCTGAATCAAAGGCAGACAGACCAATTCAATTCAATTCAATTTTATTTATATAGCGCCAATTCATGAAACATGTCATCTCGAGGCACTTTACAAAGTCAAGTTCAATCATATTATACAGATTGGTAAACGTTATGAAGGAGACGCTGCAGTCCTCCAGGAAGGCGGTGGTGACCTGCAGGTCTCAGCTCCACCTCATTAGACACGGTTTCTATCCCTTCAGAGGAGGAGGAGGTCTGGAATAAGACCCAGTACACCGGCACCCCACCCAGGGGTTTAAAAGCACTCTGTGGTGAGCCTTCATTTATGGGCTGCTGTTTGTAAAGTTACACAGTTAAAAACTAAATATGTATTTAGCTAATTAAATATTTAGTTTGGATCTGTGAAATGTATAAATGTATGAATGCTGTGGTGAAAATATGAGTTTGGCCTCTCTTATGACCCAACATATTGCTGTATATTTTTTTATGTAATTTACAAACGGCAGCCCATTTTCATTTGGCTCAGACACCGAGAGAGGAAGGAGTCGCTGAAGCAGCTGGTCACCGTGGTTGAACCTGCAGACCTTTGGAGAGAGTAACTAATAATTAGTAATTCGTTAACTGGATCTGGTGAAAAAAGTAAAAACTTAAAAAATGAAAATGGCCTGCCTGCTGACTCCCTGCTTCACCTTTCTGTCTGAGGCACAGTGACGAGGGCAGATAGCCAAGCAGTGTCCTCCTCCCTCAGCTGTGCAGCTGCTTATTGCCAATATGCAGCTGATCCATTCCACGTGTCCCGTCAGAAGAACCCTACAGCAGCCGCAGGGCGCTGCCATGTCACTCCTGAAATATCTGTTGAGTTGTTCTGCTTGATCGCCTGACTGTATTTCAAGTTGTTCATGATTTGAATCACAGAAATAAATAAAGTTGCTCCTGAAATCTCCAGAAGTCGGTTCTAATCGGAAGTTAATGACGTCGTGTTAAATCCACTGACCCTTAGTTTAGCTTTCTCATCCGCTAATTTAAAGTTAAGTTCTGAAGCAAATGAGAATGAACATATCAGAAATATTGTGTAATTACTGATAATACAGCATATTCAGATAAAACTGAATATAGAGGATGTCATGGGAAGGAGAAAAATATTAGGCCACCCTTGTTTTCTTCAGTGTTCTGGCTGCTAACTCCTGTGTGACTGAAACAGACGGAAAACACTGAATGCCTGAAAGCGTTGTGGCCAACAATGCTACCGTCGTAAGAACTTTAGCTGTTATTATCAAGAAAACCATGGAAAATAGTTCGAAATCAGCTCTTAAATTAAACTATTTTTCTTATCATATTTATCTAGACAAATGTAGCTTCAGTTGCACCAGACATTAAAAGGAGCGAGAAATTGAAGAAAACAGGGGCGGTCTAATAATTCTTTCGATGACTATATAGAAGATTTTTAACAAGCATCAACATCTGAATGTTCTCTGCCAGGATCTCTGTTGTTCTTTGAGAACAAAGCTGCAGTTTGGAAGCAGCGAGCCGTTTGGGCTCATTAAAATCCTCTCTGCAGGTTCTCATTCAGACCTTTGAAGGTGATATTTACTGCAGAAATAATCCGTTTGGATGCAGTTCAGTGTTCAGAGCTGTGCTCAACAAACAGAAAGAAGAACTGTTTTTAATTGGATCTGGCAGATCTTCATACTGTGATGGATGTCACGGTGGAAACAAGCAGGAATCTTTTCCTTCTGAGAGGAAACAGACTGTTGGAGGTTTTTATTAATCGTCTTCCTCTAATTTAACAGAGCGAGCTGTCATTAAATCGCTGAGACTCTCGTCCTGCTTGAGCTTTTTTCCACGACACAATTTATCTTTTTGGCTGCTTTAAGCCTCCAATTTGTAATGAGTTATTGGGCTGTTCCCCAATATTCCCCTGTGATTGAGCAGGAAGTATTCGGGACATGATTTATAGATGTTAATTGTGGAGCTCACAATGGAGAGGAGGAGGAGGAGGAGAAGAAGTGAGGTGCACATCTGGAGAAGTCATCATGGCTGCAGCCAAGCTTTTGCTCCTGGGAGGGAAGTAAAAGGAGAGCTGAATGTGAACTAAGCTGCGCCCTGGAGACCACAAAACATTTTCCCCTGTCAGCTTGGCCCCGGGCCCCTCAAATCCCAGATGATCCGGCCTCCAGTAAACCCTGGCCCACATCTCAGCCGCTCTGCTGGAGCGCCGAGCGATTGCTGCCCAAACAAGACGTTTTGGTATTTGATATTAAAGCAGCCTGAGACAGGACATCCATCACTGTGAGCAGGGTGAGGAGCAGAGGGAGGAGAGAGGAAAACAATATTCCTCCTTTCCTGAAGCGGATCCCACCTGCAGCTTTGGAGACGGAGCTCCAGCTCCCACCGAGGAGTTCCTGAAGGGGGCTGCAGAGAGTCCAGATCCGCTCTGGCTCCATCAGCAGCCCATCCAGAACCTCAGGGCGGAACATGGCCCAGGTTCCTCCAGGTTCTTTAAGGGTCCACCCGAGTTAAATGCAGGAGCGGATCTAGAACAATGTTCCCCGCTCATCATCAGAGCGATCCCTCCCCACACAGGTTCCCTACGGTCCAGAGAACACAGAACCTAGTCCCCCTGACTGCTGGGTTAGTTTGGTAGAACCCAACCACAATTTGGATAAATGGAACAGTTTAGGTGAACAGGAGGAAGGGCTGTGTTTACTCGGGGCGACGGTGGAGCAGAGGTTAAGGAGTTTGTCCTGCAATTGGGGTATTTGTACCTGAGAGTTTGGGTTTTATAATCAGCACCAAATGTTCAGAACCATTGGGTCCTGGGTGGTTCTCCATAATCTTAAAGGAACTTGTTCCATCACTTCTGTAGCAACATCTTGTTTATCTGGACGTTTCTATCCTTCTTGGCTGCAGCAGCGTCTGCAGATGGAAACCGGCGGAGAAGCTGGACTCTGGTGCGGCCCGTCCTGACTCTGCTGGAGCGGAACGCTGTTCTGGACTTTGTTCCTCATCCAGTAGATGAATCCCATCAGGTAGGTCTGAACTAATGTTGTCTGTTCTGGCCTGGATAACCTCCTTCCTGGCCCATTTGGTCCAGTTCTGACCTGTTTCTAGCTTAGATGTAGTCTGGTTCTGGTACTGTTGTTGTTGGATTTGACCAGGTTCTGGTCTGATTTTGTTATACATTTTGATCTGGGTCAGAACCTGATCTGGGTCAGAACCTGCTGACAGATTTTCTCAGCACTCAACGCATTGGTTGAAGTCTGAGGACCATAGATGGATGAGATCCAGTTACATCAATTTCCCTCTCTGACGCTGATGGTACCAAGCTTCTCCTCCACCCCCCCATCCTGCACTCCACCTTCCTCCCCTCATCCTCCACCCCCTCATCCTCCATCTTCCTCCCCTCATCCTCCACCCCCCCATCCTCCATCTTCCTCCCCTCATCCTCCACCCCCTCATCCTCCATCTTCCTCCCCTCATCCTCCACCCCCCCCATCCTCCATCTTCCTCCCCTCATCCTCCACCCCCCCATCCTCCATCTTCCTCCCCCCATCCTCCACCCCCTCATCCTTCACCCCCCATCCTCCACTCCATCTTCCTCCCCCATCCTCATTTTATTTACATAGCACCAATTAACATCACACGTCATCTCAAGGTTCTTTCTAAAGTCAGACTCCATCAGATCCTCCAGGTTGGTCAGAAAGTTTCCTCTCTAAGGAAACCCAGCAGGTTGCATCAAGTCTCTCCAAGCAGCATTCACTCCTCCTGAAAGAGCGTAGAGCCACAGTGGACAGTCGTCTGCATTGTTGATGGCTTTGCAGCTGTTGTGCAATTTAACCTTTTTGATTATGAATATTATTAATACTTATAATTGGATACTATAATTATGTTATTCTAATCAAAGGAAAGCAACAACGAAAAATGTTTCAAATAGTTGTGATTAAAGGTGCATTGCGCAAGTTGGGCAAGTTTTGAAGTTAAATGTTATTTATTTTCTTTCCCATATATGCCCTTACATTTGCCTGACGTGTAAAATGAGTTAGCCTCTATCTTTCTTCTCAAGGCCCCATTGGTCAGTTTATGACTCTGGGCAGGCGTGTCACGCGCTGCACGCTCTCGTTCAAACGCTTCCAACTGTTGTTCAACTATTAGGTGAAAGTCTCCGCGGCCACATAGACATTAGCGAGAGAACACTATTCAATTCAATTCAATTTTATTGATATAGCGCCAATTCATGAAACATGTCATCTCAAGGCACTTTACAAGTTAGGTTCAATCATATTATACAGATTGGGTCAGATTATACAGATTGGTCAAAATGTCCTATATAAGGAAACCAGTTGATTGCATCAAAGTCCCGACAAGCAGCATTCACTCCTGGGGAACCGTAGAGCCACAGGGAGAGTCGTCTGCATTGTACATGGCTTTGCTGCAATCCCTCATACTGAGCAAGCCTGAAGCGACAGTGGAAAGAAAAAACACCCGTTAGCGGGAAGGAAAAACCTCTAGCAGAACCAGAACCAGGCTCAGTATGAACGGTCATCTGCCTCGACCCACTGGGGTTACAGAAGACAGAGCAGAGACACAACAAGACAGACAAACAAGCACAGAAGCACACATTGATCCAGTAATCTGTTCTACATTAGATGGTAATAGTGGGTGATCTGTCCTCCCTGGATGATTTCACAGTCAACAGAACGTCAGACCAGGTGTACTTACTATGAAGAAAAAAGAGAGAGAGCAAAAAGTTAAAAGCTGAAATGACAACAGTCATTTCAATGTAATGCAAATCTGGAGAACAGTAGAAATCAGTAGAGTGAGAAAAATAGGCCCTGATGTCCTCCAGCAGCCTAAGCCTATAGCAGCAAAACTATAAAGGTAGCTCAGGGTAACATGAGCCACTCTAACTATAAGCTTTGTCAAAAAGGAAAGTTTTAAGATTAGTCTTAAAAGTAGACGGGGTGTCTGCCTCACTAGACTGTTTCGGAAGATGAACCACAAAAAATCAGCAACAAGCTCATCTCAGAGCCCATCACAGACTCCACACAGTAAAAAACGGAAAGGGCAAAATTGGATCGGGAACAAAACCAGAGTAAATATCGGGCAATTTTCAAGCAGTGGAGGGAGCACCGTTCTACTGTGGGAATGAAAAGCGACCAGCAGTTGGCCCTCTTTTTGCTAAAAAGCTAAGGTGCTGTGACAGAGATTTTTTAATTCTGACTAAATTTGTATCAGGAGAGCACATTCAGCAGATGCAGGACGAGTCCGAAGAATGACACATCTCCACTAATCCCAAAAAAAACACGCACCCTCCCAGTTTTTAAACGCACTTGAGAACAACATGCAACAACACAACATCTGAGCGGGCGTAGGGAGGACCGGGGTCTTCTGCACACCCCCGTTCTCCGATGGCGGCAAGGAGTCTGGGACCTGGAGGAGGTGCAGGCCATTGTGTCCGGGGTCTTGGCGGGGGGCTGCAATGGGTAGTCAGCGGCTTGCCAGGTCTGGGGCTGACGCCTCCGCTCCCCCCAGGAGGGGCGGGGGGCAGGGATGGCAAGGTTAAGGTGGGGGAGGGAAGGGGTTTATTAGGTATTTAGGGGGTGAGGGGGGCTCTGGCTGGGTGGCTCGTACGGGTCGTGTTGGCCCGCCCTCTTTGGGGACCCGGTCCGGGGGGCGTCTGGTCCGGGGCCGGGGGTCGGGCACAGGCAGTCGTATAGTCGATTTGGGGTGACCCCCCCCCCCCCTCTGGTCAGTGTTGGATGTGAGTGTTATGTGGGAATGTGTGTACAGCGTCCTTTTTTTTTTTTTTTTTAAATCTGTGTGTGTGGTGAGTGGGGTACTAGGGAGGGATGGTGTGAATGAGTTTTCCTTTTTTTTTTTTCCAGGTTCGGGTCCGGTCCGCTCCCTCTCCCAAGAACATCTCAAGTCTCCGCTAGGTGCGGAGCCCATCCCCCCACGTCCTGCCCTCCTCCGCTGCGCTGGCAGGCGCCTTGGCCAAGGCCCGGGAACCCGCCCCAAACCCGAAGCCAACCTCGGGTTGGCTTCGGGTTTGGGGCGGGTTCCCGGGCGTGCGCCGGCCCACTCCCGGCGGCCTCTTCGCGGGGCCTGGCCCCCCGGGGGCGGCCGGGGCCCCCGTCGCGGGGGCGAGGCGCCCCTGGGGCCTCTGGCCCCCAGGGCCCATGGCAGGGACCACTTCAGCGGGGCCGGCTGCCGGCGGAGCCCACGGGCTCGTCCCCGCGGCTCTTGGGGTCGTCGGCATTGCGGTGGCTGGGGGATTTCCTCGGGGTCGTCTCTGCTCCTTCCTTGGGGGGGGGTTGCAGATATCCTGTGTCGGCCCCTCCTGGGCGCCCTGCTGGGCGCCGTGCTTTGGGGACCCCTTTGGGAGTCCGGGATTATGGGTCCCCTGACTCCTGCCTCTGTGCTCGGGGAAGGTGGGTCTTCGGTTCTCCACAATCACTATCAAGCTATTTCCTTCTGGATAATTTTCAACTAAACTAGTGCACTCTCACAAACTCCCACAGGTGCTGGGTCCCAGGTATTAAGTGTTCGCTTATATACAGAAAGCTTATAATTTATTTATTTATTTATGTTCTTTCACTTTCTTTTTTCAAGTATCACATTACACATGTCAGCTTACATAATAATATATATGATTTAGCAATGGCATCTAGGTGTTATTCGATTGTATCTGTTGCTTTATGTCTGTTGGTTGTGCTGTTCTTTTTGTGTCTCTTTCCAGGTGATGGAGCAGACGGAGAAGGTTTTATCATTCTCTCCCTTTTATCTCTTCTTTCTTTCACCTCTACTCTTTTTTTTCTCTCTCACTTCTTGTTCTTCCTTTACTCTCCCATTGTAATGTCCATATAATTTGAAATTCTCCTTGCAGGAATCATAATAAAGCTATTTACAAGCATAAATCAAGTGGAGCACTATGGCGAAAGCTGTTCGCTCCACTTGTAAAAGCAAAATCTGTCGAGCTCTATCTGGCATTGAGACATCAATTCCTATTGCCACATTGCTAGACAGGACACTGGAAAAAAAAAAAAAAAAAGATATTCTAAGGGTTTTTATCCGTCACCGCAGAGATTCTGTGGTGACGGATAAAAACCCTTCGACAGCCAGTGACAGGTGGCTTTCTGCCCTGCCTACGTTTTCATTGCAGATGATTCACAGGCCCCCTAGGAGCTGATGTAACCCATGTTTCCTGAAAGAATTTCATTTTTTGGGCCAACTTCCTTCTGGGGTTGCTTCCTATATGTCACAAGGTTTGAAACGTTTCACTTCCTCTTCCTCTCGCTCCTCTGTGGCCGTTTCAAGGACCTGTTGGCAACCAATCACAAACTCATCAATCACAATCATTTCTGCATTAGCAATGCGATTTCAGTGCTCAGGTTTCTTTTTTCATGGACTGAAACAATTCAAGTGAAGATAGTGAGCTAGCCTGTAGCACCTGTACGGTAGTTACGGAACCTGTTTGGTTTTGTTCTCCAGAGTCTATGTTTACAATGGTGCCTTCAATCCACCAGAGCCAATGGAGAGAAGCAGGACCAGAGTAATGACACTATCAATGATCTTCAAGTAGCCTTAAAATCGTGTCTGTGGTACCCACCACGCCTCTGTGCTGACCATAATAATACTCAGAACTAATGTTAACTTATTTTCATGTTGAAAAGGAATGATAATAGAGTCTTGTAAATGTTTTCAGAAATACATGAAATTAATTGTTAACATCACCCACATAAACATTTTGCCAATTATAATTTAATAATTCCTGCATCCCCTGGCTTCTCTGTTTCAGAAATGAAATGAAAAGGTGAAATTATGACAATAAATTACTCTGTGAACCAACCCTGCTCGGTAGGAGGAGGCAGCAGGAGGCAGCAGGAGGCAGCAGGAGGCAGCAGGAGGCAGCAGGAGGCAGCAGGAGGCAGCAGGAGGCAGCAGGAGGTGCAGGAGGGCCTGTGTATGGGTGGTCAGCTGGTACTGATCTGGATGTCTCCTCCTCCTGTTTCTTGCTGCTCCGCTCTCAGGTGATTTACAGCCTGGGGCTGCAGAGTTCAGGTGGGAAGTCTCCAGCAACAGGCCCCCGGTTAACATCGGGCCCTGAGCTGTAACACCCACCTCTAAAGGCCCCCGGTTAACATCGGCCCCTAAACTGTAACACCCACCTCTAAAGGCCCCCGGTTAACATCGGGCCCTAAACTGTAACACCCACCTCTAAAGGCCCCCGGTTAACATCGGGCCCTGAGCTGTAACACCCACCTCTAAAGGCCCCCGGTTAACATCGGGCCCTGAGCTGTAACACCCACCTCTAAAGGCCCCCGGTTAACATCGGGCCCTAAACTGTAACACCCACCTCTAAAGGCCCCCGGTTAACATCGGGCCCTAAACTGTAACACCCCACCTCTAAAGGCCCCCGGTTAACATCGGGCCCTAAACTGTAACACCCACCTCTAAAGGCCCCCGGTTAACATCGGGCCCTAAACTGTAACACCCCACCTCTAAAGGCCCCCGGTTAACATCGGGCCCTGAGCTGTAACACCCACCTCTAAAGGCCCCCGGTTAACATCGGGCCCTAAACTGTAACACCCACCTCTAAAGGCCCCCGGTTAACATCGGGCCCTGAGCTGTAACACCCACCTCTAAAGGCCCCCGGTTAACATCGGGCCCTAAACTGTAACACCCCACCTCTAAAGGCCCCCGGTTAACATCGGGCCCTAAACTGTAACACCCCACCTCTAAAGGCCCCCAGTTAACATCGGGCCCTGAGTTGTAACACCCACCTCTACTTAGACAACTTTATTTGTCATTTTGTATGTACAGGGTGCATACAGAACGGAATTTCGTTGCATACAGCTTATAGGAGTATAGTCAGATTCCAGGTGGAATAAGGCAACATTGCAATATAAAGTGCAGCAGTGAACATATAACAGTGCAGGAGAAAAACAGTGTGCCGTCACATTATGCAGGAGAATTTACAAACCATTTGTAATGTGCAAAATAATGGTGCAAAAAGGCATTTGTGCAAAAATGCATTTCTGTTGTGTAGAGGGAAACTAAGAGTTCGGCAGCATTGGTAATGCCAGATAGAGATGTGGTGGCGCAGATGTACAGATGTGGTACAGAGTCCAGTTCAGAGTTCAACAGTTCAACAGTCTGATGGCAGCAGGGAAAAAGCTTTTGCAGAACCAGGAAGTACAGTCGCTTCTGTGCCCTCTTGACCAGTTCTGGTCACAGCTGAGCTGTTGATGAGCAGTGGAGCATGGTGAGGCTGGTTCTTCCTGAAGTCGACGATGATCTCCTTCGTCTTCTCCACGTTCAGATCAGGCTGTTGTCTCCGCACCAGCCCACCAGCTGCTCCACCTCCTCTCTGTAGTCCTGGTCGTTGTCGTCTCTGATCAGGCCCACCACCGTTGTGTCGTCTGCAAACTTCACGATGTGATTGGTGGTGAACCTGGGGACGCAGTCATGTGTCATCAGGGTGAACAGCAGGGGGCTCAGGACGCAGCCCTGAGGGGAGCCCGTGCTGAGGGTGATGACATCAGAGGTGTTCTGTCCGACCCGGACTGACTGAGGTCTGTTGGTGAGAAAGTCCAGCAGCCAGTTGTGAAGAGGTGTGCTGAAGCCCTGATGTTCCAGTTTTCCTACCAGGTGCTGTGGGATGATGGTGTTAAACGCTGAACTGAAGTCCAGGAACAGCATCCGCACGTGCGTGTTCTTCTCCTCCAGGTGTGCCAGGCTCAGGTGAAGAGCGGAGGAGATGGCGTCCTCAGTGGAGCGGTTCCGCCGGTAGGCAAACTGGAACGGGTCGAGTGTTGGGGGGAGACTGGAGACGATGTGTTGTTTCACCAGCCTTTCAAAGCACTTCATCATGATGGGAGTCAGTGCAACAGGCCGGTAGTCGTTGAAACAGTTGACTTGAGGTTTCTTTGGCACCGGAATGATGGAGGCAGACTTGAAGCATGCTGGCACTATGGCTTGGTCCAGCGAGGTGTTAAAAATGTCTGTGAGGACACCAGCCAGCTGACCTGCACACTCCTTGAGCACCCGCCCAGGTATGTTGTCAGGACCTGGGGCCTCCCGCGGGTTGACTCTCCTCAAAGACTAATCTTAAAACATTCCTTTTTGACAAAGCTTATAGTTAGAGTGGCTCATGTTACCCTGAGCTACCTCTATAGTTATGCTGCTATAGGCTTAGGCTACTGGAGGACATCAGGGTCTAATTTTCTCACTCTACTGATTTCTACTGTTCTTCATTCTACGGTTCTCCAGTTTTGCATTGTATTACATTGAAATGACTGTCGTCATTTCAGCTTTTAACTTTTTGCTCTCTCTCTTTTTCTTCATAGTAGGTACACCTGGTCTGGCGTTCTGTTAACTTTGACATCATCCAGAGAAGACGGCTCACCCGTTACTACCATCTAATGTAGAACAGATTACTAGATCAATGTGTGCTTCTGTGCTTTTTTGTCTCTCTTGTTGTGTCTCTGCTCTGTCTTCTGTAACCCCAGTCGGTCGAGGCAGATGACCGTTCATACTGAGCCCGGTTCTGCCGGAGGTTTTTTTTCCCCGCTAATGGGTGGTTTTTCTTCCCACTGTCGCTTCATGCTTGCTCAGTATGAGGGATTGCAGCAAAGCCATGTACAATGCAGACGACTCTCCCTGTGGCTCTACGCTTCCCCAGGAGTGAATGCTGCTTGTCAAGACTTTGATGCAATCAACTGGTTTCCTTATATAGGACATTTTGACCAATCTGTATAATCTGACCCAATCTGTATAATATGATTGAACTTGATTTTGTAAAGTGCCTTGAGATGACATGTTTCATGATTTGGCGCTATATAAATAAAATTGAATTGAAATTGAATTGAAAGTCTTCCACACATCGGCGGTGTCAAGGCAGAGCACCTCCTCTTCCTGATGGGGAACAGCCTTCACTGCTGGTGTGCTGTTTAGTGCCTCAAACCTCCCAAAGAAGTTATTTAGCCCATTGAGGAAGTCAGCATCAACTTCACCCACCGGGGGGGAGGGGGTGTTGTATTCAGTGATCGCCCGTATGCCTTTCCACATGCTCCTGGTGTTGCTGGCGTCATGGAAAAGCTCTTGGATATTCTTAGTGTGGTTCCGCTTTGCTAGCCTGATGGCACGGTTCAGGTTGGCTCTCGCTGTCCTCAGTGCCTCCTTGTCACCAGACTTGAAGGCTGAGTTCTGCTTTTAGCGCTTGACGGACCTCCGCAGTAATCCAGGGTCGTTGGTTTGCTCGGGTGATGATGGTCTTGGTGGTGCTGACGTCCTCAATGCATTTGTTGATGTAGGCTGACACATTCATGGCGTACTCATCAATGTTGATCTTGTTGTCATATGTTGCTGCAGCTTTGAACATGTTCCAGTCAGAGCACTCAAAACAGTCCTGGAGCGCCTCCATTGCTCCCTCGGTCCACACCCTCACCTGCCTCACTGCAGGTTTAGCTCTGATCAGCAGGGGCCTGTATGCAGGGAATAGCATCACAGTGATGTGGTCTGAAGAGCCCAGGTGGGGGCGGGGGGCTGCTCTGAATGCGCCTTTAATATTTGTGTAAACTAAGTCTAGAGTGTTCTCTCCCCGAGTTGCAAAATCCACGTGTTGGTAGAAATGAGGGAGAACAGTTTTCATATTTGCCTGGTTAAAATCCCCAGCAATGATGAAAACACCCTCTGTGTGTGCAGATTGCAGCTCAGAGATGCGAGTGCGATAGAGAACACCCATAGCATCTTTAGTATTAGCACTCGGAGGAACATAAACCACTGTGATGATAACAACAGTAAACTCTCTAGGCAAGTAAAAAGGTCTGCAGCTAATAATCATGAACTCGATGTTCGGGGAGCAAAAACCTGCGACTATTCTAGGATTTTTACACCAGGTGTTATTGATGTAAACGCAGAGTCCGCCTCCTCGGGTCTTACTGCTGAGTTGTTTATTTCTGTCGGCGTGGAAAGTAGCTAGCCCCTCCAGGCTAACGGCGTTGTCCGGGATTGATGATGTGAGCCATGTCTCCGTCAGGATGAGAGCGCAGCAGTCTCTAAACTACCTCTTTGCAGATAGTTCAAGTTATAGATGGTCAGTTTTGTTATCCAGTGAGCGGACGTTGGACAGCAGGATGGATGGGAGCGGCAATCTAAAGGGGTTAGCCTTCAGCTTAGCTGCTAAACCTCCGCGACAGCCGCATTTCTTCGGCATTGGGCCCTGGGCTGTAACACCCACCTCTAAACGCTCCCCATCCATTTTCTGTCAATCAGCAGCGCTCGGAGGCTGCAGCTGACGTTCTTTAATTCACTCCAGTCGATTAGAGCGGTTCCGTTGCAGGTTCTGCTCCAGGAATGGGACGGGAACATGCGTAGGGAGCCGTCTATGACTTTTATCTGTTCTAGCTCCAGAACCAGAGGAGTTCTCAGCTAGGAGAACCTCCTCACAGGAGGACTGCAGCAGGAGGACCAGAGCGGCCTGGACAGCACTCTTCGGTACAGGTGCCCACAAAGGACCTGGGGCCAGACCCGGCGGCATGGGCGGGCATTGGGGGGCCATGCCCGCCCTGTGAGCCAGCTGTGCCCGCCCTGGACTTTTTTTTTTTTTTTTTTTTACCTCGGAGTGGCCATCGTCCTTTTAGTACTATCTTTGATGTGCCAATCATACAATTTAACCAATCAAATCAACGACTAACGGCAACATGCTAGCCAATCACAGCTGGAGTGGGGCGGGACACCGAGTCATAGCCTTCAGTCGCCGCCGCAGTTCGGTTGTGGTCACCGTTGGTGTCGGTAGAGTGGGATGAAAATTTGGTCTGATTACCAAACAATTACAAGAAGTGACAACGAAGCAGAGAGCGAGCTGGAAGGAGCATTTCAAACATTTCTGTTTGAAATGCCAGCACTGAAGTCTAAGCTGGAGTAAACATTAACGCTAGCAGGGTTAGCTAGGACAGCTAGCATGGTTAGCTAGGACAGCTACGAGCACAAGCTGTTCAGCTCCTTGTTCTCATAGCTGCTGTAATTACAGAACCTGTTCTAGTCAGAATTGTTACTTCAGTCAGTGTTCAGCCTGACACCAGCGCTCATGTTTATTAGCGTGTAGCTTATGCTGGACTTTTAAGTTAAGACACAGCGCTACAGGTTACCCTATGTCACTGTTAGTTTCCAGTAACCCAAACCAGCATAAAACCTGCCCAACTTAAAATAAAAAAACAAGCCCAAATCTCAAACTCTCTCATGTTAAAAGCACAGAACTATTAAACACATAGGAACATGCCATTAGCACACAACTGCGCCGAAGCAAAGAAAAAAACTGCGTATATGGGCTCCAAACAAACAGTACAATCAGACAACCAAATAACACACAAGATCTCTTTAACAATCAGGATATATCAACCGGAAAAAAATAAATTATAAATAGCTTCCCAACATGAGTTGTAAATCTACCTTAATATAAACGTAATTTCTCTCAATTAAACATTTCTCTTACACGCAGTCATGAAATATTTTTAAGTTGATAAGTAGAACTCAACCCCTCTTGGGCGTTTACACTGACCAAACACTTGATTAACCATTATTCTTTTCTTGTTTTATTATAACAATATTATTTATTATAACTTATTCATTGATGATGTCAGATCGACAGATTCAACTTATTTAAAAAAATAGATAATGACTATTTTGATATATTTTGTTAGTAATTCTTTCTAAAAGCCCAACAAATGTTATGAAAAGCTTCCGAAACTTTTTATCTGCCCATAAGCTATTTTTTTTCCAGCTCAATGTGTTCAAAAGCCTAATTGGTTGGCAACACTGACTACACTATTACTATTTGTTTGTTCGTTACAGTAGTCACAGAGCCACTGTTCAGCCTGAAGCATAAATATATATATTTTTTTTCTTTTTAAAGTGTGCCCCCCTAAAAAAATGGAATGCCCCCCCTATAATTTGTTTCTGCAGCCGGGTCTGCCTGGGGCCCAATGACTTTATGGCTCCCTCGTTCAACAGGGCCCTCAGAATTGTCCCCTGCTGCAGGTTGCAGCACCATGAGCTCCGCAGACACTGGGTGACCAGCTGCAGGTTGTTGACCAGCAGGTTGGTAAAATCACCTAAACACCTATCATTAGAACCGGAAAAAATCAGAGAATCCAAATGATTTAGGTTGAGTTCAATCAGGATCTTCTCTGAATGTTAAAACGCCAATCTGACCCTAACCCTCCATCCATGCATCCAACCTTTCATCCAGCCAGCCGGCCAGCAACAGAACTTCAGCAATGCTTCCTTTTTAAAACTTTGGACTCTGTTGTTCTGGATTCATTTCTGAACTGATGCTCCAGCAGAATTCACACAGGTGCTTTGTTATTATATTATTAATTATTATTATTATTATTATTATTATTATTATTATTATTATTATTATTATTATTATTATTATTATTATTATTATTATTATTATTATTATTTGTGAGGAATCTGGGCACTGAAGGCACACAGCATCACAGCCACATGAGATGATTAGCAGGTCCCTCTGGTACCGTCTACCGCTGAGGTCAGACCTGATCCAGCCTCGGAGGTGCTTAACCCAGCCAGCCAGACTGATAACGTGAACTCTGGTTCTGCTCCATTTGAACCCGTTTGGGGAAAGGAGGGAATTTCTGATTGGGCGAAGCAACACCTAGTGCCCGCCTACCAAAGGCTGGTTTTAGCCAATCACGTATCAAATTAAAACCTGGCAGCAGACGTGAGAAACAACAAGCTAAGCTGGTCAAGGCGCTTCTTTCAAAGATGAAGTCATGGATTCTGACCAATCAGATGACAGCAGCAGCTACGTCCTCCTGTACTGCCATGTTGGTTCTGCTGTGGGCTCAGCAGCTCCTGCTTTCATCACAGCTGTATGTCCCGCCTTAAACCTCAATACTGCAACGTGATTGGACACAAACTGTTGAAGCCAAAGCGGTACCAGATGGGTTCTGGTGTGTCTGAGAACGCAGAAATACCAGAGTTTATCTTGCAGGTAAGGTTAGGAGGTGGTGATCCTGGCTGTAATTTGGACCTGGATAAATATCAGGTTTGATATTCTTTAAGCCATCACCTTTAATTTTCATCATGGTAATCTGATCTTCTGGAAAGCCTTTTTATGAAACATTAAAAGCCAGTTCTACCAGTAATTATCTGTAAATAATCCATGTTTGTGTCTTTGGTGAATCTGATTGGCTCAGAGGTCCAAACCTGAGCATTATTTCCATATTAATGAGCTAATGAATAATAATTTTGATGGTAATTCTCCGCTGTTCCTCCTCTGCTCCTATAGTTCAGCCTTGACAGATGGAGATCAAGGCAGCTAAGAGAAGAAACAGCTTCTCAGCCAACGACCTGGTACCGCTGGGAATGCTTGGAGAAAGATCAGGGCCTACAGGAGCCCCACCCTGCTTTTCTCTGGGCACCTCCTGGATGATGGAGCCCAGCCTCCCGGAGGACATTTCAGCTGCTTGGATCCAGGATCTGGTCCTTTCCGGTCTGATCCAGGTCTCAGGACCAGAGGAGAGTTAGAGAATAGCTGGAGAACCAAAGCTTCACCTTTCAGCTCAGCTCCTTCTTCTCCACCACAGACCAAAGGGACATCCTGAGTACTGCAGGTGAAGCTCTAATCCATCTGCCTTCTCCTGCTCCCTCCTGCCACCACTCAGGACCTCCTCTGCTTGGGGCAGAGACTCGGTCTGGACACTGAACCCGGTCGCTTCTTAAAGCCCAGCGTCTACCAGACAGCAGGAGGAAACCAAGCAGAAAAGCAGGAGATTCCTGAACATCTCTGCTGTAAATCCTGTGACTCTGGTCACATGTCAGCTTGTCCTCCTGGAAAGCTGCAGCTGGTCCCAGACGTTCTCGTTGACTCGTCTCTTCTGACCACCTTCCAGCACTTCCATTCTCAGGACCAAATGACCGAACATCAGCGGGTTTCCCATACGCAACTTTGAGCTCTGCAGTTTCCCACAGTGCTGGGAGGACACACCCAAACAGATTTATGGTCTTCTGTGTGAGTGTGAAACTCCAGCTGAACGTCTGCGATGTGTTCATGTCGGAGAAATGTGGAGTCTGCAGGGAAACACAAACCTGCAGAAAGCTCCATCGATCCGCTCAGATGAAATTATCTTTTTACTCTTTGCTTCTGACGCCACCAGCAGCGGCCGGTATCACACCGGGTTCTGCAGCCCCAGCCTGGTCCAAACGGGACAAACCGGTTTGTTTTCAGCAGAACCTTTGCGTAGATGGATCTTAGCTGGTTTGTCTTCTGTCAGAACCAAAGTACTGCAGTGGCCTCTGTTTAATGAGGGCTGGATCCAAACAGGTGGGTTTCTTCTCAGAGCAGAATTTAACCAAATAGAAGCAGAACCTCAACAAGAGATACAATATAAACAATTTAATAAAACTAAATAAGAAAATATGAATTATAAATAAGAATAAAATGAAATGAGAAAATAAAATGAATATAATGCCTCCAGAAAGAGAAGCCGAAATTTAAAAGGATTTAATACAGAAAGTATTCCGCCAGGAACCCGCTCAGGAACCCCTGGAAGGACAGAGGAGAGGACAGCGGCCGAGGATGACTGAGCGAGCAAAGGTGAACTTCAAAGTCAAGCCACCAACCTTCTCAGCATCCAGATGGGTTGATGGTTCTGGTCAGAGGTTCCAGGGCTCAGCTTGGATCCAGAGTGACAGCCGGCAGCCGTGGCATGGTCCACGCTCAGCTGCCGACTTTGTCAAACACAAACCGATGGAGGCATGCAGACTGATCTGGGGCTAGGAGTGAGGCTTGGTGCAGCGAGTTAGTCTGATGAGGTCTTCGACGGAGCAAGGCAGATCAGGAGAAACCTAAAAGCAGAACCTGGTCATACACAGGAAGGCAGACAGAGAGCTCTGGATATTTACTCACACCAAGGTGTGAAAAATGTGGAAGCCCTGAACCTGAAGCACAGGTGCAGCTGATTGTGCTGATTAGGTGAAGCAGAGAGTGCAATATTCAGCCGGCCAGAATCATAACAATGAAATGAATAATAAAGAACAATAAACACAATAAAAGTAGCAAAAATAAAAAAACTGAATAAAATAAGTGAATAAAATCTTCTTCTGTGGTCCTTTCCCTTCCAGGGGTTCACAGCAAACCGTCTGTCTCCATCTTCTCCAGCATCTTCTCTCACACCAGCTACCTTCATGTCCTCCTTCACCTCCATCCATGAACCTCCTCTCTGGTCCTCCTCCTGCCTGGCAGCTCCAGCCTCAGCATCCTTCTACTGATGTCCTCACCCTCCCTCCTCTGGACATGTCCGTCTCAGTCTGGCCTCTCTGGCTTCATCTCCACAACATCTAACCTCCTCTCTGATGGACTCTCCATCCTGGTCTCTCCCAGAGAGAACCTCAACATCTTCATCTCTGCCTCCTGTCTCTTCCTCAGCTCCTGCGTCTCTAAACCAGAGAACATCTCTGCTCTCTCCACCATCTTCTACCTTTTTATTCTGGCTGAGGCTCTTTAATCACACACCTGGCACCTTTCTTCTCTTCTTTTCCACCGTCGCTCTGGACTGTTGACCCTACGGACTGAACATCCTCCACCTTCTCTATCTCTGCTCCACTTGGGTTCCTCTCATTCGCACACATGGATTCGGTCTTGCTACAGCTAACCTCCGTTCCTCTGCTCTCCAGGGCAAACCTCCACCTCTCTAGATGTTCCTCCACTGGTTGCCTGCCCTCACCACATATCACACATCTTTTTGCAAAGGTCACAGTCCATGGAGGTTGCTGTCTGACCTCATCTGCCAACCTGTCCATCAAGCAGGAAGGAGCTCAGAGCCGATCCTCTTCTTCATGCACATGGTAGATTTAGCAACACTTTACTCCGGCTGCCCTTCCTGAGGCCACTGTTCCTCCTTTCACTCTGCAATCAATGTGGAAATATAGGTATGCAGAAAAATAAAACAAAATAAAGAAGCCTTTAGTGTAAGAAAGAATACAACAAACCTTTTGGAAATCCAGTGATTTATTTAAAACCTGAAAACTTGCAGCACTGAGATAAAACGACTCAATTAAAGATGTTTCTCTGATGATGAACATGGTGCAGAGCAGTACAAGAAACAGAAAGACAAGGAAGAAATTCATTTACGGGTTTTTATGTTGGTCCTTCATTGCATTATATTGTGTTTTTATATTTTTATTATTACCTTTTCAACATGTATGGTGTTGCTATTCCTTTTCATTAAAGGAAACAAAACAGGAGAAACAAAACGAGGTCAGGTTTTCCCGTGACGTTTGATTGGTTACTTCTGTCCAGATGGTTGCTGTCCTCACCTCAGCCACTAGATGGCAGTAACTGTCTCACCCTGGGCCTTTAAACATGTTATACTGTCAGCTTAACAGATGTTCAAATAAAAAGAGAAAACTTCTTTATGTGCCAGCAGCAGCCGGATCGGGTCCAACCTCAGCAGAAGAATCCCACATTGTTGCGTCTGTTTGTGTTGGAGCCGAACGGTTGAACAGCAGCTGCTGCTGCCATGGCGCCACAATCAGAGGATAGAAGAAGAGTCGGGCGGTAATGACACATGATTGTCGGGAGCTGGGATGTAAACATGGTCGGCCCAACACCTCTGTGCGCCCTCCCTCCTCTTCCTCCCCGGCCCGACAGATGTTAGAAACATTAGGACCGGTAAAAAAGAGCCGGTGTAAGTTTTCCAACTAAAGAATGTTTTAATGGAGCCGCTTTAAGAGGAAAAACGTCGGACTGCGGCAGAAATTCAATTACAGCCTGATTGAGTGTTGACATTTCTTAGGCTGTAAGACAGGAAATTCATTAAAAGCAGCGGAGCAGCCTGGGAGGGAAACTCCAGCCGCTGTAAAAGAATCCGCCGGTCCGAGGTGATTATGGAACGGATCGCTGCTCGGGTCAGGCCTCCGCTCTCCGCCCAGCCAATCCCGCAGATTCAGGGGCTTCAGAACACCACGCTGGCTCCGCTGATTGAAAACAATCCACCTGGGAGTCAGACTCACATCTGCAGCGGGGAGGAGGGCGGAGGGAGAGTCAGGAATAATGTGAGCCATTGATTCTGACGCGCCTGGCATTGTAATAAACTAATCTGGGAGAGAAACGCAGCAGAACAAGGCGGCCATTTGTAAGCAATTTATGACGGCGTCTAATCGTTACGCCCAGGTTGGGTCAACATTCGCAGGAGGCCCGCTCCGACCTGCTGGAGTCCTGCAGGAGCAAAGTTGCTGCTGGGAGCGCTCGGCATGGGTACCAACCAGAACACGGCCACCGGGTTCTGGTTCTGGTGGTGAAGGAAGCTGCTGACTGAGTTCTGTCCATTCAGGTCTCACAGCGGGCCGGAGGCTGAGAACGGATCTGATGTCAGCCACCAGAACCAGGGTGGGACCATGAAGGGCAGGATGACCAGAACCAGGTGGTGTCCCTGTCCAGAGGCACTGCAGAACTCAAGGGAAGATGGTCAGAACTCCCTGACCCGTTACAGGTCACTGACTGAGAACCTATTCTAAATAAAACCACATCGTGTGTTTCTGAATTTGCTTCCTATTTAAAATGTAACTGTTGAAAACATCAGGGACCAAGATGTGCGGTTGCCCTGAAGCACCTCAGATGACCATCATCCTCCGAGGATGAGCCCACCAACCTTCACAGCATGTAGCCTCCTGGCTGGGAGGAATCGCACCGACAACTTTAGCATCCGTCCAGAGTTTCCAAACCTTTGAAGTATTGAGAGAGAATCTGTGGGACCAGAACCGAGCCTGACGTTCTGAAGCCAGCGTCTGACCACTTTGTGAGTTTTTCATTTCCTCCTGAGCAAAGACAGGTGAACGCTGGAGAACGGTTCTAAGGTCTGGGATAAAACAAAAGGTTTATGCTAACAGGTTATTTAAAGACATTTACGCCTTTTAAATGATAGATCAGGTAAATATTGATAATATTGAGGACAATATTTACTTATTTTAATCTTTTCTTTAAGATTCAGATTTATTTTACTCAATGTTTTTGGCTTTTATTTGTGAGTTTCAGCCTGGTATGGTTTCTGCAGTAAACTGGGTGGAAATGGAAGTAAAGTGGGACGTATTGTAAGGTAGCGACCTGCTCCCGCCGAGCCAGAACCTTCATGCACGATGCAGCGGGTCAGCTCGCATGTTTTACTGCAGCTGAACACAAAACCAGGGAGGACCACAGAAGGAAGAATTGGTTCTGGTTCTGGTCATCAAATCAGGGCGTTGAGCCGATCCAGGACCCGGTTCTGCAGCATCTGCAGTGAATCCTGTGGCTGACCGTGGTTCTGATCCATTTAGACGAGTGTGAGTTAATAAGCTGAAATGTTGTGGAGTTTCAGGGCTTTATTTGTTGTTGAACAGAGAGCAGCCGGTTCTGATCGAGCTGCAGCCACCAGGTGATTAAAACCGTTGCTGAATAAATGATGCTGCGGCTCTGCACTCGCAGGGGCTCCTCTCCCAGGCTGGAATCCTCTCAACTTTCAGGCAAAACAAGGAAAAAGTGGAGAAGCAGGGAGAGAGAAATCCTGAACAAAGTGTGAATAATATTTTCTAGCTGAGAGCGGGGTTAAAGCAAATCCCTGCAAAGCGGAGCGTCCCGGGGAAATGAAGCAGCTCATGAATATTCTGTGTACAGCTTCACAACAAGTCCAGCTCCTTCTCATTTTCTAATTGACAGAAAGTTCAGACAATCATTTATTTATGTCCGCTACTCCTCAGCGTTTGCTGACAGGCTGATCAGACCAGGAGAGCTCGGTGTTGTGAGGAGGAGCCGAGCGGCCCAACAAACCCGAAGACCTTGTAAAGATCGCTGCTAACAGATTTTCTGCCCAGGATCTGTGAACTCCATCTCAGCTAATCACAGCGGAGCCTATTAGCGCCTGACATTTTTATCCGCCAGCCAAAGACTCGCTATCTGGCTGCAGCGGGGTATGGCGGCGGCGGACGGCTCGCTGCTGCGGTCTGGGGGGCTGGGGGCCGGGCCGGGCCCCTCCTGGGCCCACCTGCAATCCGATACCTGAGCTCCTGCGCCCTGCGTGCATTGATTTCTTGTCAGACGCAGAAGTTTTCAGACCAAGCAGAGGACGAGGAGGGCCGGGATGAGGGCTGAGAGAAATCTTAATTAAGAGGGAGGGATTTAGTGGACCTGCTGCAGCTTCTCTGGGACTGCGCTCAATGAACGGTCCGCAGGAGCAGGAGGAGGAGGAGGGGGTGCGTGCTTTCTGCTGAAGCTTAAAAAGATTAAATAGAGTGACAGGCCCAACACTGAGCCCTGTTCTCTCTCCTGTCGGGTTCTTTATGAGGGTGAAGGTGGGGCCTGCAGCAGACTCCGCTCGTTACCCAGCATTACCCGCTAAGAAAACACTCCGACGCTCTAATTGGCCAATTTAGGCCTGCAGGTGGTCGCCGCAGCCTCCAGTCACTCACACCTTTTACAGCTTGTGGCCTCCGAGCCACAGCTCACACAGAAACACGACGGCAGCACGGAGGGGTCAAAATAAAGCGGAGGACGGCTGCTCCAGCCCCGCTCGGGTTCTGCTGGTTCCGTCCATGAGTTGAAGACCTCACGGTTCATTTCCCTTAACTTTTACCTTGGTGACGGTGTCACAGCAGCTCAGAACCAGGCTCCTTATGTTCTGCAGGCCGGGTTCTGATAGCAACGTTCTCCAGGAACAGTTCTGCTGGCAGGGTTCTGATAGCAACGTTCTCCAGGAGGATTTCTGCTGGCAGGGTTCTGATAGCAACGTTCTCCAGGAGGATTTCTGCTGGCAAGGTTCTGATAGCAACGTTCTCCAGGAGGATTTCTGCTGGCAGGGTTCTGATAGCAACGTTCTCCAGGAGGATTTCTGCTGGCAGAGTTCTTCAGGAGGATTTCTGCTGGCAGGGTTCTGATAGCAACGTTCTCCAGGAGGATTTCTGCTGGCAGGGTTCTGATAGCAACGTTCTCCAGGAGGATTTCTGCTGGCAGGGTTCTGATAGCAACGTTCTCCAGGAAGATTTCTGCTGGCAGGGTTCTGATAGCAACGTTCTCCAGGAAGATTTCTGCTGGCAGGGTTCTGATAGCAAGGTTCTCCAGGAAAATTTCTGCTGGCAGGGTTCTGTTAGCAAGGTTCTCCAGGAAGATTTCTGCTGGCAGGGTTCTGATAGCAACGTTCTCCAATTCAATTCAATTCAATTTTATTTATATAGCGCCAAATCATGAAACATGTAATCTCAAGGCACTTTACAAAATCAAGTTCAATCATATTATACAGATTGGGTCAGATTATACAGATTGGTCAAAATGTCCTATATAAGGAAACCAGTTGATTGCATCAAAGTCCCGACAAGCAGCATTCACTCCTGGAGAAGCGTAGAGCTACAGGGAGAGTCGTCTGCATTGTACATGGCTTTGCTGCAATCCCTCATACTGAGCAAGCATGAAGCGACAGTGGGAAGAAAAACCACCCATTAACGGGAAAAAAAAACCTCCGGCAGAACCGGGCTCAGTATGAACGGTCATCTGCCTCGACCGACTGGGGTTACAGAAGACAGAGCAGAGACACAACAAGAGAGACAAAAAAGCACAGAAGCACACATTGATCTAGTAATCTGTTCTACATTAGATGGTAGTAACGGGTGAGCCGTCTTCTCTGGATGATGTCAAAGTTAACAGAACGCCAGACCAGGTGTACCTACTATGAAGAAAAAGAGAGAGAGCAAAAAGTTAAAAGCTGAAATGACGACAGTCATTTCAATGTAATACAATGCAAAACTGGAGAACCGTAGAATGAAGAACAGTAGAAATCAGTAGAGTGAGAAAATTAGACCCTGATGTCCTCCAGCAGCCTAGGCCTATCACAGCACAACTATAGAGATAGCTCAGAGTAACATGAGCCACTCTAACTATAAGCTTTGTCAAAAAGGAAAGTTTTAAGATTAGTCTTAAAAATAGATAGGGTGTCTGCCTCACGGACCAAAACTGGGAGTTGGTTCCACAGGAGAGGAGCCTGATAGCTAAAGGATCTGCCTCCCATTCTACTTTTAGAGACTCTAGGAACCACCAGCAGACCTGCAGTCTGAGAGCGAAGTGCTCTGTTAGGAACATACGGGGTAATCAGAGCTCTGATATATGATGGAGCTTGATTATTAAGGGCTTTATACGTTAGAAGAAGAATTTTAAATTCTATTCTTGATTTAACAGGAAGCCAATGAAGGGAAGCTAAAATTGGAGAAATATGATCCCTCTTGTTGATTTTCATCAGAACTCTTGCTGCAGCATTTTGGATCAGCTGAAGACTTTGAATTGCATTTTGTGGACTTCCTGATAGTAAAGAATTACAATAGTCCAGCCTTGAAGTAACAAATGCATGGACTAGTTTTTCAGCATCACCCCTGGACAGAATGTTTCTAATTTTGGCGATATTCCGGAGGTGAAAAAAGGAAACTCTGGAAACCTGTTTAATATGGGATTTAAATGACATGTCTTGGTCGAAAACAACACCAAGGTTTTTAACTTTATTACCAGAGGCCAAGTTAATGCCATCCAGATTAAGTGATTGATTAAGAAGTTTATTTTTTGAGGACTCTGGCCCAAAGATTACAACTTCTGTCTTGTCAGAATTTAAATGCAGGAAATTTAAAGTCATCCAGCTTTTGATGTCATCAAGACATGACTGCAGTCGAAGTAACTGATTGGATTCATCAGGATTTATGGATAAATATAGCTGAGTGTCATCAGCATAACAGTGGAAATTAATCCCATGCTGTCTGATAATTTTGCCAACCGGAAGCATATATATAGTAAATAGAATTGGTCCAAGGACTGAACCCTGTGGTACTCCACAGGTGACCCTAGAGTTTGAAGAAGATTTATTATTAACATGAACAAACTGGAATCTGTCCAACAGATAAGATTTAAACCAGCCTAATGCTTTTCCCTTAATCCCTACAGTATGCTCAAGTCTTTGTAGGAGAATATTGTGATCAACTGTATCAAATGCAGCACTGAGATCTAACAGGACAAGTATAGACACAAGTCCATTATCTGAGGCCATGAGAATATCATTGGTGACCTTCACCAGAGCTGTTTCAGTGCTATGATGAGCTCTAAAGCCTGACTGAAACTCCTCAAGTAGGTCATTACTTTGTAAATGTTCACAAAGTTGATTAGCAACTACTTTCTCAAGAATTTTAGATAAGAAAAGAAGATTAGATATAGGTCTGTAGTTTACTAGCTCATCTTGATCAAGAGAAGGTTTCTTAAGTAAAGGTTTAATAACAGCTACTTTAAAAGCCTGTGGTACATATCCATTTACTAAGGATAGATTAATCATGTCTAAAATAGGACCACTGATCAGAGGGAATACCTCCTTAAACAACTTGGTTGGGATTGGGTCTAACATACAGGTAGAAGGTTTAGATGAAGCTAATATTCTAGATAGCTCAGAAAGCTCTACTGCTTTTAAACAGTTCAGACACTGCGCAGGTTCTAAGGTTTCCTCCAATTCTGCCTCACTTACTGAGGACGAGGTAATCATGTTTGGGAGGATGCCAATTATTTTATTTTTAATGGAATCAATTTTATTTATGAAGAATCCCATAAAATCATTACTGCTAAGAGCTAAGGGGATGGCTGGATCAACAGAGCTGTGGCTCTGGGTAAGTTTGGCAACTGTATTGAAGAGAAATCTAGGATTATTCTTATTCTCCTCAATTAATGATGAAAAATATGCTGCTCTAACTCTGCGAATGGTCTTGTTATACAACAATAGACTGTCCCTCCAGATTAGGTAGGATTCCTCTTGGTGTGTAGAGCGCCATTTTCTCTCCAATTTCCTAACATTGTGCTTCAAGGAATGCAGCTCTGAATTAAACCAAGGAGCCAGCTTCCTGTGAATAATCACCTTCTTTTTCAAGGGAGCTACATTGTCTAATGCAGAACGCAATGACAAAGTCATACCGTTTACAAAGACATCTATTTGTGAATTGGAAGAAACAACATTGCTGCCATCTACTGGGCATTTCTGCAATACGGAGGATATTAAAAAGGGGACAGACTCTTTAAGTTTTGATACAGCATTATCCGATAAAGATCTACTATAATGGAACCCTCTTTTGGGGGTGGAGAACTCAGTTAGATTAAACTCAAATGTTATTAAAAAATGATCAGATAGGACAGGGTTGTGAGGAAATACTGTTAATTCTTCACAATCAATGCCATATGTCAGCACAAGGTCTAAAGTATGGAGCCAAGAGTGCGTCGGTTTATGCACATTTTGAGCAAAACCAATTGAATCTAGGATAGTTTTAAAGGCTACACTAAGGTTATCACATTCTGTGTCAACATGGATGTTAAAATCACCCACTATAATAACCTTATCAGTATTTAACACCAAATCAGATAAGAAATCTGACAACTCATCCAAAAACTGAGTATAAGGGCCTGGTGGACGATACAAAACAACAAACAGAAGAGGTTTTATTGCTTTGCAGTTTGGATGAGGGAAACTGAGGGTTAAATGTTCAAAAGAACTGTAGTTATTAATTGGCCTGGGACTAATTAATAAATCAGACTGAAAGATGGCTGCCACTCCTCCTCCTCTTCCCACAGATCTAGGAATGTGGAAATTTGAATAATTGGAGGGAGTTGACTCATTTATACTAACGTAGTCCTCTTGTAGCCAGGTTTCTGTGAGACAAAACAAATCAATCTGTTTATCAGAAATCAATTCGTTAACTAACAAAGTCTTTGGAGGGAGAGACCTTATATTTAATAGACCACATTTAATTGTTTTATTTTTAGGTTCAAAGTGATCCGTATGGATTTTTATTAGATTTTTATGATTTGTTCCCTTTAGATCAGTTTTTGATCTGTTAAGTTTTGGCCGTGGGAAAGACACCGTCTCAATAGGATAATGGGTGGGTAACAGTACAGAAGCTGCAGAGAGGTGTGTTAAACTACGGCTCTGCTTCCTGGTCTGGACCCTGGTTCTGACAGCAACGTTCTCTAGGAATATTTCTGCTGCCAGGGTTCTGATAGCAACGTTCTGCAGGAGGATTTCTGCTGGCAGGGTTCTGATAGCAACGTTCTCCAGGCAGAGTCCTGCTGGCAGGGTTCTGATAGCAACGTTCTCCAGGAGGATTTCTGCTGGCAGGGTTCTGTTAGCAAGGTTCTCCAGGAAGATTTCTGCTGGCAGGGTTCTGATAGGAACGTTCTCCAGGAAGATTTCTGCTGGCAGGGTTCTGATAGCAAGGTTCTCCAGGAAGATTTCTGCTGGCAGGGTTCTGATAGCAACGTTCTCTAGGAATATTTCTGCTGCCAGGGTTCTGATAGCAACGTTCTCCAGGAGGATTTCTGCTGGCAGAGTTCTTCAGGAAGATTTCTGCTGGCAGGGTTCTGATAGCAACGTTCTCCAGGAAGATTTCTGCTGGCAGGGTTCTGATAGCAACGTTCTCCAGGAAGATTTCTGCTGGCAGGGTTCTGATAGCAACGTTCTCCAGGAAGATTTCTGCTGGCAGGGTTCTGATAGCAACGTTCTCCAGGAAGATTTCTGCTGGCAGGGTTCTGATAGCAACGTTCTCCAGGATGATTTCTGCTGGCAGGGTTCTGACAGCAACGTTCTCTAGGAATATTTCTGCTGCCAGGGTTCTGATAGCAACGTTCTGCAGGAGGATTTCTGCTGGCAGGGTTCTGATAGCA
The DNA here is from genome assembly GCA_037039145.1 of Fundulus diaphanus. Lineage (NCBI taxonomy): Eukaryota > Metazoa > Chordata > Actinopteri > Cyprinodontiformes > Fundulidae > Fundulus > Fundulus diaphanus. Next base: position 62,381,378 of record CM073125.1, read on the forward strand.
ACGTTCTCCAGGCAGAGTCCTGCTGGCAGGGTTCTGATAGCAACGTTCTCCAGGAAGATTTCTGCTGGCAGGGTTCTGATAGCAACGTTCTCCAGGAAGATTTCTGCTGGCAGGGTTCTGATAGCAACATTCTCCAGGAAGATTTCTGCTGGCAGGGTTCTGATAGCAAGGTTCTCCAGGAAGATTTCTGCTGGCAGGGTTCTGATAGCAACGTTCTCTAGGAATATTTCTGCTGCCAGGGTTCTGATAGCAACGTTCTCCAGGAGGATTTCTGCTGGCAGAGTTCTTCAGGAAGATTTCTGCTGGCAGGGTTCTGATAGCAACGTTCTCTAGGAAGATTTCTGCTGGCAGGGTTCTGATAGCAACGTTCTCTAGGAATATTTCTGCTGCCAGGGTTCTGATAGCAACGTTCTGCAGGAGGATTTCTGCTGGCAGGGTTCTGATAGCAACGTTCTCCAGGCAGAGTCCTGCTGGCAGGGTTCTGATAGCAACGTTCTCCAGGAAGATTTCTGCTGGCAGGGTTCTGATAGCAACGTTCTCCAGGAAGATTTCTGCTGGCAGGGTTCTGATAGCAACGTTCTCCAGGAAGATTTCTGCTGGCAGGGTTCTGATAGCAACGTTCTCCAGGAAGATTTCTGCTGGCAGGGTTCTGATAGCAACGTTCTCCAGGAAGATTTCTGCTGGCAGGGTTCTGATAGCAACGTTCTCCAGGAAGATTTCTGCTGGCAGGGTTCTGATAGCAACGTTCTCCAGGAAGATTTATGCTGGCAGGGTTCTGATAGCAACGTTCTCCAGGATGATTTCTGTTGGCAGGGTTCTGATAGCAACGTTCTCTAGGAATATTTCTGCTGCCAGGGTTCTGATAGCAACGTTCTGCAGGAGGATTTCTGCTGGCAGGGTTCTGATAGCAACGTTCTCCAGGCAGAGTCCTGCTGGCAGGGTTCTGATAGCAACGTTCTCCAGGAAGATTTCTGCTGGCAGGGTTCTGATAGCAACGTTCTCCAGGAAGATTTCTGCTGGCAGGGTTCTGATAGCAACGTTCTCCAGGAAGATTTCTGCTGGCAGGGTTCTGATAGCAAGGTTCTCCAGGAAGATTTCTGCTGGCAGGGTTCTGATAGCAACGTTCTCTAGGAATATTTCTGCTGCCAGGGTTCTGATAGGAACGTTCTCCAGGCAGATTTCTGCTCGCAGGGTTCTGATAGCAAGGTTCTCCAGGAGGATTTCTGCTGGCAGGGTTCTGATAGCAAAGTTCTCTAGGAATATTTCTGCTACCAGGGTTCTGATAGCAACGTTCTCCAGGAGGATTTCTGCTGGCAGAGTTCTTCAGGAAGATTTCTGCTGGCAGGGTTCTGATAGCAACGTTCTCTAGGAAGATTTCTGCTGGCAGGGTTCTGATAGCAACGTTATCTAGGAATATTTCTGCTGCCAGGGTTCTGATAGCAACGTTCTGCAGGAGGATTTCTGCTGGCAGGGTTCTGATAGCAACGTTCTCCAGGCAGAGTCCTGCTGGCAAGGTTCTGATAGCAACGTTCTCCAGGAGGATTTCTGCTGGCAAGGTTCTGATAGCAACGTTCTCCAAGAGGATTTCTGCTGGCAGAGTTCTTCAGGAAGATTTCTGCTGGCAGGGTTCTGATAGCAACGTTCTCCAGGAGGTCTTCTGCTGGCAGGGTTCTGATAGCAACGTTCTCCAGGAGGATTTCTGCTGGCAGAGTTCTTCAGGAAGATTTCTGCTGGCAGGGTTCTGATAGCAACGTTCTGCAGGAGGATTTCTGCTGGCAGGGTTCTGATAGCAAGGTTCTCCAGGAGGATTTCTGCTGGCAGGGTTCTGATAGCAACGTTCTCTAGGAATATTTCTGCTGGCAGGGTTCTGATAGCAACGTTCTCCAGGAGGATTTCTGCAGGCAGAGTTCTTCAGGAATATTTCTGCTGGCAGGGTTCTGATAGCAACGTTCTCCAGGAAGATTTCTGCTGGCAGGGTTCTGATAGCAAGGTTCTCCAGGAGGATTTCTGCTGGCAGGGTTCTGATAGCAACGTTCTCTAGGAATATTTCTGCTGCCAGGGTTCTGATAGCAACGTTCTCCAGGAGGATTTCTGCTGGCAGAGTTCTTCAGGAAGATTTCTGCTTGCAGGGTTCTGATAGCAAGGTTCTCCAGGAAGATTTCTGCTGGCAGGGTTCTGATAGCAACGTTCTCCAGGAAGATTTCTGCTGGCAGGGTTCTGATAGCAATGTTCTCCAGGAGGATTTCTGCTGGCAGGGTTCTGATAGCAATGTTCTCCAGGAGGATTTCTGCTGGCAGGGTTCTGATAGCAATGTTCTCCAGGAGGATTTCTGCTGGCAGGGTTGTGATAGCAACGTTCTCCAGGAAGATTTGTGCTGGCAGAGTTTTTCAGGAAGAGTTTTTGTACAGTTCTGCAGATTTCTGGAGGCAGAGTTGTGATAGCAGAGATTTACAGGAAATTTCCTGCAGGCAGAGGTTCTGCAGGCAGAGGTTCTGCAGACGGTTCTGCTGTCAGGAGCATCTGCACAGATAAGAGCACGCAGCTGGACGCTTCGTTGAGGATGCTGTCACTGTGCCTGGGGAAACAGAACGTCGCTCTACATCTTAGGGGAGGAATCCACACTTTTTGTTTGGACCTAAATTATTACATAAATTAAAGATGATCTTTGAATTTCTTTACATTCAATAACATTTTTCAATGACAATATCAATTCACATTTAATCTACCTCTTAGAAACTGTTAAATGCTGATTTGTATTAATTACACATTTATCAAATGTACTATATTTAGAGAAATAAATAGACTTTTATACACTAAGGAAGGTAATAGAGATTAATTCAATTCAATTCAATTTTATTTATATAGCGCCAATTCATGAAACATGTCATCTCAAGGCTCTTTACAAAGTCAAATCAATCATATTATACAGATTGGTCAAAAATGTTCCTATATAAGGAAACCAGTTGATTGCTTCAAAGTCCCGACAAGCAGCATTCACTCCTGGAGAAGCGTAGAGCCACAGTGGACAGTCGTCTGCATTGTACATGGCTTTGCAGCAATCCCTCATACTGAGCAAGCATGAAGCGACAGTGGAGAGGAAAACTCTCCTTTAACAGGGAGGAAAACCTCCAGCAGAACCAGAACCATGCTCAGTATGAACGGTCATCTGCCTCGACCGACTGGGGGTTACAGAAGACAGAGCAGAGACACAACAAGACAGACAAACAAGCACAGAAGCTCACATTGATCCAGTAATCTGTTCTACATTAGATGGTAATAGCGGTGATCTGTCCTCCCTGGATGATTTCACAGCTAACAGAACGTCAGACCAGGTGTACCTACTATGAAGAAAAAAGAGAGAGAGCAAAAAGTTAAAAGCTGAAATGACAACAGTCATTTCAATGTAATGCAATGCAAACTGGAGAACAGTAGAAATCAGTAGAGTGAGAGAAATAGGCCCTGATGTCCTCCAGCAGCCTAAGCCTATAGCAGCACAACTATAGAGGTAGCTCAGAGTAACATGAGCCACTCTAACTATAAGCTTTGTTAAAAAGGAAGGTTTTAAGATTAGTCTTAAAAGTAGACGGGGTGTCTGCCTCACGGACCAAAACTGGGAGTTGGTTCCACAGGAGAGGAGCCTGATAGCTAAAGGATCTGCCTCCCATTCTACTTTTAGAGACTCTAGGAACCACCAGCAGATCTGCAGTCTGAGAGCGAAGTGCTCTGTTAGGAACATACGGGGTAATCAGAGCTCTGATATATGATGGAGCTTGATTATTAAGGGCTTTATACGTTAGAAGAAGAATTTTAAATTCTATTCTTGATTTAACAGGAAGCCAATGAAGGGAAGCTAAAATTGGAGAAATATGATCCCTCTTGTTGATTTTCATCAGGACTCTTGCTGCAGCATTTTGGATCAGCTGAAGGCTTTAATGCCATCCAGATTAAGTGATTGATTAAGAAGTTTATTTTTTGAGGACTCTGGTCCAAAGATTACAACTTCGGTCTTGTCAGAATTTAGATGCAGGAAATTTAAAGTCATCCAGCTTTTGATGTCATCAAGACATGACTGCAGTCGAAGTAACTGATTGGATTCATCAGGATTTATGGATAAATATAGCTGAGTGTCATCAGCATAACAGTGGAAATTAATCCCATGCTGTCTGATAATTTTGCCGATCGGAAGCATATATATAGTAAAGAGAATTGGTCCAAGGACTGAACCCTGTGGTACTCCACAGGTGACCCTAGAGTTTGAGGAAGATTTATTATTAACATGAACAAACTGGAATCTGTCCGACAGATAAGATTTAAACCAGCCTAATGCTTTTCCCTTAATCCCTACAGTATGCTCAACCTGTAGGATTTCATCTTTTTTATCTGTGTAGTGACTAAGTTAACAGCTTTCCTCATGCTGTCCACTCATTCATCAGCTCACAACAAAAAGAAAAACAAAAGTGTGAAAACATCCCGTCTTGTTCCTCTTAGATGTAATACATGCACAATCTCAGCCAAAATGTCTCTATGCTTTGCTTCTGCTCATGCTGAGCTGGTCTCTCTCAACTGTTGACACATGATTGTAAAGGAAAAATGATGAAATATGAAATGAATTCTGTGTATAAACAGACCTTTGACCTAGAAGCTCTCCTGTCCTGTGAAGACGGTTCGCTGCTTCCTTCAAGGCGACCATGACAATAACTGCTTTCTGGGTAACGTACCTGTAAACACCTGTAGAACCAAACAGAGCTCACCGGCGTCCAGGGTGTTTGTCAAGAATGTGAAATGATGTCCAGAAATCTCTATATTTGTGTTTCCCTCGGGCCGAGACCAACAGAACGTTCTGATGGGCTGAAGTCATTTTGCTGATATATTCAAGAAGAGACCACATGATGCAGAACTGGTTCTGGAAGGAAAAAGCAGGCGAACATTAAGCTTTGGGAAGGGAAAGGTGTTGGTTCTGTTCCAGCAAACTCACCAGCTTTAAGGAACTTTTCCAGGTCATCCAGGCACCACCCTGACGCCAGAAGCTCGTTGGTGGATAGAGAAATGGAGAGTCGAGGTAAAACTTGACACATTCTGATTTTAACTGCTGTGTATATCAGAGACAGTTTACAATAAAGCGCTTCTTGTTTTGCTCTAAAATCGTTTCTCCTGGAAAAGAATAAATAATTAGAAAAGCAGAACGTTTCCATAACGTGTTTGGACTGAAAAGGGAAATAAAGCAAGTGTCTGGTTTCGCTGAGGGCCTCCCGCTTTTAAGCAGTGCCCGTGTTTTAATCCTTAACTTATTACAGTTTAAAATGTTTACGTTGAAAACAGCTCTTGCATTTTAATCGTCAATTTTATTCATATTTCGTGTGCCAATGCTAGTTTTGTCCACGATGACGTGTTGCTGTCAGGTCGTCCTTGTGAAAGAGGCCTCGACCCCAATGGCTCTTTTTACCTGGTTAAATAAAGGAATAATAAAAAAAAAATAAAGCAAAGAATGGATGGAAACTTCGAAGCGTAGCTCTAACTGCTTCTAGATTTTGTGCTGCAATCATTCATGTTGCACTGCAGCGTAATTGAGCAAAGAATAACAAGATTTCTCATCAGTTTCTGCAGTTCGTTTGACTTTAATGAATCGAATCGTTGTGTCCAGATCCAGATCAGCTCAGCCTGAATCCACGGATCACAACAGAATCTGAAAATGAACCAGTGTGCAGATAAAGCTGAGTCGTCCTGCAGGCTTATTTCTAATTCCAAATAGAAGTTTTTTCCATGTTTCCCTGCTGTGACGGAGCCTTCTGTGCAACAAAATCACAACCAGATGTTGTCATCCAGTCCACGTCCTGCTTCCTGTGTCCAGTTCCCATCAAGCGCTGGAACGTGACACTTTTCCCTGGAAAATATAATAAAACTGAGAAAGCTCTGTGCAGCTATTTCCTTTCATAAATCCTGCAGCTCTCATAGAAACTCTGAGATTTTAATGGGAGAAGATCCCGAGTCTACAGCAGTAAATCCATGCCGACAGCGACTGGTGGGCTTTCATCGTCTACCTGATGCCCTGTGGATTTATGTCTGAAGATGCTGCTCATGCATGCAATAACTCCTCCCAAAGTTTCAGCAGGGGGGTTGAGCTTCAGCGTCTGCACGCGAGCATCCATCCGAGCATCATCCATCCATAAACACCCAGCTCACCTGTCGCCGCCAGAGAGGGCCGGCTTCCAGCTGATGGCTTTATAATCCCACTGTCAGGTCATCATGGGAATAAATAACACAAACTCTCATCCTGCACAACGCTGAGGCTGAAGGAAGCAGCAGGATCTCTGACCAGCTGCTGGTCACAGAAAGGTCAGAAGGAAGACAACATCCAGGCCAAAATGGTACTTTTTTCTTTCCAAAATCAAAAATCGTTCTCATGCATATGAACTTATAACTGATTTCCAGTTTGATACAAAATAGATTCTGCTTTGATTCATCTGCTGCATGCTGTCAAGAATCAAGAATCTTTGTTGTCATTGTGTGAAATCTTTGATGAGGTAGTACACAGATTAAACACGCAGACACAAGACATAATCTTTCCATTTTTCACTTTTCCTTCTGAATCAGTTGGTTGCTCTGACCGGACCACTCCACAAGAAACTCCAAGCGTGCAAATAGCTCTTAGCAGCTAATAGACTCTTTTTTGAGTCAAAACATCAGGCAGCAGTCCCTTTATGGATGATATAGATGACTGTGGTGTCGCGTGAGTTCATCAAACACGCCACTGTTTGTTAAAAATAGAATATTAAAAGTAAAATATTATACAATAAATTTAGATCCTCGTGTTACAGAACTGTGGGGTTTGCATGGATGTCCAAACTACAGTGGCCGGGGAGTCGACCACCAACCATTGCATGGGGGAGCAGACCTCTTAGCAAACATTAACAGGAAGCCCAAAGGAAGCCTGGATAGAAGAAAAGGTTCGTTTTCCTTCATGTTTACAGTATTACCGAGCAGCAGCATATATAAGTCCTTAGTGTTAGCGTGCTTGAGACTAGTTTGCATTTCTGATGTCAGTCACTGCAGTCAGAAACTGATGGTGGTTTCCTCTGAAATTCATGGTTGATTTAGTTCATAGATTCTTTACAGACAATCCATCAGAGACGGCAGCATAAATGGGGATATTACCAGTAAAGAAAATGGTGACTATCAAAAAGTGCGCATGCGCGAAAGCAGCATGCTGCAGTTACAGCGCTCCGTTTGCTTTTTAACTTTCTTTCTTTTATCTCTTTTTGATTGCTCTTGTTTTTTCACGGTAACTCTGTGAAGTATTGTCCTCTATAACGAGGTCGTTCTCAGAGAGTTTTCGTGATATTTCGTGTTGTTTTTATCATGCCACGCTCACCGGGACACACTGCCTTTGTTTACTCCGGAGAACAGCTGATCGCTCTAATGCCGACCAGCGTTGTAGCCAGACCAGCTGAAATACCACCCGAACTCTGGAGAAAAACACGCCGAGGTTGCAGAGGAGGAAAGCAACATCGGGGGATGAAAGGAGGGTCGAGACGGGACGGGCTTATTGAAAGGAGAAGATTTAAGCGGTGTCTCTGTAGCCGGCCTGAGGCGTGCTACTTGTTTGACTCTGCGTTGTGTAATGACACCGCTCAGGCTTTCCAGGTCAGCCTACTGATGGCGTATTTATTCTGTACAGAGTGATAACAAAAACTGTTCAGCAGCAAAAACCATATGCAGCCGACATCAGTCCACCTCCTCCGTAACAGCCATGAACGGTCTGGTCTGAATTATTACATATTTTAAATCAAGACAAAACAAATAAAGATAACAGAAACACACCACCAGCAAACCTCCACGATAAATAACTAATGTATAAAAAAACTTGTAAGCTTACATTGTGAAAATAAAAAATATAAAACTCCAACATTGAACAAAAAAGTTCAATCAATAAAAAAAATAACAACATACCTGTGTACAGAGTGATAACAAAAACTGTTCAGCAGCAAATACCATATGCAGCCGACATCAGTCCAACTGCCCATCACAAAGGGAGCAAAAAAAATGTAGCATTGCGCGGGAAAAGCGGTCGGCTCATTCACAGAAATGCTGCGACGGTAAAACTCTTTCACTCCATAAAAAAACATTCCATTCACCGCTAAGCAACTCACAAACATGTTAGCTTTAAAGACTGTTTAACATTTTTCATTACACTTGAACTTCTAACCAACAAACTAACAAGAGCTCCGTGAAAACTCACCTTCCTCCGTAACAGCCATGAACGGTCTGGTGAAGGAGGAAGTGACGTCACCAGTTATACCCACCAAAATAAAACTAAACTTTCCAAAAATTATTATACAGAGTATTTTTCTTTAAAGTAATAATTCCAACATAAAACAGAAAAACAAAAAAAATTTATGAAAATATAAAATGAAGGATATTTTGTGGAATGAATTTTCTTCCTTCCACGCTACATCTCCCCTCTGTCGTTATGGGAAATGTGCGGTCCCTTAGCAACAAGATGGACGAGCTAACGGCGCTAACGCGGAGCCAACCGGAGTACCGTGAGTGCAGTCTGATATGTTTCACCGAGACATGGCTGCACAAGGACATTACGGACCAGATTGTCTCCGTGGATGGCTTTCACACCGTCCGGGCCGACTGGGACACTAAGAACGGTAAGCGGAAAGGTGGGGGGCTTGCCATTCTAGTAAACAGCAGATGGTCACATCACCATTAAACAACAGCTCTGTAGCCGGATGTTGAATTGCTAGCCGTTGGTCTCCGTCCATATCAGCTGCCTAGAGAGATCCCACATGTCATCGCTGCTGTCCTGTAGATCCCTCCCTCTGCAAACCCAACATCTGCCTGCAGCATCATACACTCCTCCATCTCCAAACTACAGACCCAACATCCTAATGCCCTCATCATCATGTCAGGAGACTTTAACCATGTCACCATGAACAAAGTTCTGCCGACCTTCAAATAGTATGTGTGCTGCCCTACCAGAGAGGAGAGGACCCTGGACCTGATGTATGCTAACATTAAAGATGCATACATCTCCTCTTCTCTCCCCCCTCTGGGCAGGTCAGATCACAACCTGGTTCACCTTAAACCCTGTTATGTGCCTCTGGTGAAGAGGAAGCCTACGACCACAAGAACTGTGAGGAGGTGGTTGGAGGAGGCTTATGAGGCACTGCAGGCCTGCTTTGAAGTGACTGACTGGCCTGCACTCTGTGCAATGTTCCAGCTCGGACTGTCACCTGTTACGCCAACAATAAACCTTGGATCACCAAGGACATAAAGACCATTCTGAATGAGAAGAAGAGGGCGTTCAGAGATGGCAACCGTGAGGAGGTGAGGAGAGTGCAGGGGGTACTCAAACGTAAAATCAAGGAGGCTAAGGACAAATACAGGAGAAAGCTGGAGAATAAACTCCAGACCAACAACATGAGGGAAGTGTGAAGAGAAATGAGAGCCATCACAGGGTTCCAGAAGTCCACTGGCATGGGGTTGGAAGGTCACGTGGACCGGGCCAATGACCTGAACCTATTTTTTAATAGGTTTGATACTGCGGCCCATCCCCCACAACTCTCTGCTGCTGGCTTCCCTACAACGACCACTCCTCTTCCCCCACTCCTCCTCCTTACAGACCCCCTGTCTGCTCCTCACCACCTCAATCCACATCCACCGACTCCACCCCTCCCTCTGCTTCACATCATGTCCTCCACAACCTGAGGACCTCGCCCTACTGTTACCTCTACAGTGTCCTTCACTCCTGACCTGGTAAGAAGACAGCTGACCAGACTCCACTCCGGCAAAGCTGCTGGCCCTAATGGTGTATTCCCCAGGGTGCTCAAAGCTTGTGCCTACCAGCTGTGTGGAGTACTTAGCCTAGTCTTCAGCCTGAGCCTGCAACTCCAGAGAGTCCCTGTGCTGTGGAAGACTTCCTGCCTCGTTCCTTTGCCAAAGACGCCGCGTCCTAGTGGCCCCCAGGACTACAGACAGGTGGCACTGACATCCCATATCATGAAGACCTTTGAGAGGCTAGTCCTGGAGCAGCTAAGGCCCATGGTCAGGCCCTTCACTGATCCACTACAGTTCGCCTACCAGCCCCGCCTGGGAGTTGAGGACAGCATCGTCTTCCTGCTGAACAGAGTCTACACTCATCTGGACAAGCCGGCGAGCACCGTGAGAATCATGTTCTTTGATTTCTCCAGTGCCTTCAACACCATCCGTCCGGCTCTACTGGGTGAGAAGATGACGGCGATGCAGGTGGAGGCCCCCATGGTGTCCTGGATTGTTGATTACCTGACGGGCAGACCACAGTATGTACGCCTACAGAACTGTGTGTCTGACAGGGTGGTCAGCAACACTGGGGCCCCTCAGGGGACTGTCCTCTCCCCCTTCCTCTTCACCCTTTTCACCACAGACTTCAACTATTGCACTGAGTCCTGCCACCTTCAGAAGTTTCTGATGACTCAGCAATAGTTGGCTGCATTGAAAAGGGTGATGAGAGTAAATATAGGACTGTGGTGGACAACTTTGTCACTTGGAGTGAGCTGAACCATCTGCAGCTCAACGTGACAGACTAAGGAGCTAATAGTGGTTCTCTTTCATAGCATTCGTTTCGTGTCTCACATTGGGAATGCCTTCAGCGTGACCTCATCAGAAGCTCCTTTTACATTACGCCAGCCAGGATTGGCTGGAAAATAAGCCTGTCAGTGTCAGACAGGGCAGGGTCCCTCCCCCTATATAAGGGGCTGACACTGCGCTGACAGTTATTCAAAAACCTCTTCTCGCAACGAGCAGAAGTTCCTAATTAGCTCTCTCTCTGATACTGTCCCGCTTTTTTTCTTGGAGCCTAGCTTAACTGTCCGTAGATCCGCGCGCAAGCTCGATCGCTGGGCGCTTTGCTCTGAGTTGGGTTCGGTATCACGGTGACGCTATCCTGGTAGAAATACCATAACGCGAGTAGCAATATTCAAAGTCAACTACCGCCTCACGGTTGTACGTTGATCGGTTCAGAGTAGCAATACTCTCAAGCTACACCCCAGGTGGCCGAAACGCTGTCCCCATCCTAGCCACGCCTGGCTAGCCTAGCTGTCAAAAGCTAATTTTTGTGTAGCCTCACAACGAATCTCCCTGAAATAATGGAGACCGTTAAAGCCTCTGCGAAAGCGGAGGTGAGCCCAAAGGGACGGACCTGCCCGTGTGGCAATAAAATTTCGAGCTGGGATACCCACCTTTCGTGTGTGGTATGTCTGGGTCTGAAACACACCCAGGCAGCCCTCGAGTCCACAGAAGAGTGCTCGCACTGTAGCCGGTTCTCCCTGAAGGTTCTCCGTCGCCGCCTGGCTCGTCAATCGACGATGTCCGGCAGCGACCCGGTGTTGGCTTCCACGGCATCCGCGCATGAACCAGCCGACCAGGCTGGTCCTCTTTCCACCGATGCAGAAGCCGGACCATGCTGGAGAGAAATCCTCAATGCAGTGGACCCACTTCCACATGGAATGCCCGAGCTCGGTCTCACTTCAAGCCAGCTCGGCTTGCTGCCTGAAGGGGACGAGGAGCTCTCTGACTGGGAGTCAGAGCTGCCCTTCTCGGACAACGATGAGGACTATGACCCATCTCCCGCGCCCTCGGTTCGGGTTGCAAAACCCGCTCCCGTGGGCTCTGGCCAACCTGGTTATGACGGGTCCTCATCGGAGCTGGATTTTGACTTGCACGACATGTGCAAACGCGCCGCTGCAAAGCTTGAAATCCAGTGGCCAGAGGTCCAAGCTGAAGCTCCCCGCTCCCGTTTCGACGGAAAAAGGCTGCCAAAGACCCGCAAAACATCCAGACAGCTCCTACCGATTTTCCCGGAGCTCCTGGAAGAATTGGCCGTCTCCTGGCGCAACAAGCCATTTAAGGAGAAGCACCCAGTGGCCGGCAGTTCGGTCCTGGATTGCGACGGGATGGAGAATAGCGGCCTCTGCCAAATACCACCCGTCGAGCCGGCCGTGGCAACGCACCTGCATCCGAAGACCTCCATGTCAGCCGGAGGTCCCGCCCTTCCGTCAAGAGCGGACCGCTTTCAGTCAAGCCTGACTGATAAGTCCTACAGGGCAGCCGCGCTCTCAGTCCGCGCTCTGAATGCGTCGTCTCTGCTAATGGCCTATCAAGCAGAGCTGGAGAGCAGATGACCGCCGCTCCAGACGCTGCGCTTTGGGAGGAGGTGTGCGTCATTACCGATCACTGCCTGCACCTTCATAAGGTAGCGATCCAAGCGATGGGCAGATCCATGGGACTCATGGTTCTGCAGGAGAGAGCCAGGTGGCTGAACCTCACAACTCTGGCGACTAAGGAGAAGGAGGACCTCCTGGACACACCCATATCACCCCAAGGGCTGTTTGGAGAGGCGGTAACCTCCATGCAAAAGAGGTGGGAGGAGAAGAAAAGGGACGACGAAGCCCTAAACCTGTGCCTTTCCAGACGCACGTTTGCCACTGGGACTGCGGTACCGGCCTCCCTGCGCCAGACCTTTGCCCAGGCAGCAGCCCGCTTTCCTCCTGCTTTCAGGATCCCAAAGCTCCCAAAGGCTCAAGGAGCTTCGCAAGGCGCGCAGAAGACGCCTGCCCCCAAGGCTCACTGGCAGAAAAAGCCTGAAGGTCCTCGCACAGACCAACCACCCCCCACCTCCACCACGGTGGTAAGGAGGAGGAAGCGACCGGCCTAACACCTGCCCTGGATGGAGAGAGCGAGCAGGGGTCACTCTCCTCCGTAGCTCCGTTCCTGAGCCTGTTCAAAGAGTTCAGCCTGACACAGCGTATGGCCGAGGGGACGTTCCATCCCGCTCATCACGCCAAGAAGTCCAAAGACTCTGTTCAGGGCAGGGGTATCCAGAGCGAACCCCAATTATGTGTCATAAGCACATCTTCATGTTCAGAAGAAATAAATGCTTGCAGACTGGCGCATCCAGGTCTAGAACCAAGGGCGCAGTCAAAAATGTTGAAAAACATAAACAGAATTTCACTTGGGGATCTGGTCCCTTCTTTTTCAGAAGAAGTGAGACCTCTCCCCAACGTAACCAGCCCCGTAGCGCACCAGACGCTAAGCGCATGCGCAGTGCAGTACGGGGTTGTTTACGACCCTACACCCAAAGAGGGCGCTCTCGGCTCGCTATCAGACTGGCCAGTCAGCTAGCTGACAGTGAAAATCCACTGTTGGGCGAAATGCACAAACTCAGAGTGGATTTTGAGAACTCTCAGGTGGGGATACAGACCGCAATTCGCTGCAGTCCCCCCAGGTTTCAGAGGAATAATTCAGTCACAGGCAGAGGGACAAGCCGCTCAGTTCCTGCAGGACGAGATTTCCTCGTTATTGGAAAAGACAGCGATACGGCTGATTCAACCAGAACACAGCAGCGAAGGGTTTTATTCACGTTATTTCCTCGTGCCGAAGAAAGGCGGCCGAGGAATGTGTGCAATTTTAGACCTCAGAGTGCTGAACAAGCATCTGAGAAAATACAAATTCAAGATGCTGACACATACTTCTCTGCTACGCTTCCTGCACCCAGGCGATTGGTTTACATCTATCGACCTCAAGGATGCTTATTTTCACATCCCCATTTACCCTCCACACAGAAAATACCTCAGATTTGCTTTTCGAGGGAATTCCTACGAATACCTCGTTCTCCCTTTTGGACTTTCCCTGAGCCCGAGAGTGTTTGTGAAGTGCACAGAGGCAGTGGTGGGTCCGCTCAGGAGGCGGGGAATACGTGTGGCAACTTACATAGACGACTGGCTGATTGCCTCGTCGTCCCACCAGGAAGCCACACACCACACAGCTGTGATAAAACAGCACTTGATGGATCTGGGCTTCAAAATAAACCCGGAAAAGAGTTCTCTGCTGCCCTCTCAGAGAACATCCTTCATAGGTCTCTCTCTGAACTCAATCCATGCCAGAGTAAGCCTAACGGAGGACAGGGTGAAAGCAATGGTCAACTGTCTGTCCAGGTTTCAAAGAGGAAACCTGGTATCAGTCAGACTCTGCAGAAGGCTGTTGGGACTGATGGCCTCAGCATTACTTGTAATCCCTCTGGGGCGTCTCCACATGAGAGGAATCCAGCGATGGGTAGCCTCTCAGGGGTTAAAGCCACATACTCCTCAGCACATGCTGAGAGTTACTGCAGCCTGCACAGCAGCGCTGCGGCCATGGCGGAACAGAGATGCACTGACTCAGGGTGTTTCAATGGGAGTCGTGCAGAACAGAAAAGTTGTCACAACGGACGCCTCCCTGTCAGGCTGGGGGGGTATATGCAAACGCCAAATGGTGAATGGAACCTGGGGTCCAAAAATGCAGTCCGAGCACATAAATTACATGGAGCTCATGGCTGTTCACCTAACGTTAAAACATTTTCTCCCCATTCTGAGAGCTCACCATGTGCTGATCAGAACAGACAACACAACAGTGGTGGCTTATATCAACAGGCAGGGGGGGCTAAGATCACTGAGGCTCCACACGCTGGCTCACAAACTAATCATTTGGAGCAGCAGACATTTTCTGTCTCTGAGGGCCACTCATGTCCCAGGAGTGTTGAACTGCGGAGCAGATCTTCTCTCCAGGGGGAATCCCACATACGCAGAGTGGAAGCTCCACCCAGAGGTGGCGAGGATGATTTGGCAGAGGTTCGGTCAGCCATCCGTGGACCTTTTTGCTTCTCAAGAGAACAATCAGTGTCCCATGTTCTTCTCCCTGCACGATCGGAATCCACCTCTGGGGGTAGATGCACTAGCCCACCCCTGGCCTCGCACTCTGCTGTATGCGTTTCCCCCAATAGCTCTCATTTCACCTACACTAGCCAGGGTACGAGCAGAGGGTCTGACAATGATCCTCATTGCACCCAATTGGCCAGCGAAACATTGGTTAGCAGAGATAACACAGCTCCTCTGGCAGGAGCCGTGTTAGCCTCCACGCAGGGATCTGTTGTTTTTCACCCCCACCCAGAAAGACTGGCTCTATGGGCTTGGCCCGTGAGTGGTTTAACCTACAGTCCATAGGGCTCCCACAAAATATTATCGAAACGATACAGGATGCTAGAGCTCCTGCAACACGTTCTCTGTATGGTTACAAGTGGTTGGTTTTTGAAAAATGGTGCTCGGAAACTCAAAAAATACCTTTTCAGTGTTCCGTGGCTGTGATTCTAACCTTCCTACAGAACCTGATTGATAAAGGAAAAGCTTTTTCCACTATTAAGGTCTATCTAGCAGCAATTTCAGCCTGCCACGTAGGCTTTGAGGGGAGAACGCTCGGCCAACACCCCTTGATCTGCCGCTTCATGCGGGGAGCTCGCAGGAAGCTCCCTGTTTCCAGACCCATCGCTCCATCGTGGGATCTACCCCTGGTGTTGGATGCTCTCACATCCACACCCTTTGAACCAATGGATCAGGTGGAACTAAAGATAGTAGCTCTAAAAACAGCACTTCTAATAGCACTGGTGTCTACAAAGCGCGTGGGTGAAATTCACGCTTTATCAGTGCATCCATCTTGCATGAAATTCTCTCCAAACGGGACCAAAGTAGTTTTACTTCCCAACCCAGCTTTTGAGCCTAAAGTGTTGGGGTCATACTCTCCCATTGAGTTGATGGCTTTTCATCCTCCCCCTTTTTCATCACAGGAACAAGAGAGGCTACACAGTCTCTGTCCTGTGCGAGCTTTACAGATTTATCTGAAGAGAACAAATCAGGTCAGGAAAAGTGACCAGCTGTTTGTCTCCTGGGCTAAAAATCATTATGGAAAGGCTGTTTCAAAACAGCGGCTTGCGCATTGGATAACTGATGCAATTTCTTTGGCATATAGCTCAAAAGGACACCAGCCTCCAGAGGGCCTGCGTGCCCACTCTACTAGGGGTTTAAGCTGTTCATGGGCTCTACTCAAAGGAGTACCCCTGCAGGAGATTTGTGCGGCAGCAAGCTGGGCATCATCTCACACGTTTACTCGGTTTTACAAACTTGATGTCACAGCTCCATCACTGGCTCATTCAGTTCTAAGTGTGACAACAAGCACTAAGTAAAAAAAAAAAAAAAAAAAAAGCTATGATGGAGACAGCAGGCACATAATGTGGGATCTGCTGAGCAATACGGGAGTTCGAATATTTTTCGTTCCCAATGTGAGACACGAAACGAATGCTACTCAGAGAACTTTAGGTTACTTTCGTAACCCCGGTTCTCTGAGTAGCATGAGTGAGTGTCTCACCAAAACACCCTCCTTGCTCTAACGTTGCGAGTAAGAGGTGATTGTTTTTTGAATAACTGTCAGTGCAGTGTCAGCCCCTTATATAGGGGGAGGGACCCTGCTCTGTCTGACACTGACAGGCTGATTTTCCAGCCAATCCTGGCTGGCGTAATGTAAAAGGAGCTTCTGATGAGGTCACGCTGAAGGCGTTCCCAATGTGAGACACTCACTCATGCTACTCAGAGAACCGGGGTTACGAAAGTAACCTAAAGATCTGAGGAGGACAAAAACACCTGTGACCCCTGTTTCCATCCAGGGGGTCCCTGTTGACACTGTGGAGGAGTAGAAGTACCTGGGAGTGTACTTTAACAATAAGCTGGACTGGACTAGAAACACGGAGGCGGTCTACAAAAAGGGCCAAAGCCGACTCTTTTTCCTGAGGAGGCTGAGGTCCTTTAACATCTGTGGGACGATGCTGAGGATGTTTTATGAGTCTGTTGTTGCCAGTACCATCTTCTTTGCTGTCTCATGCTGGGGCAGCGGGCTGAGGGTCGCTGACAACAACAGACTGAACAAACTGATCAGGAGGGGGGGGGATGTTGTGGGGGAGGAGCTGGACACAGAGAGGAGGATGCTGTCCAGGCTCCAGTCCATCTTAGACAATGTCTCACAGCCTCTCCATGACACACTGACCAGCAGAGGAGCTCCTTCAGCAGAAGACTCCTCTTACCCATGATGCACCACAGAGCGCCACAGGAAATCATTCCTGCCTGTGGTCATCAATCTCTACAACGCCTCCCTCAGTGATTCAGACACCCCCCCCCCCCTCTGTAACTGACATTTATTCATTCTTTGCACTGTTCTTGCACAACGTCACTATCACTTCACTTGGATTTATAGTTAAACATATGTATATATATATACACATGTATATATATATATATATATATGTGTATATATATATATATATATACACATGTATATATATATATATGTGTATATATATATATATATACATGTATATATATATATACATGTGTATATATATATATACACATGTATATATATATATATACATGTGTATATATATATATACATGTGTATATATATATACACATGTATATATATATATATATTGACTTATACATGTATATATTTATATTGTGGAATGTTGTAAATATATATATAAAAATGTGTGTATATCTGGAGCATGTAACAAAAGTAATTTCCCTCTGGGATTATTAAAGTATGTCTGATTCTGATTCTGAAGACGAGTAATTATTTCCTATTTCTCAGTTAAACACACGAGGCTGACGTCACTGAGCTGCTGATGTCCTCTAAAATGAGAGATGAATCAAGATGTTTGAACGACACTTTAACACCATCACCTTTACAATGTTGGTATTTACTGCAGGACAGGAAATGCATTTGTTTTGTATTATTTTAGCATTTTTATAAAGCTGCTTATTTTTCTCTGCTCATCCTGACATGAAGGCTTCCTAACAGCCCTGCCTCTTTCTCTGGAGCCTCCGTGGCGTCTGAGAACTCGCTGAAGGATGAACCGGACCTCGTTGGGAAGAGCTGCTTGGTTTTCTGGACCAGACTGAACATTTTCCAGCCTTTTATTTGGTCTTACTGGGTGTTGGGTGTAACTTTTGTGGTCTCTACGCCCAGTTCCCTGTTCCTGGCTGCAGCTCCACACTTGGTGCCGTTTCCTCCAGAGTTCAGTTCCTGCTTCCAGCTTAATGCGCTGCAGCTCTTTGCTGGTTTCTGACGTCATGGAGAGGAAGACTCGTGTCCTGAAGAAGCTTGCTGAGCACGCTGAAAAACCGTTTTACCTGCATTTGCTCCATCTAATGCCTATTATTCTTCATGCCAGTGGCCTTACTCTGATCTTTGTTAAGATTATGAGCAAATTTATTTTCCATCATCAAAACTTGCTTTGGTAGGACTGGATAAATCTTTTCTGTGTTAAGTTCTCCTTCTATGCTTTTTAATGTGATCGTTTTTGCTTTTTAATTCCTCCCTCAGTTTTTCACCTCAGTTCCCTGCTTTGTATAATAAAATATTTGGTAACTTGTTTATGCACAATTGACACATGCCTGTTTTGTTCACTGTTTTATTTAAATTAGCCTTTTTTAAAATAAATTACTATTATACTATATGCACAGTTTACTGAGTTATACATACATGCAGTACTCCGTTCATATGAAAATAAAAAAATTATACATATAATAATTATTTATTCCACAGCAAATGATTAATCCTGGGTCATTAATCAAAACATCTACATCCCCACATTTTCTTCCAAGTAATTTCAAACTTCTTTAAAATGTAGATCAGCTCTACGATTCAGCCCATTTTCCATCTGATACCAGATAAAACAAACGCACTAAATCACATCTGCTACACAAGTTTTTTTTGGAAATATAGGAGAAAGTCCTGAAAACAGCGATATTCCTGCTTTGTTGACGGATGTAGAACTGAAGGTAAACTGGAGTAGGACAAAGTTGGAGGACCAGGTCCAGCATTCCCATGTTAGCATGCAGAGAACAACTGAAAGCTTTTAAACTGGTAAGATTACTCCTGTTTGGTTTGCTTTACATGCAAATTATTATAAACCATCCATTCTGTTAGAATGCCTGGAGAACTGGGTCGGCCTTTCTGCTACAGCTCTCCACTGGTTTAAATCCTACTTAAAGGACTTTTAGTGTCAGTAGGTAACTTTACATCAGAGACGACAAAAATCACATGTGGGGTTCCCCAAGGTTCCATCCTGGGTTCCTCCTCTTCAATATCTACATGGTCCTCTAGCTCAGATCATAAAAACATCATCAGCTACCATCACTATGCAGACGACACACAGCTCTACATCACCATGTCACCAGGTGACTATGAACCAGTTCAAGCTCTGAGGAAATAGAAGAAATCAATGCATGGATGAGACGAAATGTTCTTCAGCTGAATAAAAACAAAACTGAAGTAATAATCTTTGGACCAATAGAGGAGAGATCAAGAGTTAGCTCACAGTTTCAGCTGCTTCAGCTAGGAACCACTAACCTGACAACAGCCAGATACATGTCTCGCTCCGCCTAGCTCCACTCACATACATCTGGGACACCGCCGGTAGAGAGTGATTTCTCCAACCAATTTTATGGTCTGGCCAATCAGGACGCAGGGCTGGAGTTTCATAGATGTGACGTAGTGGAGACGCGACCATGACGTGAGACTGTTTTGATAGCAATGGCGGCTCGTCGAGGAAGCAAGCGTTAACATTGATGCTGCTATTTCTTCCATGTTGTCCAATCTACCTAATATTGTTTCATTAAAAGAACATCAGAGAACGGCTCTGAAGGCTTTTGTTGGTGGAAACCATGTTTTCGCCCTTCTCCCGACCGGATTTGGCAAGTTCTGTTTTCCGGGGCGCATCCGCTGCGGACGCGGACGCGCCCCGGAGTGGTTAGCGGTTAGCGCAAACTATGTTAGGAGGCCTTTAGTCCTCAACGCGGTCGGCCCGGGATCGACTCCGACCCGCGGCGCTTTGCCGCCTGTCTTCCCCCCTCTTCCTGTCAGCTCACTGTCAATAAAACGCGTGCCACTAGAGCCGCAAACACATTAAAAACAAAAGTTTTTTTTTTCCTGTGTCGCTCTCATCAGCGTCACGGGTTAGCTTCGGTGTGAGTGGTTGAAATAGCACGTCGATAAAGATGACAGACAAGTGGCTTATCCAATCATATGCAAGAATTTTTGATAAGGCCCAGCCTTCAATAAAGGCAATTCCTATGGATCAGTCCCAGATGTATGTGAGTGGAGCTAGGCGGAGCAAGACATGCATCTGGCTGTTGTCAGGTTAAGGAACTACTGATCAGGCCTGAAATCTGGGAGTAGTGATAGACTCAGACCTGAACCTCCATCTAAAGACAATTACAATGTGGACCTTCTAGCACCTGGAGAACATTTCCAGGATTAAAGGACTGATGTCTCAGCAGGACCTGGAAAAACTAATCCATGCGTTTATCTTTAGTAGAACTGATCACTGCAACGGTGTTTTCACAGGTCTGCCTAAAAAGTGGATCAGACAGCTGCAGCTGATCCAGAACGCTGCTGCCCGCGTCCTCACTAAGACTAAGAACGTAGAGAACATGGACCCGGTTCTAAAGTCCTCACTAAGACTAAGAACGTAGAGAACATGGACCCGGTTCTGAAGTCCTCACTAAGACTAAGAAAGTAGAGAAGATGGACCCGGTTCTGAAGTCCTCACTAAGACTAAGAACGTAGAGAACATGGACCCGGTTCTGAAGTCCTCACTAAGACTAAGAACGTAGAGAACATGGACCCGGTTCTGAAGTCCTCACTAAGACAAAGAACGTAGAGAACATGGACCCGGTTCTGAAGTCCTCACTAAGACTAAGAACGTAGAGAACATGGACCCGGTTCTGAAGTCCTCACTAAGACTAAGAACGTAGAGAACATGGACCCGGTTCTGAAGTCCTCACTAAGACTAAGAACGTAGAGAACGTGGACCCGGTTCTGAAGTCCTCACTAAGACTAAGAACGTAGAGAACGTGGACCCGGTTCTGAAGTCCTCACTAAGACTAAGAAAGTAGAGAACGTGGACCCGGTTCTGAAGTCCTCACTAAGACTAAGAACGTAGAGAACATGGACCCGGTTCTGAAGTCCTCACTAAGACTAAGAACGTAGAGAACATGGACCCGGTTCTGAAGTCCTCACTAAGACTAAGAACGTAGAGAACATGGACCCGGTTCTGAAGTCCTCACTAAGACTAAGAACGTAGAGAACATGGACCCGGTTCTGAAGTCCTCACTAAGACTAAGAACGTAGAGAACATGGACCCGGTTCTGAAGTCCTCACTAAGACTAAGAAAGTAGAGAACATGGACCCTGTTCTGAAGTCCTCACTAAGACTAAGAACGTAGAGAACATGGACCCGGTTCTGAAGTCCTCACTAAGACTAAGAACGTAGAGAACATGGACCCGGTTCTGAAGTCCTCACTAAGACTAAGAACGTAGAGAACATGGACCCGGTTCTGAAGTCCTCACTAAGACTAAGAACGTAGAGAACATGGACCCGGTTCTGAAGTCCCCACTAAGACTAAGAACGTAGAGAACATGGATCCGGTTCTGAAGTCCTTCCACTGGCTCCCTGAATCTCAGAGAATAGACTTTAAAATCCTTCTGTTAGTCTATAAATCCCTGAATTAGCACCTAAATACATCACAGACTTGTTATCAGGGCATCAACCCTCCAGACCACTCAGGTCTTCTGGCTCCAGCCTGCTCTGCAGAACCAGAACCAGAACCAGAACCAGACATGGAGAAGCAGCATTTAGTTCCTATGCTCCAGTGATCTGGAACAAACTCCCAGAAAACTGTAAAAGTGCAGAAAGCCTGAGTTCCTTTAAATCAAGGTTAAAAACAATTCAATTCAATTCAATTTTATTTGAAATGATGAAAATCATTTCAAATAAAATATGATCCCTTTTGTTGATGAAAATCAACAAAAGGGATCATATTTCTCCAATTTTAGCTTCCCTTCATTGGCTTCCTGTTAAATCAAGAATAGAGTTTAAAATTCTTCTTCTAACGTATAAAGCCCTTAATAATCAAGCTCCATCATATATCAGAGCTCTGATTACCCCGTATGTTCCTAACAGAGCACTTCGCTCTCAGACTGCAGGTCTGCTGGTGGTTCCTAGAGTCTCTAAAAGTAGAATGGGAGGCAGATCCTTTAGCTATCAGGCTCCTCTCCTGTGGAACCAACTTTCAGTTTTGGTCCGGGAGGCAGACACCCCGTCTACTTTTAAGACTAATCTTAAAACTTTCCTTTTTGACAAAGCTTATAACTAGAGTTACTCATGTTGCCCTGACCTACCTATGGGGATGTGCTGCTATGGGCTTAGACTACTGGAGGACATCAGGATCTATTTTTCTCACTCTATAGAGTTCTACTGTTCTTCAATTATGTATTGCTTGTCATCATTTCTGCTTATAACTTTTTGTTCTCTCTCTTTTTTCTTCATAGTAGGTACACCTGGTCTGGCGTTCTGTTATCTGAGACATCGTCCAGAGAAGACAGATCACCACTATTACCATCTAATATAGAACAGATTACTACATCAATATTTGCTTCTGTGCTTTTTTGTCTCTCTTGTTGTGTCTCTGCTCTGTCTTCTGTAACCCCCAGTGGGTCGAGGGAGATGACCGTTCATACTGATGGTATGAACGGTAGGAAATTTTTGACCAATCTGTATAATATGATTGATTTGACTTTGTAAAGTGCCTTGAGATGACATGTTTCATGAATTGGCGCTATATAAATAAAAATTTAATTGAATTGAATTAATTCTTAAATTTTAAGAAGTTTCTTTTTTGAGGACTCTGGTCCAAAGATTACAACTTCTGTCTTGTCAGAATTTAAATGCAGAAAATTTAAAGTTATCCAGCTTTTGATGTCATTAAGACATGCCTGCAGTCAAAGTAATTGATTGGATTCATCAGGATTTATGGATAAATATAGCTGAGTGTCATCAGCATAACAGTGGAAATTAATCCCATGCTGTCTGATAATTTTGCCAATCGGAAGCATATATATAGTAAAGAGAATTTTTCCAAGGACTGAACCCTGTGGTACTCCACAGGTGACCCTAGAGTTTGAAGAAGATTTATTATTAACATGAACAAACTGGAATCTGTCCGATAGATAAGATCTAAACCAGCCTAATGCTTTCCCCTTAATCCCTACAGTATGTTCAAGTCTTTGTAGGAGAATATTGTGATCAACTGTGTCAAATGCAGCACTGAGATCTAACAGGACAAGTACAGACACAAGTCCATTATCTGAGGCCATGAGAATATCATTAGTGACCTTCATCAGAGCTGTTTCAGTGCTATGATGAGCTCTGAAGCCTGACTGAAACTCAAGTAGGTCATTACTTTGTAAATGTTCACATAGTTGATTAGCAACTACTTTCTCA
The DNA here is from genome assembly GCA_037039145.1 of Fundulus diaphanus. Classification (NCBI taxonomy): domain Eukaryota; kingdom Metazoa; phylum Chordata; class Actinopteri; order Cyprinodontiformes; family Fundulidae; genus Fundulus; species Fundulus diaphanus. Next base: position 62,404,565 of record CM073125.1, read on the forward strand.
AGAATTTTAGATAAGAAAAGAAGATTAGATATAGGTCTGTAATTTACTAACTCATCTTGATCAAGAGATGGTTTCTTAAGTAAAGGTTTAATGACAGCTACTTTAAAAGCCTGTGGTACATATCCATTTACTAAGGATAGATTAATCATGTCTAAAATAGGACCACTGATCAAAGGGAATACCTCCTTAAACAACTTGGTTGGGATTGGGTCTAACATACAGGTAGAAGGTTTAGATGAAGCTAAAATTTTAGATAGCTCAGAAAGCTCTACTGCTTCTAAACCGTTCAGACACAGCGCAGGTTCTAAAGATTCCTCCAACGCTGCCTCACCTACTGAGGACGAGGTAATCATACATTAGTTTAGGATTGCCTTCGACTGTTCTAGTTAAACTGCTTTACTGAAACATCATTAGTTCAACTTTGTAGTCCAACTGTTTTTAATGTTTGCTTTTAGTTTCTATTCTTCCATGTTTTATTTTGTTTCTACATTTTTATCCAACTTGCTTTTATTCTGTTTTTGTTTTCCTGTTTTAATCATGTAAAGCACTTTGCGTGGTCCTTGTACTGGAATCTGCTCCACAGATAAATGCCTTGCCTGGGCGCTGGGTCAGGCTGGGTCAAGGTCTGGTGCTCCGCCACTTGGATTCGTTCAGTCTGTCTGAGGAACATCTTCCCGTCCAGATGAAATCATCTGTGCAGACATGAGGAGTCCGATGGATCCCCTCTGCTCTGATAATAATGTGGAGATGATAATTTTATGGTTTTTCTCTGATCAGACTCAAACTGATGGGATTTTTTCAGGTGTGAATGTTTTTAAATTTACATCTCAATTTAAAGTGAAATGTTCGCCCTGAGGAAACCACGTTGAATTAATTCAGCTTTATTCCTGCTATTGTCTTTGTGCTGCAGCTGCTGTCTTTAATGTCCTAGTTAAAGTCTTCAGGGTCTCTCCATGTTGTCATTTTCTCCTTTTCTTCATACTTATACGTCTTTCTTGTTAAATCTCTCTCTCTGTGTTGGAAACCTGAAGAACGGTAATAAAAGGAGTCATTAAAACTCCATTCTGCTGCTTTGGTAATCACATGAAGCTGCTCAGGTTCTGCTCCCAGCATTAATTTGCTTTGTGAAGCACATTAGTCAGAAGCTCTCTGCCCTCCTTTGTTCTGATCCGGCTGCAGATGAGGGGGTGAGTCCCTCTCGTGAAGCTGGAGGAGACACAGGAAATCTGACGGAGGTTAACAGATTTTCCGTCAGCTTGTTGTCGGTTTTCCTGCCCGTGTTTCATCATCATGTTCACGCCACGGCTTTAATATCGGCTGTCACCAGGGAGTGGAGGGAATGTGTACCATCATCGTCTGAGGCGATGGAGAAATAGGATGAAAACAGTGTCGCTTTAAACAGGAGGAGAGAAAACTGTCACTTTACAGCAGCAACAGCAGCATTCATTTCCATATTAGATGTTGCTGAAGCTTCATCTGTGGCCCCTGGAGGTGTTTGGTCCCCAGACAGCCCCACCATCGGAGGAATGAGAAAGAAAAGCCTTCCCCTTTCAGGGTAGATCACCTCTTTCTTTCACTTTGAGACCACTTTTAAACCAACGTCTGATGGAATAAATCTTGTTCCAGTCAGATGTGTTTTCAGAGCCTGGGGCTCCCTGAAGGCCTTGGCTCTGTTTTCTTTGTCTGACAAGAATAACTCAGCTAATATTTTCAATATCCAGCCTCACACAAGACAAACATGTACAGTAACATTTACATTCTCTGACATGGAGCTCAGGGCTTTCAGAGCCAGACAACCCTTCAACTTAATGCAAATACCAGCAAGCGAGCTCCACTGACGACTCTTGGCTCACCGCGCTCACAACGCTTTATGTGCTGGACTTTAATGTGATTTACTGCCCAACAGGTTCCAGCTGTCACTGAGTTACCGTCCCTGGTTCTCTGAGCCAGTTAGCGGTCTCACAAAGGTGTGCTGGAGCTCCAGAACCGGTCCTTACGTGACCAGGAGAGAATAAGGTGCTCAGTCTGGGAAAACCAGAAAAAAGTCTATCCATCATCTCCACCAGGTCCCCAGAGTCATGGGGGCCTGGTGCTGATCTCCAGGGCTCCAAATGTCATGACTTAAAACATTTCTGCAAACTGATCGCCGTAAAAAAAAATCAGCATTTTGAAATAAAAAATGTTGGTATGTGCAAGTTGTGCTCCTTAAAGGTGCGTTCACACCGAACTCGAACAAAGTGAATCTTCAGTTGATCGCCTGACATTTCTCCTCTCTCTTTGGTAAAAAATCCACGCTGACAACGCGGCCATTTTCCCTCCAGCCTGCTTCACCGCGTCATCAAATAGGAGCAGCGTCTCTCCGCTTGCCGGTTCCTCCTGTCTGTTTAACTCAGACCGACAGACATGGACTTTCCGAGCGCGTCACGGTGCTCATTTTGTGGGATACACCCTACATTCCTGGATGGAAAACGGTGTGTCTTTCGACTTTGTCATTCCTGGACGTTTGAAACTTTTACATTTGGATTAAGGATACTTGGATCTCTACTTATTGTTTTTTGTGGATTTTTGAAGTATCAGCAAATACAGAGGATGTCGATAGCCTTGATCAGGCTGCTGGCTGCATGACGCGCTCACTAAGGCGGTGAACGGACAAACCTGGAAGGGAAGGAGCAGAGCCGAAAGCTGGCTGTGCTGGAACGCAGACTGGCTTCGGTGGTTGAACTCAAGGGAAATTTGGGATAAAATCTGGAAGTGAAGCGCGGAAAAGCCCAACAATTCGGAAAATTGGATTTACCATTTGGAGCCAGCAAAAGACTAAAAGCTGACAAGAAAGGCAGTGCAGCTTGCCCTCATAACAAATAACATATTCGGTTATGCCCTCCCTATCTCTACTCCTGGATTGTTATGGCGGAGAGTGATCAGAAAAGCTCCCGGCTACCCCCCTACCCCTCGGACACCTGTGGATGCTTTTTCTGAACTGTTGGCCGGCTGATAACATAAAGGACAATGGCCTCTGGAGAGTGTTCACGGAGATATAAACACTTTCACCCAAACAGTTCACATATAACTGATGCTCATAGAACTGATGAATCTTACACGCGACGGGCCTCAGATGTTTACCTTCTGCATATTTGTGTCTTGTGTTATTTGTGCTTTTCGTGCAATGAGGGTTTTTTTGTCGGTTGTTTGACTATTTGTGAGAGCATAAATTGTCAACATCTGTCTTTTTTTTCTCCCTCCCTTTCCCCCATGTTATTGTAATCTTCCTTCAACAGATAAGGGCAGCGCCTTGTGGACAGTTTTGTCCTTGGCAGCACGGCCTCAGTGAACCGTCTCCCCCCTGAAATGTTTGTGATGTTTATGTAATGGTGATGGTACTGAAACAGCAATTTCCCTCTGGGATTATTAAAGTATATCTGATGATTCTGATTCTGATGACATCATCGTCTGATGACATCGTCTGGTTCCCTCCACTCCCTGCAGATCCTTAAACTTTCCTTTTTGACAAAGCTTATAGTTAGAGTGGCTCATGTTACCCTGAGCTACCTCTATAGTTATGCTGCTATAGGCTTAGGCTGCTGGAGGACATCAGGGTCTATTTCTCTCACTCTGCTGAGTTCTCCTACTGCTCTCCAATCTGCATTGTTTGTTGTTATTTCATCTTTTAACTTTTTGTTCTCTGTCATTTTTCTCTTCATAGTAGGTACACCTGGTCTGGCGTTCTGTTAGCTGTCACATCATCAGGGGAGGCAGATCATCCTCTATTACCATCTAACATAGAAAGTACTCCTGGATCAACGTGAGCTTCTGAGCTTTCTGTGTCTCTGCTCTGTCTTCTGTAACCCCCAGTGGGTCGAGGCAGATGACCGTTCATACTGAGCCTGGTTCTGGTTCTGCTGGAGGTTCTCCTCCCTGTTAAAGGGGAGTTTTCCTCTCCACTGTCGCTTCATGCTTGCTCAGTATGAGGGATTGCTGCAAAGCCATGAACAATGCAGACGACTCTCCCTGTAGCTCTACGCTTCTCCAGGAGTGAATGCTGCTTGTCGGGACTTTGATGCAATCAACTGGTTCCCTTATATAGAAAATGTTTGACCAGTCTGTATAATCTGATTGATTTTGACTGTGTAAAGTGCCTTGAGATGACATGTTTCATGAATTGGCGCTATATAAATAAAATTGAATTGAATTGAAATGGAAACAAAACATTTTTTCCATCCGATTTGATTAATTGTAAAAAATAATCGACCGATTAAGCGATTATTAAAATAATCGTTAGTTGCAGCCTTACAAAGGACCCAGTCAGTCATCTTTACGTGACTTCATGATTTAAAATAAAGTTTCTTAGTCATTCAACAGAGAACTTCAGTCATTACAAAGTTTTATTTACTCAATTCTGGGAATTATTTCCAATTTTGAGGAACTTCTGAGGATTTCCACATTCCTGAAAAAGCTCAGCAGACTCCAGATTCCTCCAGAAGATATTCATCTTATTTCTTCAATCCATAACTGGAATGACACAGAAACCCAAACTACAGAAACAGATGTGAGCTTTGTGAGAAGCGGTTTGGACTCTGATCTGATTGTTGATCCTCTCAGCAGGGTTTCCTGTTCTTCATCTCCAAGCTGCTCTGAGATGACTGCTGCTGGCTGTACATTAAGTCCAGATTACACCTCGGAGACCTATGAGAAAGCAGAAAGAAACATTGCCTCTTACTAGATGTTTTCTTTACAAAGGATGCCCATTCCTCTGTGGGAGGTTCCTGGGGATGGAAAACGCTCGGAAAAGTCTGGGAATCCCAGAGGAACCCAGTCAGGAACGTATACAGGGGCTGTGCTGTCTGTGGAATCAAATGCTGGGTTGGAGGTTTTTGTGCAGAGGAAATGTAGCAGCATGTTGAAGCCCTGCAAACCAGAAACCAGAGTGGAGACACGTTTCTGAAACAGAAGCTGTTGGAGAGAAATACAAATGTGGTCAAGGAAAGAATGAAGACCCTTAGTTTCTGGGAGTTAAGATAATAAACACCTTTACTGTCCTACAACGGGGAAATTCACGTATGGCAAAAACACAGAGTTACACACTAGATTAGTAATATGAATGGCAAGATAATTTAAAGTGAAGTTCTAAAGCAAAAGAGATGAACTTATCAGACAGGCAAAAAATAAAATACTGTATTTTTCAGACCATAAAACGCATTGGATTATAAGGCGCACCAAATATTCTTCCCAAGTGTGTCTTTAGGGCTGGATGATAATTCAGTAACAATATATAACGATTGATAGACGTATGATAGAAAAAAGGGGTCGATAAGAAGTTCAATAGAATAACAGTTTTCCTTCCTTTTCCATTCTAGCCAATCATGTAGTTTTTTTTTTTTTAACTTGCGGTACAATGTAAAGACAAAGCAACAGTTATACAGCTAACAATGTACCTTTAGTATACCAACATAATTGGGCTAGAACAGACCCAAATAAACCCACATATATACACCTACACAAAATAAAAAATAAAAAAATAATAATAATAAAATAAAAATAATAATAAAATAAATAGATAAATAAATATATATATGTCATGGTTTAAGTTGTCTGGCTTCTTGTTATTTTGCAGTTCACCCAGCTCTCCCTCCCTCAGCTATTAGTCTCACCTGTCTGGACACTAATTAGTCTTCATTCTCGTCACCTGTCAGGCTCCCTTTATAAACTCACCTCAGTTGTTTCCTCGTCGCTGGCTCGTAGTGTTCGTTTCCTCTCCATCGTGCCTGTCTGCTCCAGTTCCCCCCCGCCTTGGTTCCCGGCATGGACCGCGGAACGGGTAGGGCCAGTAGGGCCGCGGCCCTACCTACTTTTGATGATCAAACATGTAAAATAATATATATAAATAAAATTAAAATATTCAATAGCTATTTTTTTCAAATGCACAGTAGTCTATGGCAGCAGCATCATTCTCCAATGAGAAAGCGATAAATCATCCCATCTAAAAATGTATTCGCTGATTGTGTCATGTGATGTAAACAAACGTTTTCCCACCTCTGCGCTGCTTATGACCGCTACTTCGTTAGCTTCGTTTGCTTCGTTAGCTTAGTTAACCGTGTCCACTGCAAGTGCTGAGAGGTGTTTCTCGTCCCTCCGTCGTATCAAGACCTATCTGAGATCAACAATGACCCAGAAAAGACTAAATAGCTTGATGTGCGCCCCCACACACACACACACACACACACACACACACACACACACACACACACACACACACACACACACACACAGGGATCTTTTGACCACAGTGGATGCTTTGAGGATAGCCAGGGACTTCTCCAGCATAATGACAGACGAGACACTTTTTCGGGAATATTTAGAGCAGGGGTGAGTTTGACTTTTCTTTTTAAAGTATTTTTATTCTGTAAATATTGTGTTAGCTGTAATATAATGATTGTAAGTGGAAATAAATCCGGGGGTGTGTGCTGGAACGTCAGAAAAAAGTTAAATAAAAATTCGGTGCCGATTTTAATTATAACATGGCAGACACATTTATCATGCTCAGGGACCACAGCCTATGAGAAAGCAATAAATTCTAGTGTCTAAAAATGGATTGGCTTGTCTTGTGTCATGTGACGCAAATCAGTTGCGTGATAAGATAAGATAAGATAAGATAGTCTTTATTGATCTCACAATGGAGAAATTCACTCGTCACATCGGCTCATACAAGAAGGTGCAGAGTAGGGAAGGTGCATTCAGTTATATACAGTGAATCTTCATATCTACAATGGATCAACAAAAAATACCAAAGAAAAAATACAAAAAAGGAAATAGGAATGTAAATGTCTCATTTACATTCTTAGTGGTCTATATATATATATATATATAAACATATCTATATACTTAAATATATACATATATCTATGCGCCTACTTACATACGCACCTACGCGTATGTAAGTGCATATACATTGTATACATTTGTACATACATACATACATACATGTGTACTGACTTATGTTCAAGTGTTGATAGCAGCAGAAGTCACTACATCAGGATTATTGCACGGGTTGTAGGACAGTGTATAAAATAGATTATTGCACCTTGGTTATTGCACATTAAATATTACAGTTATGGTCACAGTTGCAGTTACAGTGCAGCATTGTAAAATCTGATAGCAGCAGGAATAAATGACCTGCGGTAGCGCTCCTTTTTACAGACAGGATGTCTAAGTCTTGCACTGAAGGAGCTGCTCAGCTCCTCCACAGTCTGGTGCAGGGGGTGGAAGGTGTTGTCCATGATGGATGTGAGCTTGGACAACACCCTCCTCTCAGCCACTTCCTCCACAGAGTCCAGAGAGCAGCCCAGGACAGAAGTGGCCTTCCTCACCAGCTTATTCAGCCTCTTTCTGTCCCTCTCTGCTGCCAGGAGCCCAGCAGACGACAGCGTAGAGGAGGGCTGAGGCCACCACAGAGTCATAGAAAGTTTTTAGCAGAGGCCTGCTCACTCCAAAGGACCTCAGCCTCCTGAGGAGGTGGAGGCGGCTCTGGCCCTTCTTATACAGAGCGTCGGTGTTATGTGTCCAGTCCAGCTTATTGTTGACGTGAACACACAGTTTCTATGTCCTGCCCCTGGATGTTCACAGGTGAGTGAGGTGGGGGTCTTCTCCTGAAGTCGATCACCATCTCCTTGGTCTTACTGGTGTTTAAGCACAGATCTTCTCACACCAGTCCACAAAGTCCATGATGACCGACCGGTACTCCAGCTCGTTCCCCTCAGACACACAGCCCACAATGGCTGAGTCATCAGAGAACTTCTGAAGGTGGCAGCTGTCCGTGTTGTAGGTGAAGTCCGAGGTGTAGAGGGTGAAAAGAAACGGAGACAGGACGGTGCCCTGGGGGGCCCCGGTGCTGCAAAGTGCCACCTCTGACTGACAGCCGTGCAGCCGCACGTACTGAGGGCGGTCAGTGAGGTAGTCCATGGTCCAGTCAGCTAGATGTTTGTCCACCCCAGCGTCCTCCAGCTTCCCCCTCAGCAGCACCGGTCTGATGGTGTTGAAAGCGCTGGAGAAGTCAAAGAACATGACTCTCACAGCGCTCCCAGTGGTCTCCAGGTGGGTGAGCGCCCGCTGCAGCAGGAAGATGATGGCATCCTCTACTCCGATGTTGGGCCGATAGGCAAACTGCAGCGGGTCCAGGGTGGGGCTCACCACGGTGCGCAGATGAGCTAGGATGAGGCGCTCCATGGTCTTCATCAGGTGGGAGGTCAGAGTGACTGGTCTGAAGTGGGCCGGTTCCCTGGCGTGCGGTGTTTTGGGAACCGGTACCACACAGGAGGTCTTCCACAGGGTGGGGACCACCCCCAGGCTGAGGCTCAGGTTGTAGATGTAGCTGAGGACCTCACAGAGCTCATCTGCACAGCTCCTCAGCAGCCTGGGGGGGATGCCGTCCGGTCCTGAGGCTTTCCTCTGTTTCAGCCTCATCAGCTGTCCTCTCACCTGCATTGGTGTGACTGTGAGGGGGGAGGAAGGCAGGACCGAAGGTGTGGATGGGTCGGTGGTTGGTGAGAGTGGCAGCGGGGGGGATGGTAGGTCTCTGGAGGGCTGGTGGTTGGAGACGTGTGGAGAGTTGACGGCAGGGAGGGGGCCAGTGTGGGGGGAGTCGAACCGAGTGAAGAATGTGTTTAACTCATCTGCAGACTTGGTGTCTCCGTCTGCAGCCCTGCTGGTCCTCTGCCCAAAGCCGGAGATGTTCTTCAGACCTCTCCACACATCCCTGACGTTGTTCTGTGCCAGCTGCTCCTCCATCTTCTTCCCATAATCCTTCTTTGCTGCCCTGATCCTCCACTGGAGCTCCCGCTGGACTCTACGTTGCTCCTCTCTGTCCCCTGAGTAGAAAGCCCTCTTCTTCTGGTTCAGGAGGACTTTCAGCTCAGGGGTCACCCAGGGGGGGTTGTTTGGAAAGCATCGTAGCTGTCGTGTAGGCACAATGCTCTCCACACAGAAGTTCATGTAGTCAGTGATGCATTCAGTCAGGCTGTTGATGTCGTCTCCATGAGAGCTTTGGAACATGCTCCAGTCTGTGGTTCTGAAACAGTCCCTCAGTTCCTCACTGGCCTCGTCTGACCAAACTTTCACTGACTTCTTCTGTTCCTTTTGTCTCCTCACCAGTGGGATGTAGTGGGGGAGCAGATAGACGAGGTTGTGGTCTGAGCGTCCCAGAGGGGGGAGGGGGGCGGAGGTGTAAGCGTCCTTAACGTTAGCATAAAAAAGGTCCAGCGTTTTATTGTCCCTTGTTTTACACGTGACGTACTGGGTGAGTGTGGGGAGGGTGGAGCGGAGGGATGCATGGTTGAAATCCCCTGTGATCAGCAGGAGAGCGCGGGGGTGCTGTGTTTGCAGTTTGTTTACAGCGGCGTGGATCCGCTCACACGCGGCGGCGGCGTCCGCGGACGGAGGGATGTAAACACAGAGCACGATCACGTGGCCGAACTCTCTCGGCAAGTAATAAGGTCTTAAGCTCACTGCGAGAAGTTCAACATCCGAGCAGCATATCTGCTGCTTCACGTGAACATGCGCCGCGCTACACCATCTCTCATTCACAAACACCGCCAGCCCTCCCCCTCTCTTTTTTCCGCTCCCCGCAAAGGTTCTGTCCGCGCGGATAAGTTTAAAGCCGTCCGTGGAGATCACTGAGTCCGGGACAGATCCATCTAACCACGTCTCTGTGAAGCACATAATTCTAGCGTCTCTGTACTTACTCTGGAAACGGGTTAGTGCTGTGAGTTCCTCGGTCTTGTTCCGTAAAGATCTAACGTTTCCAGTGACAACCGATGGTAAATAACCTTTCCTCCGCGTCGTCCTCCCGCCCCGACATCCTCTCCGCCTCCTCCGTATTTCTGCGGGGATGTATAGTTTCTCAGCGTGGTGATGAACGGGGCCGCAGCGCGAGGAGTCGCGTAGTCCTAGAAGCTGGTTCCTCGTGTAGATCAAGGGACGCTCGGAGTTGCGGACAAAGGGATCTCCACTCGCGGCATCGAAATGGGATCAAGGGGATGCTGGTGTTTTATGTGTATGCGGGCGCGTGCGTATGTGATGGGTAGTGGTATTGTGTATTGCCTGATGGGCCCGACCAATTTGAAATGCGTTCCGCGGTCCATGGTTCCCGGCTCTTCAAGTTTGGTTTTTGTGTAGCTGCACTGCTGGCCTCTGTTCCTCCGTCTTCGTCCTGGTCTCTGGTTACGTTCCTGGTCCTGCAGCAGCCCAGCTCCCCTCTGTCTCGTGGACTCTGTACCTGCCAGCCAGCTCCTGCATCTTTCACCTCCGCCTGGTAACAAACTCTGGTTCCTCATGTCACCACCATCCACCTGCAATAAACTCTCTTAATCCTACTCTGTGTGTGCGTGCTGTGTCCGGGTTCATCCTCGACAAAAAAAAATCATGACAATATATATATAAAAAAAAAATATATATATATATATATATAAAAAAAAAATAAAAAATAAACAAAGGATCAAGTCATGGCAAGCATAATGAGTTACCGGATGAAAACGGATATCAAAAGATAAATAAGTAAAAAGAACCACAGTATTAAAATTCAATTCAATTCAATTTTATTTATATAGCGCCAAATCATGAAACATGCCATCTCAAGGCACTTTACAAAGTCAAGTTCAATCATATTATACAGATTGGTCAAAAATTTCCTGTATAAGGAAACCAGTTGATTGCATCAAAGTCCCGACAAGCAGCATTCACTCCTGGAGAAGCGTAGAGCTACAGGGAGAGTCGTCTGCATTGTTCATGGCTTTGCAGCAATCCCTCATACTGAGCAAGCATGAAGCGACAGTGGAAAGAAAAAACACCCATTAACGGGAAGGAAAACCTCCGGCAGAACCAGGACCAGGCTCAGTATGAACGGTCATCTTCCTCGACCCACTGGGGGTTACAGAAGACAGAGCAGAGACACAACAAGAGAGACAAACAAGCACAGAAGCACACATTGATCCAGTAATCTGTTCTATATTAGATGGTAATAGTGGTGATCTGTCTTCCCTGGATGATGTCACAGTTAACAGAACGCCAGACCAGGTGTACCTACTATGAAGATAAAATTACCATCTAATGTAGAACAGATTACTAGATCAATGTGTGCTTCTGTGCTTTTTGTCTCTCTTGTTGTGTCTCTGCTCTGTCTTCTGTAACCCCCAGTCGGTCGAGGCAGATGACCGTTCATACTGAGCCCGGTTCTGCTAGAGGTTTTTTTTTCCCGTTAATGGGTGGTTTTTCTTCCCACTGTCGCTTCATGCTTGCTCAGTATGAGGGATTGCAGCAAAGCCATGTACAATGCAGACGACTCTCCCTGTGGCTCTACGGTCCCCCAGGAGTGAATGCTGCTTGTCGGGACTTTGATGCAATCAACTGGTTTCCTTATATAGGACATTTTGACCAATCTGTATAATCTGACCCAATCTGTATAATATGATTGAACTTGATTTTGTAAAGTGCCTTGAGATGACATGTTTCATGATTTGGCGCTATATAAATAAAATTGAATTGAATTGAATTGAATTCTTGATTTAACAGGAAGCCAATGAAGGGAAGCTAAAATTGGAGAAATATGATCCCTCTTGTTGATTTTCATCAGAACTCTTGCTGCAGCATTTTGGATCAGCTGAAGACTTTGAATTGCATTTTGTGGACTTCCTGATAGTAAAGAATTACAATAGTCCAGCCTTGAAGTAACAAATGCATGGACTAGTTTTTCAGCATCACTCCTGGACAGAATGTTTCTAATTTTGGCGATATTCCTGAGGTGAAAAAAGGAAACTCTGGAAACCTGTTTAATATGGGATTTAAATGACATGTCTTGGTCAAAAATAACACCAAGGTTTTTAACTTTATTACCAGAGGCCAAGTTAATGTCATCCAGATTCAGTGATTGGTTAAGAAGTTTATTTTTTGAGGACTCTGGCCCAAAGATTACAACTTCGATCTTGTCAGAATTTAGATGCAGGAAATATAAAGTCATCCAGCTTTTAATGTCATCAAGACATGACTGCAGTCGAAGTAACTGATTAGACTCATCAGGATTTATGGATAAATATAGCTGAGTATCATCAGCATAACAGTGGAAATTAATCCCATGCTGTCTGATAATTTTGCCGATCGGAAGCATACATATAGTAAAGAGAATTGGTCCAAGGACTGAACCCTGTGGTACTCCACAGGTGACCCTAGAGTTTGAAGAAGATTTATTATTAACATGAACAAACTGGAATCTGTCCGACAGATAAGATTTAAACCAGCCTAATGCTTTCCCCTTAATCCCTACAGTATGTTCAAGTCTTTGTAGGAGAATATTGTGATCAACTGTATCAAATGCAGCACTAAGATCTAACAGGACAAGTACAGACACAAGTCCATTATCTGAGGCCATGAGAATATCATTAGTGACCTTCACCAGAGCCGTTTCAGTGCTATGATGAGCTCTGAAGCCTGACTGAAACTCCTCAAGTAGGTCATTACTTTGTAAATGTTCACAAAGTTGATTAGCAACTACTTTCTCAAGAATTTTAGATAAGAAAAGAAGATTAGATATAGGTCTGTAGTTTACTAACTCATCTTGATCAAGAGAAGGTTTCTTAAGTAAAGGTTTAATAACAGCTACTTTAAAAACCTGTGGTACATATCCATTTACTAAGGATAGATTAATGTAAATGTAAAAATGTAAAACTATGTAATTGTTTATCCTCAGTCCATACAGACATTCAAAAAACTTTTCTCAGGTGCCAGGGGACACTACTGTTGATATATCATACAAACTTAATTCAAAGGAAAAGATAAAAGAAAAAATAGATAAGAATAATAAACATCAGCTACATAGGTGTGACTTTATCAATCTGGAATATTAGGGAAATTAATCTTTCTAAGGACTTAACAGGGGGCTCCACAAACCCAGAAATCCTGCAGAAGAGCCTCTTAAAGTAAGACGGATTTTCTCAATTTTAATAAAATACAGTGTATCTCGAAGCCAGTGGATGTATGATGGAGGTTGAGGAGACTTCCATTTCATTATAATCACTTTCCGAGCCAAAAAGGTCAAGAAAGCCAAGGCGGACTTCTGAGAAGAAGACAAGATGGGCTGTGGAGGTGCGACCCCAAACAAAGCAGTCAAGGGATAAGGCTTCGATTTTATGCCAAAAATGTCCGACAAAACAACAAAAACTTTAGACCAATAGTTGGAGAGCTGAGGACAGAGCCAAATAGTGTGGATCAAATTGGCTGGAGAATATTGGCATCTATCACAGGCGGGAGAAACGCTGGGGTAGAACTTGGCCAGCCGTGCTTTAGTATAATAAGTGCGATACACAAGTTTGCACTGAATTAGATTATGTCTGGCACAAATAGAGGACTTGTGCACCAATGACAAGATTAGTGTCCAAAGATTCTCTGAGATGTTCTGTCCAAGAACTTCCTCACAAAGTGATCTAAGGCAGGGGTTTTCAATAGGTGAGGCGCGCCTCCCCTGGGGGGCGCCAAAGAGTCACAGGGGAGGCGCGAAGAATGTGCTGGAGAAGAAGATATTTGTGCCTTTTGTTTGAGCGCGCAGGAACCAATCCAAGCGCGCAGTGAGACAAGACGCGCCCGCTCAAAACCAGTCTGGCGCGCACTCAACTCTGAAAAACTCTTCTCAACCCACGCTCTGTCCTCATGCTCAGTTCCATCTCTGCTCGCGCGCTAGACCTGCTCATTGAACGCTCAACACCAGCTGTGCGTTCGCTCGGCTGTCTGCGCTCGCGACTTCAAAAACTGTCCACTCCACCAGCCGATCACAGACAGGTTTTTATTTTCATCCAATCAGCGTATGGCTTGCAAATACTGCATTCAGATGGATTAAATCAAAATGCTGCAGCCTTTGGCAGAAATTACTAAACATAGCAGTGGGACTGAAGAAAAAAAAATAAAACGTTTAATATTTTAGCCTAAAATATTTTGTCTAAAATAGTCTCTTTTCTTTACAGCTTCTGGGAGGTGATGCAGATTATGATCAGAATAATGATTATTCTGATCATAATCATTATCATTGTCATCATTATTTAAAGAGCACTTTAACACAAGGCAAAACAAAGTGCCAAACATCAGAAATACATCAGATAAGAAATAATATCTAATAAAATGCTTGGTTGTTAAAATGGCAATAGGTTTAAATTGTGTATAATTAGCCTAAAAAGTAAATATATTCCAATATGGAATTTGTTGACGTCTGTTAAATTCAGGCTATATTTTTTATGATTATTATTATTTCAGTTGACGCGAGTTCAGTTTATCATTGGCGTCTGTTTAGTTCAGTTTGTCTGCTGTTGAAAACAATAGTTTATGAATTTGCTCTAATGACAGCTCAATTTTAAAAGTAGGCCCTCTGTCTGTGATGTTTCAGTAAAATTAGCCTGTAAGATGGAAATATGTGGATGGATATTTTATTAATAGGCCTTTTTTTATGAATGTACATTGTCTAAAAAAATACAATAAAAAAACATGTGTTGGTCTATCAGTTGTTTTTGAAACACAGCATTCCAGGAACACAAAAGAAGGATGCATTTACTGCAGGGACTTGTGTGGGATAGGTTTGTGGTTGGTTGGGGGGGGGGGGGGGGGGGGGTTATCTTTACCTATTCCTAGGGGAGGCTCACCTTCAACGAATTTGAAAACCCCTGATCTAAGGGAATTCAGGGTTTGTGGGCGTAAAAGCGTAATTTGATTGTAAATAAAAGAAATGCCCCCCTTCAGTTTGACTGTAGGTTTTAGAAAAATGTCTAAAGGTGAGTCCCTGGGAAGGTTGGGAAAATTTGAATAAGTAGAGCGGACAAAACTGCGCACTTGCAAATATCTAAAAAACTGACATCGCGGGATATCAAACTTTTCCGAGATTTGTTGGAATGAGGCAAAAGTATTGTCAATATACAAATCGTAAAAGGTTGAAATTCCTTTTCTCCGCCATGACAGGAAAATATCATCTGTGAGGGATGGCTGGAAGGTATGGTTCAGAGCTATAGGGGCATAGACAGAAAGATATTGCAGACCAAAATGCCGCCTAAATTGCATCCACAGCTTTAAGGATGCGTCCACTATTTTATTAGAAGTATACGGTTTAGTTGAGGACTGTAACGGTGAATGTAGCAAGGCTGCCAAGGACAAAGGTTTAACAGAGTTGGCCTCTATAATAAGCCAAGCTGGAGAGGAAGGGCTATCTGACTGGAGCCAGTATCTAAAAAGTCTAATATTTGAAGCCCAATAGTAATATCTAAAGTTTGGCAAGGCCATCCACCCAAGCTTTTTAGGTCTTTGTAAGAGTTGAGTGCGTATACGAGGGGCCTTCCCATTCCAGAGAAATTTGGTAATTATACTATTGAGTTTGTTGAAAAAGGAGCGTGAAAGAAAAATAGGGATGCACTGAAATAGGTAGGAAAAACGTGGAAGGATGTTCATTTTGATCGAATTAACCCGAGCAACCAAAGAGAGGCCAACCATTGACCAACGATCAAAGTCCTCCTTAACACACAATAATAAAGGGGAAAAGTTAGCTTTAAAAAGATCCTCGTATTTAGATGTAATCTGGATTCCTAAATAGGTAAAACTCTGATCTATTACCTTAAATGGTAATGTATGCAGTGGGTAACTCTCAGCTAAAGCATTAACTGGGAATAATTCACTTTTGCTGAGGTTTAATTTATAGCCTGACAGCTTCCCAAATTCGACAAGGGTGGCAAGTACAGCAGGGATAGAAGTATTCAAATTAGAAAGGTACAAGAGAAGATCGTCAGCATATAAAGAGACCTTTGTTTCAATATCATTCCTCTTAATACCTGTGATACTTGCATTACATCTAAGCGCAATTGCGAGGGGTTCAACTGCCAAAGTAAATAGTAAGGGACTCAGTGGGCAGCCTTGGCGCGTGGAGCGATTGAGGCGAAAATAACCAGATTGATTATTATTATTTGTCCTAACCGATGCATAAGGGTCAGAATAAAGTAATTTAATCCAAGACAGAAGCTTTTCTCCAAAACCAAATTTCTTAATAGAGTAGAATAAATATGGCCACTCGACTCTGTCAAAGGCCTTTTCGGCATCCAAAGATACTACAACTTCTTCAGTACTGACAGAGGGTGGACTATAAATTACATTAAAGAGTCGTCTTATGTTAGAAGAGGAATTCCTATTTTGTACAATGCCAGTCTGATCCATCCCGACCACCGTGGGTAGCACTTTTTCTAGTCTTAATGCTAATGTTTTTGCTAGCAATTTAAAGTCAACATTAAGTAAACTTATTGGGCGATAAGAAGAACAAAGTAGAGGGTCTTTATCTTTTTTTGCAAGTAAAGTGATAACTGCCTGGTTAAGGGTCTGAGGTAGACACCCGGAGGTCAAAGATTCATTGTGTACCTCTAAGAGTAACGAAGAAAGCTTATCCCAAAATATTCTGTAAAACTCACAAGGGTATCCATCAGGGCCTGGGCACTTACCCCCCTGCAGGGCCTTAACTGCTCCAGTAAGTTCAGAGATGGCAATAGGTTTCTCAAGATTGTCAGCTACATCCTCATTAATGGTGGGAACCTCTAAGTTGTTAAAAAAGTTTTCAAAATTGGCTACAGAAGGAGTACATTCTGAGGAGTATAATGACCTATAGAAGTCCTTGAAGATTAAATTTATTTCCGATGGGTCAGACGTCACGCCTTGAGCTGTTTGGATCTGCGAGATGTGACGAGAGGCTGACACTCGTTGGATTTGGTGAGCGAAAAGTTTACCAGCCTTATCTCCACGTTCGTAAAACTGGGCACCCGACAGAAGTAGCAGCTCAGTAGTATGTTGTGTCATGAGCACATCTAACTCAGCTTGTAACACAAGACGATCCTTGTACAGAGAGGGTGAGGGTGCTATGGCATATAAATCGTCAATCTGGGAAATATGGCGTGTTAAAGTAGTAATTTTCTCTTTTCGTAACTTATTTTCATACTTTACATAGGAGATGATCTCCCCTCTGATGAAGGCTTTAAGTGTCTCCCAGAGTAGTGAGGCCGAAACCCCAGGTCCTCTATTAGTTTCTAAAAAAAATCTATTTGTCATGTCACAAAAGATACATATTTTTTATTTGATAGCAGACGGGTGCTCAGCCTCCATGGTGGCCGCTCAACTGGGTGAGAGTCAAATCTAATGTTTATAGAGACCGGGGCGTGGTCTGATAAGACAATAGCATCATATTTGCAACCACTGAGAGAGGACAGCAATCTATTATCAATCAAGAAAAAATCAATACGCGTAAAAGTGTGGTGGACTGGGGAGAAAACCCTAACCCTCCATAAACCGACCCATTCGCTGAAGCATCCCCCAAACGGGACGCGCAAAACCGCATAAGAAGAAAAAGAAGCAGCATCCAGCCTACAAGAGACTAAGAAAAGAGAGTAGTCTAAAACTATTGACGTACTCTCCTGGGAATGTGAAGTAAATATGACAGTATATAATGAATGCACCAACTATGGAACAACTGGTTTGTAGAAACAAGAAATATATTGTAAAGCATGAAGAACTAATGTATAATCGGACACACAAAGGTCCACTGGGTTGTGTCAATAAGAGCTAGAACAACCAAAAAATAATAATAATAAAAAACAATTATTTTCCTTCTTTAAATTAAATGTCCAAAATAGGAATTATAACCACAGTGTATCCGAAGTACTTAAAAGGCACCGTTGAGAACAGTAATATATTAAATAACAGTTGTATTATACAGAATGTTACAGTTCTCAAACAAAAGTGTGAACCCATCCCTGGGCAGGGGCACCCCCCGAATTAAACTGTGCTCGGAGGGACAATACTTTTCAATACTTTTCGCAACAAAGTCTGCAGCAAGGGCTGGGTCCTCAAACTTGTGAACTTGCCCATTGGGAAGGGTGATCCGTAACACTGCAGGGAAAAGAAGTCCAAACTTGACTAGAAACACCAATTTACAACTAATACAATACAAAATCCTTCACAGAGTACACTACACAGGACAAAGATTATTCAAGATGGGTTTGGCACAATCTAATATCTGTCCACACTGCATAGGAAATCATCCTGATAATTATATTCATGCGTTATGGTTATGCACACCAGTCCAGAGGTTCTGGACACAGATATGTAAGGACTTATCAAAGTGCTTGAGCTGTAAAATTACACCTTCCCCATCAGTTTGCTTGCTCAGTAATTTTGAGGAAAGCCCTCTGGGAAA
Organism: Fundulus diaphanus; assembly: GCA_037039145.1. NCBI lineage: Eukaryota > Metazoa > Chordata > Actinopteri > Cyprinodontiformes > Fundulidae > Fundulus > Fundulus diaphanus. The sequence goes on from CM073125.1 coordinate 62,422,803, forward strand.
TAAAATAGTTTACATGGTTTTCACTGCATTATGTATCGCAAAGAAAACTATCCTCATGAATTGGAAAAGTAAGGAGAATCTCAGTATCAATCAGTATAGAGATCTTTTGTTGGATCATATTAATCTTGAGACAGCATCTGCATCCACATCTGATCGGTCTCTTTGGGCTCCTTTGATTAGCACCATCACTTAGTGGAATGGGGGGCGGTGGGTTGCTTCCTGCAGGGTGCAGTGGCTGGGTGGAGGGGTTCCTGGCGCTCTGGGGGCACTTGCAGTGGGGTGCTTGGTGGGTCTGACTCCAGGGTCTGTTGCCCCCATCTGGGAGGGGCTTGGGAGGCCTACGTGTGGCCTTCAGCGCCGCTTGCGGCGCTCTTGGGGAGCTACGCGGTGACGGACGTGGGTTACTGACCTGGTAGCTGTGCTGTCGCTGGGTGAGTCCTGGGTGGGTCTGGGGGCCTGGGGTCCCTGGGGCGCGCCGCCCTCAGGCGGGGGCCCCGGCGGGGCCTCGGCGGGGCCTCGGGGGTTCCGGTTCCGGGGGGTGTGCCGCTTGGGGTCTGGGCCGGTGCGCGCCCGGGTGTCTGCCCCTGCACGGGGCCTCTGGGGTGCTGGGGGGCCTCGGGGCCTGTTGAGCTGGTAGGGAGGCATGGTCATTAACATCTCAGGGCAGATGCTCTTCCCCTTCTTTGGGTTGGCACTCTGCTGGTGGGGGGAGGGGAGGGAGGGGGAGTAGGAACTAACCCAGCCTGGATGTCTACTGTCGAAGAATGTATGGTGAGATGTTTGAATGTTAGTGTTGGGGAGGGGTTAAGTCTACGGGTGTGGGGGGGGGGGGGTGGGTGGACGTTCTGGTGGGCTTGTGTCCGGCCCCCCTGTCCCGGTCCTGGTCCATGTAGTCTCCCGGTGCGGGCTTCGCCTGGGGGGGGGGGGGGGTTGGGATGTCTCGTGCGGGCTGGCTGGCCGGGGTCCCCTATCTTATTAATTAGTTTATTTTTATATATATATATATATATATATATATATATATATATATATATATATATATATATATATATAGGCCTGGAGGAGGTGCGGGCCACTGGGTCCGGGGTCTTGGCGGGGGGCTGCTGTGGGTAGCCAGCGGCTTGCCGGGTCTGGGGCTGATGCCTCTGCTTTCCCCAGAAAGGGGTGGGGGGCAGGGTGGCTATGGTAAGGTAGGGGAGGGAGGGGGTTTATTAGGTATTTAGTGGGTGAGGGGGGTTCTGGTCGGGTGGCCCGTACGGGTCGTGTTGGCCCCCCCCTCTTTGGGGGGCCTGGTCCGGGGGGCGTCTGGTCCAGGGGGGGGGCCGGGGGTCGGGCACAGGCAGTCGTATAGTTGAATTGTGGTGACCCCCCCACTTGGGATTTTTGGATGTGAGTGTTATGTGGGAATGTGTGTACAGCGTCCTTTTTTTGTGTCTGTGTGTGGTGAGTGGGGTACTAGGGAGGGATGGCGTGAATGAGTTTTTTTTTTTTTTTTTCCAGGTTCGGGTCCGGTCCGCTCCCTCTCCCAAGAACATCTCAAGTCTCCGCTAGGTGCGGAGCACATCCCCCCACGTCCTGCCCTCCTCCGCTGCGCTGGCAGACGCCTTGGCCCTCTGGCGCATTGACGGCCCTCTGGTTTGGGGCGGGTTCCCGGGTGGGTGCCGGCCCATTCCCGGTGGCGGCTTCGCGGGGCCTGGCCCCCCGGGGGCGGCCGGGGACCCCGCCGCGGGGGCGGGGTGCCCCTGAGGCCTCTGGCCCCCCAGGGACCATGGCCAGGACCACCTCAGCGCGGTTGGCTGCCAGCGGAACCCACGGGCTCGTCCCCGCGGCTCTTGGGGGCGTCGGCATTGCGGTGGCTGGTGGATTTCCTCGGGGTTGAATAAAGGGTTGAGTTTGAATTCAGTGTTTGCGTCTGTATCTAAAAATAGGCTGCTAAGCAACAACATAAAATGGCCAGAGCTGCACTTAAAATCTATGCTTTAAATTTGTTGATAATTATCAATATCGATTAGTATGATTTCTATTTTATCGATATGTTTTGTTTCTATATAGTCCAGCCCTACGTGTAACATCCCTCCTCCACATCCACAGCTCTCTATCGTCTCTGTGGGAGGACAGAGTAGCTGGACTACACTGCCCTGTTTCTAACATAAGGCCAAAATAAACGTTTATACTGAATTAACTTACTAGGTTTATTGATGCTAGCGCGTACTCCTAAAGGCTCCCACATACTCAGGCGTACTGTCCGCATACTGTGAGCTTGGCGGACTCCGCTCTGACTCTCTGCAGACGTTTTACCTTCATAGTCCATCGTACTGTGGCCTACATTTCTTGTGAAAAATTCCTACAATTCCCAGACTTCCTGCCAGTGGGACGAAGCGGCGGAACGGAGGTAAAATGTGTTTTTAGCTAGCTGAGCACCTAGAGCCGTTTCTTTTCAGGTTCCACATGTCAGTGAGAACAGAGAGGGACTGATGCTACGTCCTGCAGACCGCCTGCTGGGAGCAGCTCCGTGTCACATGGAAAACAGTTTGATGTGAAGACTTCTTGTGAAGTTTATAGTGTGACACGTACCTCAATGTGCAGAGTACGCCTCGAGTACGGACCTCTGCGGAGTGAACTACGCCCGAGTATGTGGGGGCCTTTACATGAATGTACTTCTAGTTTAGACATTACAGTCAGGCAGTCTGGTAGACAGCTCAGGGGTCCTCAGGTAGTGACACAGTTTACCATAACACTCCTAATATCCACTGAGCGGAGCGACTTCGTTGCAAACCAAAGTCATATTTACACATCTTAACAGATTTCTGAGCGCATTGTACCACATAAAATCAGTCAGTAAGCAGTCAGTAACGGTGATCATAGATAAGGAGCACCACTTTATAATATGAGTTTTACTTTCTGAGATGACTGGCAAAAAAATGTTGCACCTTTACACAATATTCAAAGTTTTTGAGATGAACCTGTATGTTGACTGTTTCAACTTAGGAGTTTATTCCTGTCATCACCTGAAAAGCAGCTCCGTGCATCTGCTGCAGGTATCTGAGGTTTTCTCAGAACTCCAAAGCGTCACATTTCAGGTTTGATTTATTAAATGCAGAAAAGCTGTGTTTAACTTCTAGATAAATGGGGGTGAAATAACTTGGTTTGGAGCATCTCGTCCCTGAGTGAGATCACCTGGTCAGGGTCGATGTTCTCTGGCCGGCTCATGTGGTTCTCTGGGCTGGGGGGGAGACTGGGGACTCGTCCCCTCCTTGCTGCTCGGTCGGTATGGGCTCATGGGGCTGCCTGCCATGGGGATTCTCTTGGGTATTGGGCGGGGCCTCTGCTAGAGGCCGGGGGGTTGCTTGGGCATGCCAGGCTCTGGATTCCACATTCCCTTGGTAAAGCAAATATGTCTGCCATCACTACAGCAGCCAGAGCGCCAATCTGCTGCCATGAACCTGGAGATGACAAGCAGGAAAAAGAGTTTTAAGATAAGATAAGATAGACTTTATTGATCTCACAGTGGAGAAATTCACGTGTCACATCGGGCTCAATAATCAAAAGAAGGTGGTAAAAGGAGGAAAAGGTGCATAGGGTATATACAGTGTGTCCACATATATACAGTGGATGGAGAGACAAAAAAGAAATAAAGCAGAGATTTAAGGTGACTTATATACATATGGATTTGACGTTGTACATTAAAGTGGTACCAGGTAAAGAATCACAGTGAGGTAGTGAGATAACTATAACAGCTGAAGTCTCTTATTTAACAGGATTATTGCACAGTGTATTAAGTAGTAATACTTCTGGAAAATTACACATGGAATAAAGTTTTGAAATACATTTTTATTGTACACTATTCTAGACTTTTCACGAGTCGGACATCTAAAGACGGCAGTGTGTGTGTGAGTGTTGACAGTGCTGCATGCTGACCTTTATTCATGGCCCAGTGTTTCCAGAAGTGGTCAGCCCTTCATCTTCCTCTTCATCCTCCTCTGAACCTTCACAGTGGGGTTAATGTAAAGCCATGTCCCATGACACACACACACACACACACACACACACACACACACACACACACATTTCTATGTGGATTTCCACTTTTTACTCGGAGCAAACGTTGAGATGAGTTTCCCTAAGAACTCCGCTGACAATCTGACCTTCTCCTCAGATCCTGTCGAAGTTTTTTTCAATCAGAAGGAGAAGGCAATAAAGGAAAGAGCCACTCGAATTATTTTAGTAAAATATGATTTTAAACTAAATGCATAAGAACCAAATTTGCTACACCAAAAATCCTTGGCCAAGTGAAGCGGTCTACTGCAGCAGAGAACATCCAGGAGTCTCCAGGAGCTTTATGAGGACACAGCAAGAGAGGAATCATGTGGGCTCTTGTCCTCTGGAGCCATTCCCACATTTTCCTCCTTTCCCTCCACCAGGGCTGGCAGCACTGCTGCTTTAGCTTCCTGCTGTTCATTGTTGTTCTCCTGCTGGTTCTGAAAGTACCAAGAGATTACTGGATCAGTCGGAGTCTAAACGCATGGTGTCAGGCAAAAATCCCAGCAGTTTGTTGGTATTCTGTCCTCCAGAGGGTTTTCTGGTGACAGATGGCAAGAAACCCAGTAGATCTGGAGTTGCTTTCCTGAATCTTCTCACTTCTAGGTTCTGTAAAACTGCAACACAAACTAAATACAACATGTTGCCTCACAGATACATGAAACATGTCAACACTCTTTCACACTATTATCACTGAAATGAAGCAATAATCTACCACCCGCACCACCACGATGAAGCTCAGGAATGGTACTGAAATAGAGGAGAGGAAAAGCAGCAAAATAATCCAGAAAATAATCCATCAGACACGGGATGTTCCCACCTCAGAGCTGACGGGGGTCTTTATTCATCGAACAAACCATGCACTTCTCCAACAACACCAAAAATCTCCAAAACATAAAGGGCACAAATGCAGAGACTTGTACCATTAGTGTACCATAATGTACCATATTGCTGCCAATCCAAAGCAGGTCTACGGCAATCTACTTGCAGCCATCTTGTCTCCATGGACTCCAGACGTGGCTTTTCCAAGGACACGGTTACGCAACAACCTGCATCAAACAACCTGGATCTTACCAGGACAATGGATCTGAACTGTACTTTTAGAGACGTCTACTTGCAATTTTTACATTTTTTTATGACAGACATTTTCTTCCTCCACAGCCCTAGGTCATGCTAGCTGTTAGCATTCCTAAGGTTAGTAGGCAACAGCAAACAGGCTTAAATCAGAGGCAACCGGACTTTGGCTCCAATTTTCTGAAAACATTTTGGCACCAGAAAAACTGAGTTTCAGAAAAGCTGCTGAAGTTGCTATGCAGACGACTCTCCACTGTCGCTTCATGCATGCTCAGTATGAGGGATTGCTGCAAAGCCAACAACAATGCAGACGACTGTCCACTGTGGCTCTACGCTCTTTCAGGAGGAGTGAATGCTGCTTGCAGAGACTTGATGCAACCTGCTGGGTTTCCTTAGAGAGGAAACTTTCTGCAAAACCCTAACTTTCTGCCCCTGAGAGGAAAAGGGGATTTCTAACACACACACAGGACTATGTCTGGTGGATTTTGTCAGAAAAATTAAAACTAGCCGTTTCTGCTTCTTTCAGTCGGACAATGATCCAAAACATCAAAACTGAAATTGTTCAATGGACTTTAAATCACTGGTCCGCAACTTTCAGCTTCATCTCTGCAAGAATAGAATTTAAAATTCTTCTTCTAACGTATAAAGCCCCTAATAATCAAGCTCCATCATATATCAGAGCTCTGATTACCCCGTATGTTCCTAACAGAGCACTTCGCTCTCAGACTGCAGATCTGCTGGTGGTTCCTAGAGTCTCTAAAAGTAGAATGGGAGGCAGATCCTTTAGCTATCAGGCTCCTCTCCTGTGGAACCAACTCCCAGTTTTGGTCCGTGAGGCAGACACCCTGTCTACTTTTAAGACTAATCTTAAAACTTTCCTTTTTGACAAAGCTTATAACTAGAGTGGCTCATGTTACCCTGAGCTACCTCTATAGTTATGCTGCTATAGGCTTAGGCTGCTGGAGGACATCAGGATCTAATTTTCTCACTCTATAGAGTTCTACTGTTCTTCAATTATGCATTACGTGTTGTCATTTCTGCTTTAACTTTCTGTTCTCTCTCTTTTATCTTCATAGTAGGTACACCTGGTCTGACGTTCTGTTAACTGTGACATCATCCAGTGAAGACAGATCACCGACTATTACCATCTAATGTAGAACAGATTACTAGATCAATGTGAGCTTCTGTGCTTTTTTGTCTCTCTTGTTGTGTCTCTGCTCTGTCTTCTCTGACCCCCAGTGGGTCGAGGCAGATGACCGTTCATACTGAGCCTGGTTCTGGTTCTGCTGGAGGTTTTCCTTCCCGTTAATGGGGAGTTTGTCTTTCCACTGTCGCTTCATGCTTGCTCAGTATGAGGGATTGCAGCAAAGCCATGGACAATGCAGACGACTCTCCCTGTAGCTCTACGCTTCTCCAGGAGTGAATGCTGCTTGTCGGGACTTTAATGCAATCAACTGGTTTCCTTATATAGGAACATTTTTGACCAATCTGTATAATCTGACCCAATCAATTGAATCAACACGCCCGACTCTGATGAGCTCACCAGCAGAGCTGGACTTCATGCTGGGAGGTAGTTTAGCCACGTGAATAGGGTGTGTGGGAGAAGGGACACACATAAAGGTTGCAGGACACCGACCCTGGAGGACTGGAGTCCGACACCCCAGCTCTAAATCAACCTTCTTCCATGAACACCTCCACCCCCAGATCAGAATCCTGGAGAAAATATTTGTGCTGAGCTGAAGAGGAGAGGACCAGGACTCTGGAATGATGTGTCGCCCTTTAATCAATTAACACAGAAACTCTCTGCTTGATTCATTTGTATTATTTTATCTGCTGTAAGTTTGTTGAAACAACAGCAGGTAATTTTCCTTCCAGTGTAAAGATCTCAGTTTGACCTCGGTGTTGTAATCCTCTGTGGTAGTAATGATCCAGCAGCTGCAGCAGACAGCAGTGTGTGTGTGACATCAGTAATCATGTTTCTAAGTGCTTTACACAACGCTTTGTACACAGTATGATGATCATTATTACATCCAGTGAAGCAGCAAAGACAATTATCCTGCAAACATGCGGCCGATCCAATATCTCAGCTCTAATAATAGACACATTAACGAAGCTCCAAACAAACTCTGAATCCTATTAAAGCTCTGCAGCTGGAGTCATTTCCCCGTCTGCCGCGGCGCTGCGTTTACACCCTGTTCCAGCCTCTGACAGCAGCTTTTCTCACCTCATCCTCCTCTTCCATCAGCCTGAAAACCAGGCTGATGCTGAACTTTGCTCCATTCAGGGCACTGATCCTTCATCACTTGCTGCTTTGGTCTGAATAATTGAGAGCAATAGTCCTGATCTACAGGTTCTGAGATTTTCACCATCTGATGTGCCAAGACTTGAGTAATTGTGCTGCTGGTTCTATTCCTGTGCTCTAGCCGGGCGTTTGGTTTGGGTTAGCTAACCTCAGTCTGGTCAGCTGGTCTTTGTTACTGATGAAGATCCTGCAGCTTGAAGGAGTCTCAGCTTCTCATGAATACGAGGCGTTTGTGAATGTTGAATGTGGGGTTGAGCTCCTCTCATGTCCTTTGGGTTCTTCCTGCTTTGTGGAAACACTGCAGCAGAAAACCCAAAACATTCATGGAGAAAAGCTCCATCCAACTGATGGCTGGAGTGAGAATAAACCCAGAGAGGAGACCTGAAGCAGGGATCAGGTGGTACCGTCACATTACCCTGACTTATTTCAGATCTTTTCCCCTTAACTCTAAGTTCTGTTGCCTTTCTGTCAACACTGAACATCAGAGACAACAATCTGCCTTTAACTGTAACCCAGAACAAATATTAGATGTTAGACTGACTATGAAAAGATGAATATCATGACCCATCTCAAAATACATCTCTTAAATATATTAAACAGCTCATTGACAAGATGAAAAAACATCCAAATACAAGAAGCTTAAAAATATACAAATCTATATGTAAAAACACATTTATGTAATTTAAATATCTTTTGTCTCACTTTATATCGACAAGCTTGTTGTGTAGAGCTTTAGAGATTTACTTTCCATTTGTGGGTTAAAATTGAGAAAAATAGGTGGAGAGTTTAAAGGTGACAGGAAGTAGCTGTCTGCAGTGTTTAGATGATTAAGTCTTCATACAGATTTCAGCTCGGCATGTTTGCTCTGACCTAATTATTATTAATATTATTATTATTATTCTCTGACTGCTGGACAGTTTTTTGCAGGTTAGACTCTGTTGCCCGCTAATGCACTTAGCATTGATTAGCAGCCTAAGTGGACTGAAACGTTCCTCCTTAATTGCCTCTTACGGGGAACTGCCCTCTAGTGGCTACATTGTCTAACAACCACGCCGACCTGATCAACACATCGAAGGCCTGAGAACATCAGCGCCTATGTTAGAAAGGAGCAAATCTGTTCCATGTGTAAAAGGAACATAGATGGGCCTCAAAGGTCTCCTCCCAGCTATTTCTTCACCACAAAGCAAATCAATGTGAAAATAGAGCAAGACAAAGATAAACACATTATTTAGGGTAGATTTGTTCACAGCCAACTCATACAGTCTGATCATAATAAACAGAAGGCCCGTGATCCCTCTCGCCTCATTCCTGCTAGATCTGTAGTCATAGAGGTTAAAGTTTAGGAACCTGCAGCAAATAGCGCCTCTGCTGCAGGCGTCTCATTGATGCTGTTTGTTTACATCAGCGTGTGTAAAATGATCAGTTAAAGCAATTAAAAGGTCTCTAAATATGAAGGAATCACAGAGAATGAATTTCTCCTCTTCTTACCAAAATTACTATGAATGACAACGAACCAATGTGGGTTGCCAGGCAGTCAGCTGCTCAGTCAGCTTGATCTTCCAGGGTTTGTGGCCCATACACCCTTCATGTGTTCAGACAACAGCATTAACATCCATTTAATGGCCATCCTTCTGTCCCACAGAAAGCTCCTTGCAGCATCCTTGCCTACATTTTAGCAGGAAGCCAATAAGCTGCCATATGTACAGCTGAGCCCCAGAATAAACCAGCCGAGGTGTCAAAATGTATGTCTTCTGGTCAAAAAACACCCGATATGGAAAGAGGTTCACAGTGGTGATAAAAGAACTTGAAGCATAAATGACCTGCCTTAGCGTCTGTAATTCTTCTTTTTTCATTGAAGTCCTTCATGCATAACCACGAATTAGCCTTTCAAACTGTCTCTGGGATGTTACCACTGAAATGCAGGAGCTGATGGATATGAAACAGGATTAAAATGAGACCAAACACTGAACAGTTGACTTTAATTGCACCGAATTAAAAATAAAAGTGCATTAAGAACAGGACCGTTCTAGTTTGATAGGTTACTAACCAAAGAAATTAAGCAGAAAAGATCAATAAATAAAAAACCCTGACATTCATGTAGACATTTGCCAAGAAACTTTAGAGCGAGAACGAGTGAAGTACCAAAGAGTTGTGGGCTGACTGGTCTGGACCCTACGGACTGTTTGTGCTGCTGCAGTTTCTCTGCATGCAGCTCATTAGCATGCAGCAGCAGCTGCAGCCGGACAGTCTGTCGATGGGGCCGAATCAGCGGGCTGGAGACCCCTCAGTGGACGCAGGTCAGAGCATTCCTGCAGAGGACCGAACCGTCTCCTCCAGATTGACACCAGGATTAGAGCCGGAGCGCTGCCCTCTGAGGCCCTGAGAAAACTCTGGGTGTAAGATTGACAGGCAGGACGTTTCCTCCTGGTCCCTCCGGTGTTCACACGCAGTTAAACCGATGAAGATGGGGAGAAATGTTCACTTTATATCACTTTAACCGCAGAGGTCAGGACAGCTGAGTCAAAGCAAAGCCAGAGGAGCTTTACGTCACATCTAACATTATAAAATCATCGCTAATAAAACCCAGTTAACCTTCAGCTCTGTGAGAGCCTCAGAACCGGCTCGGACCTGGAGGCTGAACTTCCACATCCTGCCAGGTGTCAGACTCTGAGGGGTTGGAAAGGCAGGCAGCGTGGAGAATTGACATATTTGATAAGAAATGAGCTAAAGTCACGGAGGAATACAGGAGGCGCGGAACGAGAAGCAAAGAAACGAGGACCAAAAGGAGCCTAAATAACAGGTAAGAGGACAACGAGCACACAGGTGAACTGACGGAGCTAGACTAATAAACATGAAGTACAAGAAACATTAAAGAACATATCTCTAAATAAACAACAAACACTGGAGTAAAAGTGGGAAACTGAAGAATAACCTAATGAGGAAAAGCCCAAGCAATTACTGAGCAAAGAAAGGCGGGCAAAAGTCCAGAGTGGAACCAGAACCATGAAGCTGAGAGCTGGAACCAGAACCTTGATGCTGCTACAGACTGGAACCAGAACCTTGATGCTGAGAGCTGGAACCAGAACCATGATGCTGCTACAGACTGGAACCAGAACCTTGATGCTGAGAGCTGGAACCAGAACCTTGATGCTGAGAGCTGGAACCAGAACCATGATGCTGAGAGCTGGAACCAGAACCTTGATGCTGCTGCAGAGTGGAACCAGAACCATGAAGCTGAGAGCTGGAACCAGAACCATGATGCTGCTACAGACTGGAACCAGAACCTTGATGCTGCTACAGACTGGAACCAGAACCTTGATGCTGCTGCAGAGTGGAACCAGAACCATGATGCTGCTGCAGACTGGAACCAGAACCTTGATGCTGCTACAGACTGGAACCAGAACCTTGATGCTGAGAGCTGGAACCAGAACCATGATGCTGCTACAGACTGGAACCAGAACCTTGATGCTGAGAGCTGGAACCAGAACCATGATGCTGCTACAGACTGGAACCAGAACCTTGATGCTGCTGCAGAGTGGAACCAGAACCATGAAGCTGAGAGCTGGAACCAGAACCATGATGCTGCTACAGACTGGAACCAGAACCTTGATGCTGCTGCAGAGTGGAACCAGAACCTTGATGCTGCTGCAGAGTGGAACCAGAACCATGAAGCTGAGAGCTGGAACCAGAACCATGATGCTGCTACAGACTGGAACCAGAACCTTGATGCTGCTGCAGAGTGGAACCAGAACCTTAATGCTGCTGCAGAGTGGAACCAGAACCATGAAGCTGAGAGCTGGAACCAGAACCATGATGCTGCTACAGACTGGAACCAGAACCTTGATGCTGCTGCAGACTGGAACCAGAACCTTGATGCTGCTACAGACTGGAACCAGAACCTTGATGCTGAGAGCTGGAACCAGAACCATGATGCTGCTACAGACTGGAACCAGAACCTTGATGCTGCTGCAGAGTGGAACCAGAACCATGAAGCTGAGAGCTGGAACCAGAACCATGATGCTGCTGCAGAGTGGAACCAGAACCATGAAGCTGAGAGCTGGAACCAGAACCTTGATGCTGCTGCAGACTGGAACCAGAACCATGAAGCTGAGAGCTGGAACCAGAACCATGATGCTGCTACAGACTGGAACCAGAACCTTGATGCTGCTGCAGAGTGGAACCAGAACCTTGATGCTGCTGCAGAGTGGAACCAGAACCCTGATGCTGCTGCAGAGTGGAACCAGAACCATGAAGCTGAGAGCTGGAACCAGAACCATGATGCTGCTGCAGAGTGGAACCAGAACCATGAAGCTGAGAGCTGGAACCAGAACCTTGATGCTGCTGCAGACTGGAACCAGAACCTTGATGCTGCTGCAGAGTGGAACCAGAACCATGATGCTGCTGCAGAGTGGAACCAGAACCATGAAGCTGAGAGCTGGAACCAGAACCATGATGCTGCTGCAGAGTGGAACCAGAACCATGAAGCTGAGAGCTGGAACCAGAACCTTGATGCTGCTGCAGACTGGAACCAGAACCTTGATGCTGCTGCAGAGTGGAACCAGAACCATGATGCTGCTGCAGAGTGGAACCAGAACCATGATGCTGCTGCAGAGTGGAACCAGAACCATGAAGCTGAGAGCTGGAACATGAACCTTGATGCTGCTGCAGAGTGGAACCAGAACCATGAAGCTGAGAGCTGGAACAAGAACCATGAAGCTGCAAACTGGAACCAGAACCATGATGCTGCTGCAGAGTGGAACCAGAACCATAAAGCTGAGAGCTGGAACCAGAACCTTGATGCTGCTGCAGACTGGAACCAGAACCCTGATGCTGCTGCAGAGTGGAACCAGAACCATGAAGCTGCAAACTGGAACCAGAACCATGATGCTGAGAGCTGGAACCAGAACCATGATGCTGCTGCAGAGTGGAACCAGAACCATGATGCTGCTGCAGAGTGGAACCAGAACCATGATGCTGCTGCAGAGTGGAACCAGAACCATGAAGCTGAGAGCTGGAACAAGAACCATGAAGCTGAGAGCTGGAACCAGAACCTTGATGCTGCTACAGACTGGAACCAGAACCTTGATGCTGAGAGCTGGAACCAGAACCATGATGCTGCTACAGACTGGAACCAGAACCTTGATGCTGAGAGCTGGAACCAGAACCTTGATGCTGCTGCAGAGTGGAACCAGAACCATGAAGCTGAGAGCTGGAACCAGAACCATGATGCTGCTACAGACTGGAACCAGAACCTTGATGCTGCTACAGACTGGAACCAGAACCTTGATGCTGCTGCAGAGTGGAACCAGAACCATGATGCTGCTGCAGAGTGGAACCAGAACCTTGATGCTGCTACAGACTGGAACCAGAACCTTGATGCTGAGAGCTGGAACCAGAACCATGATGCTGCTACAGACTGGAACCAGAACCTTGATGCTGAGAGCTGGAACCAGAACCATGATGCTGCTACAGACTGGAACCAGAACCTTGATGCTGCTGCAGAGTGGAACCAGAACCATGAAGCTGAGAGCTGGAACCAGAACCATGATGCTGCTACAGACTGGAACCAGAACCTTGATGCTGCTGCAGAGTGGAACCAGAACCTTGATGCTGCTGCAGAGTGGAACCAGAACCATGAAGCTGAGAGCTGGAACCAGAACCATGATGCTGCTACAGACTGGAACCAGAACCTTGATGCTGCTGCAGAGTGGAACCATAACCTTGATGCTGCTGCAGAGTGGAACCAGAACCTTGATGCTGCTGCAGAGTGGAACCAGAACCCTGATGCTGCTGCAGAGTGGAACCAGAACCATGAAGCTGAGAGCTGGAACCAGAACCATGATGCTGCTGCAGAGTGGAACCAGAACCCTGATGCTGCTGCAGAGTGGAACCAGAACCATGAAGCTGAGAGCTGGAACCAGAACCATGATGCTGCTGCAGAGTGGAACCAGAACCATGAAGCTGAGAGCTGGAACCAGAACCTTGATGCTGCTGCAGACTGGAACCAGAACCTTGATGCTGCTGCAGAGTGGAACCAGAACCATGATGCTGCTGCAGAGTGGAACCAGAACCATGATGCTGCTGCAGAGTGGAACCAGAACCATGAAGCTGAGAGCTGGAACCAGAACCATGATGCTGCTGCAGAGTGGAACCAGAACCATGAAGCTGAGAGCTGGAACCAGAACCTTGATGCTGCTGCAGACTGGAACCAGAACCTTGATGCTGCTGCAGAGTGGAACCAGAACCATGATGCTGCTGCAGAGTGGAACCAGAACCATGATGCTGCTGCAGAGTGGAACCAGAACCATGAAGCTGAGAGCTGGAACATGAACCTTGATGCTGCTGCAGAGTGGAACCAGAACCATGAAGCTGAGAGCTGGAACAAGAACCATGAAGCTGCAAACTGGAACCAGAACCATGATGCTGCTGCAGAGTGGAACCAGAACCATAAAGCTGAGAGCTGGAACCAGAACCTTGATGCTGCTGCAGACTGGAACCAGAACCCTGATGCTGCTGCAGAGTGGAACCAGAACCATGAAGCTGCAAACTGGAACCAGAACCATGATGCTGAGAGCTGGAACCAGAACCATGATGCTGCTGCAGAGTGGAACCAGAACCATGATGCTGCTGCAGAGTGGAACCAGAACCATGATGCTGCTGCAGAGTGGAACCAGAACCATGATGCTGCTGCAGACTGGAACAAGAACCATGAAGCTGAGAGCTGGAACAAGAACCATGAAGCTGCAAACTGGAACCAGAACCATAAAGCTGAGAGCTGGAACCAGAACCTTGATGCTGCTGCAGACTGGAACCAGAACCTTGATGCTGCTGCAGACTGGAACCAGAACCCTGATGCTGCTGCAGAGTGGAACCAGAACCTTGATGCTGCTGCAGAGTGGAACCAGAACCATGAAGCTGAGAGCTGGAACCAGAACCATGATGCTGCTGCAGAGTGGAACCAGAACCATGAAGCTGAGAGCTGGAACCAGAACCTTGATGCTGCTGCAGACTGGAACCAGAACCTTGATGCTGCTGCAGAGTGGAACCAGAACCATGATGCTGCTGCAGAGTGGAACCAGAACCATGAAGCTGAGAGCTGGAACCAGAACCATGATGCTGCTGCAGAGTGGAACCAGAACCATGATGCTGCTGCAGAGTGGAACCAGAACCATGAAGCTGAGAGCTGGAACCAGAACCTTGATGCTGCTGCAGACTGGAACCAGAACCTTGATGCTGCTGCAGACTGGAACCAGAACCATGATGCTGCTGCAGAGTGGAACCAGAACCATGATGCTGCTGCAGAGTGGAACCAGAACCATGATGCTGCTGCAGAGTGGAACCAGAACCATGAAGCTGAGAGCTGGAACAAGAACCATGAAGCTGCAAACTGGAACCAGAACCATGATGCTGCTGCAGAGTGGAACCAGAACCATAAAGCTGAGAGCTGGAACCAGAACCTTGACGCTGCTGCAGACTGGAACCAGAACCTTGATGCTGCTGCAGACTGGAACCAGAACCCTGATGCTGCTGCAGAGTGGAACCAGAACCATGAAGCTGCAAACTGGAACCAGAACCATGATGCTGAGAGCTGGAACCAGAACCATGATGCTGCTGCAGAGTGGAACCAGAACCATGATGCTGCTGCAGAGTGGAACCAGAACCATGAAGCTGCTGCAGAGTGGAACCAGAACCATGATGCTGCTGCAGACTGGAACCAGAACCATGAAGCTGAGAGCTGGAACAAGAACCATGAAGCTGCAAACTGGAACCAGAACCATAAAGCTGAGAGCTGGAACCAGAACCTTGATGCTGCTGCAGACTGGAACCAGAACCTTGATGCTGCTGCAGACTGGAACCAGAACCCTGATGCTGCTGCAGAGTGGAACCAGAACCTTGATGCTGCTGCAGAGTGGAACCAGAACCATAAAGCTGAGAGCTGGAACCAGAACCTTGATGCTGCTGCAGACTGGAACCAGAACCTTGATGCTGCTGCAGACTGGAACCAGAACCCTGATGCTGCTGCAGAGTGGAACCAGAACCATGAAGCTGCAAACTGGAACCAGAACCATGATGCTGAGAGCTGGAACCAGAACCATGATGCTGCTGCAGAGTGGAACCAGAACCATGAAGCTGAGAGCTGGAACCAGAACCATGATGCTGCTGCAGACTGGAACCAGAACCATGAAGCTGAGAGCTGGAACAAGAACCATGAAGCTGCAAACTGGAACCAGAACCATAAAGCTGAGAGCTGGAACCAGAACCTTGATGCTGCTGCAGACTGGAACCAGAACCTTGATGCTGCTGCAGACTGGAACCAGAACCCTGATGCTGCTGCAGAGTGGAACCAGAACCTTGATGCTGCTGCAGAGTGGAACCAGAACCATGAAGCTGAGAGCTGGAACCAGAACCATGATGCTGCTGCAGAGTGGAACCAGAACCATGAAGCTGAGAGCTGGAACCAGAACCTTGATGCTGCTGCAGACTGGAACCAGAACCCTGAACCCCACTGTAGCTCTACGCTTCTCCAGGAGTGAATGCTGCTTGTCAGGACTTTGAAGCAATCAACTGGTTTCCTTATATAGGAACATTTTTGACCAATCTGTATAATATGATTGATTTGACTTTGTAAAGTGCCTCTGCAAACTGGAACCAGAACCATGATGCTGCTGCAGAGTGGAACCAGAACCATAAAGCTGAGAGCTGGAACCAGAACCTTGATGCTGCTGCAGACTGGAACCAGAACCCTGATGCTGCTGCAGAGTGGAACCAGAACCATGAAGCTGCAAACTGGAACCAGAACCATGATGCTGAGAGCTGGAACCAGAACCATGATGCTGCTGCAGAGTGGAACCAGAACCATGATGCTGCTGCAGAGTGGAACCAGAACCATGATGCTGCTGCAGACTGGAACCAGAACCATGAAGCTGAGAGCTGGAACAAGAACCATGAAGCTGCAAACTGGAACCAGAACCATAAAGCTGAGAGCTGGAACCAGAACCTTGATGCTGCTGCAGACTGGAACCAGAACCTTGATGCTGCTGCAGACTGGAACCAGAACCTTGATGCTGCTGCAGACTGGAACCAGAACCCTGATGCTGCTGCAGAGTGGAACCAGAACCTTGATGCTGCTGCAGAGTGGAACCAGAACCATGAAGCTGAGAGCTGGAACCAGAACCATGATGCTGCTGCAGAGTGGAACCAGAACCATGAAGCTGAGAGCTGGAACCAGAACCTTGATGCTGCTGCAGACTGGAACCAGAACCTTGATGCTGCTGCAGAGTGGAACCAGAACCATGATGCTGCTGCAGAGTGGAACCAGAACCATGAAGCTGAGAGCTGGAACCAGAACCATGATGCTGCTGCAGAGTGGAACCAGAACCATGATGCTGCTGCAGAGTGGAACCAGAACCATGAAGCTGAGAGCTGGAACCAGAACCTTGATGCTGCTGCAGACTGGAACCAGAACCTTGATGCTGCTGCAGACTGGAACCAGAACCATGATGCTGCTGCAGAGTGGAACCAGAACCATGATGCTGCTGCAGAGTGGAACCAGAACCATGAAGCTGAGAGCTGGAACAAGAACCATGAAGCTGCAAACTGGAACCAGAACCATGATGCTGCTGCAGAGTGGAACCAGAACCATAAAGCTGAGAGCTGGAACCAGAACCTTGACGCTGCTGCAGACTGGAACCAGAACCTTGATGCTGCTGCAGACTGGAACAAGAACCCTGATGCTGCTGCAGACTGGAACCAGAACCATGAAGCTGCAAACTGGAACCAGAACCATGATGCTGAGAGCTGGAACCAGAACCATGATGCTGCTGCAGAGTGGAACCAGAACCATGATGCTGCTGCAGAGTGGAACCAGAACCATGATGCTGCTGCAGAGTGGAACCAGAACCATGAAGCTGAGAGCTGGAACCAGAACCATGATGCTGCTGCAGACTGGAACCAGAACCTTGATGCTGCTGCAGACCTGAACCAGAACCCTGATGCTGCTGCAGAGTGGAACCAGAACCTTGATGCTGCTGCAGAGTGGAACCAGAACCATGAAGCTGAGAGCTGGAACCAGAACCATGATGCTGCTGCAGAGTGGAACCAGAACCATGAAGCTGAGAGCTGGAACCAGAACCTTGATGCTGCTGCAGACTGGAACCAGAACCTTGATGCTGCTGCAGAGTGGAACCAGAACCATGATGCTGCTGCAGAGTGGAACCAGAACCATGAAGCTGAGAGCTGGAACCAGAACCATGATGCTGCTGCAGAGTGGAACCAGAACCATGATGCTGCTGCAGAGTGGAACCAGAACCATGAAGCTGAGAGCTGGAACCAGAACCTTGATGCTGCTGCAGACTGGAACCAGAACCTTGATGCTGCTGCAGACTGGAACCAGAACCATGATGCTGCTGCAGAGTGGAACCAGAACCATGATGCCGCTGCAGAGTGGAACCAGAACCATGATGCTGCTGCAGAGTGGAACCAGAACCATGAAGCTGAGAGCTGGAACATGAACCATGAAGCTGCACACTGGAACCAGAACCATGATGCTGCTGCAGAGTGGAACCAGAACCATAAAGCTGAGAGCTGGAACCAGAACCTTGATGCTGCTGCAGACTGGAACCAGAACCATGATGCTGCTGCAGAGTGGAACCAGAACCATGATGCCGCTGCAGAGTGGAACCAGAACCATGATGCTGCTGCAGAGTGGAACCAGAACCATGAAGCTGAGAGCTGGAACAAGAACCATGAAGCTGCACACTGGAACCAGAACCATGATGCTGCTGCAGAGTGGAACCAGAACCATAAAGCTGAGAGCTGGAACCAGAACCTTGATGCTGCTGCAGACTAGAACCAGAACCTTGATGCTGCTGCAGACTGGAACCAGAACCCTGATGCTGCTGCAGAGTGGAACCAGAACCATGAAGCTGCAAACTGGAACCAGAACCATGATGCTGAGAGCTGGAACCAGAACCATGATGCTGCTGCAGAGTGGAACCAGAACCATGATGCTGCTGCAGAGTGGAACCAGAACCATGAAGCTGCTGCAGAGTGGAACCAGAACCATGATGCTGCTGCAGACTGGAACCAGAACCATGAAGCTGAGAGCTGGAACAAGAACCATGAAGCTGCAAACTGGAACCAGAACCATAAAGCTGAGAGCTGGAACCAGAACCTTGATGCTGCTGCAGACTGGAACCAGAACCTTGATGCTGCTGCAGACTGGAACCAGAACCCTGATGCTGCTGCAGAGTGGAACCAGAACCTTGATGCTGCTGCAGAGTGGAACCAGAACCATAAAGCTGAGAGCTGGAACCAGAACCTTGATGCTGCTGCAGACTGGAACCAGAACCTTGATGCTGCTGCAGACTGGAACCAGAACCCTGATGCTGCTGCAGAGTGGAACCAGAACCCTGATGCTGCTGCAGAGTGGAACCAGAACCATGAAGCTGCAAACTGGAACCAGAACCATGATGCTGAGAGCTGGAACCAGAACCATGATGCTGCTGCAGAGTGGAACCAGAACCATGAAGCTGAGAGCTGGAACCAGAACCATGATGCTGCTGCAGACTGGAACCAGAACCATGAAGCTGAGAGCTGGAACAAGAACCATGAAGCTGCAAACTGGAACCAGAACCATAAAGCTGAGAGCTGGAACCAGAACCTTGATGCTGCTGCAGACTGGAACCAGAACCTTGATGCTGCTGCAGACTGGAACCAGAACCCTGATGCTGCTGCAGAGTGGAACCAGAACCTTGATGCTGCTGCAGAGTGGAACCAGAACCTTGATGCTGCTGCAGAGTGGAACCAGAACCATGAAGCTGAGAGCTGGAACCAGAACCATGATGCTGCTGCAGAGTGGAACCAGAACCATGAAGCTGAGAGCTGGAACCAGAACCTTGATGCTGCTGCAGACTGGAACCAGAACCCTGAACCCCACTGTAGCTCTATGCTTCTCCAGGAGTGAATGCTGCTTGTCGGGACTTTGAAGCAATCAACTGGTTTCCTTATATAGGACATTTTGACCAATCTGTATAATATGATTGATTTGACTTTGTAAAGAGCCTTAAGATGACATGTTTCATGAATTGGCGCTATATAAATAAAATTGAATTGAATTGAACTTTGAACGCTGACCTTTTCATGCTGGAAAACTATCCAATGCGTCGGAATTAAACCAATTGAGCCAAGCAGAGTGGGTCCACATCCCGGAAACAGGAGCAGAAGATGCGTTCTGTGCTCTTTGTCCCAGAAATGGTCCAGTTTGATGACTGAGTCAAGCGGCTACAGTAAACCTGATCAGTTATGGTCCTGTTTAATGTTTCACTGTGCTTCATGTAGAAGGTGAATCTGATTGAACTGAGCAGCGAGATAAAAAGCAGGTCAGTGTCTGCTTTGCCTTTAAATATTCACACTGATGATTGAACAGACACACACTTAAAATTCATCCATTCAGGTCATTAGTTGCCCAAACTGTGCATCTCAGTATGTGGGCCAGCGTTTATTAGGATCCCCTTTTTATGGCTGAATGTCTGAATAATTCATTTTTTGTTGGGGGCACATCATTTATTTAGTAATCAGCTTTAAATCTGGACTCAGATCGGTTTATCCCCCTGATTTCCTTCACCTTTTCCTCCTGTCAGCTCTGTTGCTTTAACATCAGTCGCTCATTATTTGTTCCATTGATTTTTTGCAAATGGCGTTTCCCCAAAATATCAGCTGCCCATTAAACATTATGAATTATAGATGCCAGAGGAGGCTGCTGGGAAACAAAAGGCCGGCCAGAAAAATCATGTAGGTTTGTAAATATGTCCTGACTCCTCAGAGGCATGAAGAGCTGATTATTCTCCTTTCAGATAAAAAATCTAAATAACCTGATTGCTGCGAGGAGCTGGAAGTGTTGCGTCATAAGCTCCAGAAAAAAGGCCTTTAGCAAAATGTCTGCATAATGCAGCAGAATGTGAGATTTGTGAGGAAATGTTGGTGCGTCCTGCAGGAAACAGCAGTTGATCAACAGCAGCTTCAGAACCACCAACACAAACATGCTGATGAGTCTGTAGCTTCACTGATGCTCAATCTGATCTTCATTAAACCTGCTGGCTAAAGGTTTCATGACTCTTACACCAGCCTGACATCAGTCCAATATCTAAAGAAAGGCAAAACTTTATCTCTCAGTTGACAGCAACAGTCATTTCATTTATCATTTCCACAATTAAATTAAAATTTTAATGCATAGAAAGATTATCTTCAATGGACTTTCTGGATTTAAACAGCAAATACTGTGATGCTCAGAAAATCAGAGAACTCGATATCCAAGCCAGACACGGTATGGCATTTCAAAAGGTTTAATAATGAATAAACAGAATCTGGCACAGGTAGGAGAAACACAAGAAAACCAGGAAGATCGAGTGGCGGGCAGACGGGCCGTAAGTCGGGCTTTGGGTTATGCACCAAGAGGCAAGCAGAAGCTGACGGGTCCGATGATGATGATGATGGCCTGGCTCTGGAGCTCAGAGGTGATGATGAGCAGCTGCATGAGCTCACTCTTGCAAAAATGGAGACATGCAGCTCCTCTCCCTCTGTGAAAGGATCAGTCATGTCCCTCAGTGACATGTATGGCAGAGCCCAGGAGACGTTGATCAACATCTGATTAGATGGAGATCAAAGGCTGCCGTAGAAAAACATTAAAGCCCCAGTGTGTAAGATTTAAACACACCTAGTGGTGCGCTAAATGAGTTACAAACCACCTCGTCGTTAAACACGTAATAACTACAGAATGTGACATAAATGTGACAATGTCAACATGTCCTCCGTGTATCTGGTACCAAGCTACTGCTAATAGCTAACAGCCACGGTCACGGTGTGAAATGGTTTTCGGTGACCTGCAGAGTCAGAGGTCATCTGATGAAGTGAGAGGGAGATGAAGACGAGCAAAATGACCCGTTTCTGCCCGGAGGACAGAGGAGTTGCTGGACGACACCACCCTGTTTCTAACATGACGCCAAAATAAACTTCACTGTTAGATTGAATTAACTCACCTGTCCAGCAGAAAGCTGCAACCTCTGCACTGGTTTTGAATCCGCGCTCCCTCATGTATTATCTCCACCTGCTAGTAATGGCTAAGCTGATGTAGCCACTCGCTTTCTCCCGGTTATTTCGTCTTTTTCTTTTCTTGGTTACTTTCTCTTCCCTCTCTAGTCTTAGTGAGGACGCGGGCAGCAGCGTTCTGGATCAGCTGCAGATGTCTGATCCACTTTTTAGGCAGATCTGTGAAAACACCGTTGCAGTAATCAATTCTACTAAAGATGAATGCATGGATTAGTTTTTCCAGATCCTGCTGAGACATCAGTCCTTTAATTAGACTTAGACTTAGACTTAGACAACTTTATTTGTCATTTTGTATGCACAGAGTGCGTACAGAACGAAATTTCGTTTGCATACAGCTTGAAAATTACAGTAAGTTACAGGATAAGGTGCAGCATTGATTTAACAGTAAAACAATTGAAATGTAAACAATGCAGGAGAAAGAGACAGTGTGCAATCACAGTGTACAGGTGAGTATTTTTAGAAGCCATTTGTATGTGCAGAAATGATTGTGCAAAGGGCATTTGTGCAAGAATGCATTTTAGGAACTGAGAGTTCGGCAGCATTTGTGATGCTAGATAGAGATGCAATGATGCAAATGTGCAAATATACAAATGTGGTACAGAGTCCAGTTTATAGTTCAGCAGTTCAACAGGCTAATGGCAACAGGGAAAAAGCTTTTGCAGAACCTGGTGGACCTGCAGCGGATGCTGCGGAACCTCTTCCCAGAGGGCAGCAGGGAGAACAGTCCATGATGGGGGTGTGAGGGGTCCCTGATGATGTTATGGGCTCGGGACACACAGCGCTGAGATGAAATGTCCTTGATGGAGGGAAGAGGAGCCCCGATGATCCCTTCTGCTGTCCTCACCACTCTCCTCACGTTCTTCCAGTCGGAGGCACTGCAGCCTCCACACCACACAGAGAGACAGCTGGTGAGAATGCTCTCTATGGTGCTTCTGTAGAAAGTCGTGAGGATGGGCGGGGGCAGGTGGGCTCTCCTCATCCTCCGCAGGAAGTACAGTCGCTTCTGTGCCCTCTTCACCAGTGACGTGGTGTTCACAGACCAGGTGAGGTTGTCCGTGATGTGCACCCCCAGGAACTTGGTGCTGCTGACCACCTCCACAGCTGAGCTGTTGATGAGCAGTGGAGCGTAGTGAGGCCGGTTTTTCCTGAAGTCGACGATGATCTCCTTCGTCTTCTCCACGTTCAGGATCAGGCTGTTGTCTCTGCACCAGCCCACCAGCTGCTCCACCTCCTCTCTGTAGTCCTGATCGTTGTCGTCTCTGATCAGGCCCACCACCGTTGTGTCGTCAGCAAACTTCACGATGTGATTGGTGGTGAACCTGGGGACGCAGTCATGAGTCATCAGGGTGAACAGCAGGGGGCCCAGACATGCGTACATGCACAGGTTCGCCCGGAGTGCCTCCGTGTGAAGCGGTTGGCGTTACCACGGTGTCATTTCAACGCTGCTGTGCGCCAGCGGGGGCGGGGCCTGGCGCTCCACGCAGCCAATCACTAACGCGTCTGGCCTTTGATTGACAAGGTAGACACCCCCTTTTAACTCCACTCTCATTGGTTGTGCTGCCTTAAATCCCACCTTCCCTCTTCCTGCTGTTTTCTATTGCGTGTGTGCGTGCCTGTAGGTGCGTGCTTGGAGCGCGAGATTTAAGTGTTCATTCATACTGGGATACTGCGGTTACTACAATTAATAATAGGCTACGAAACTGGTCCCAGTTAAGAAACTAAATATTATCTGCACTAAAATAGGTGAAAGCTGCTGAGTGCAGTTCTGAACAGAAGCAGGAGAGAGTTTTGATTTGTTGAACTCGAGAAATGTAAGTAACCAACGTTAGCATCTCAAAATAGCATTTAATTCTGAAGTATAATACATTTTATCAACAAAAATCTAATCTCTTTTATAAAGTTAAATATTCTGTGCTAGGCAGGAGTTCTGAAGACTGCTGGAAAGATGGAAAAACAAAGACTGTAGACTATTAAAACGTCAGATTCTCAGCCACAGCCACAGAAAAGGTGAGTGTCACTTTTACCAATATTTCTTTGCTATTGTTGTTTTCATTTACTGTCGACCATTTGAGGCAGTTCAGGCATAAATAGCAGGTGTAATTTATTTTACATAATATGCAATATAAGAACAGTAGATGCCGCCTAAACAACTATTTTTGTTTAAACTTTTGCTTAGTTATAATAGTATGATTAGGGTTCCACAAAATAATAGTGCTATTTATTTACCTATTTCTACTTCTAGAATTAGGATAAAGACAAATAAAACAGTGGAACACTATTTACATTGGTTTTATTGTACATAGATTTCCACACTGTCCATTAATAGATTAGTACAAACCAGAGGCAGAGCTAGACTTTCTCATCATGAGGTGCTTAGCCCATAAAATATTACATTATTACAAGAGTAATTTGGTACACCAAAAAAGTAATCTGTTGATGTGGTCGCAAAATTAATTCAAGATATATTCTTTTGTGCAGCTATATTCTTTTCTGCACATGTGGCATCTGTGTCTGAAGCGCTTCAGCTGTTCTAATGAATTGTTTCTAAACATGAGCAGTAGATGCAGTCGTGGATTCAGAATGCCTGTCTGAAAAGTTAAATCTAAAACTGTATGTTTTTTCCTAATAAGGAAACTGTTCAGTATGTCAATTCATAAAGGATATGTGTAGGCATTTATTACCTTATAGCAATTTGCTTGACAGAAGACCTGGACTGGTCATGAGACTGCATATACATACATACATTATATATATATATATATATATATATATATATATATATATATATATATATATATATATATATATATATATATATATATATATATATATATATATATATATATATACATACATACTTCTCCACAACTGGGTATATATCCAAACTGCAAAATGTGTCTCTCTTGTAAGCAAAGCAATACGACAATAAGGAAAGTGTAGTTATATCAGCCCTTTTTTCAGCCAGCTGACAAACACTGTGCATCAGTGCCCTAACCCTAGTTTTGTGTCTTTAGGGAAATTATTCCTCACTTTTATTAATATAGCTAGTATAACTATTGCCATCATGCAGGTTTTACAAATGCACAAGGTTTTATCGTGTGAAAACATTTCAATCTGTCACTGCCTTTGGATGGGCCTATATTGTAGCTTGATTGACGAGCTTTAGCTCAAACGTGAGTCAACTCTAAGAATCTTACATCTGGACTAAACATGGAAAGCCTGTTGTTCATGCCAGGAATCACAGTAAACACTGTGGGCTGAGCACCCCTAAAGGTCAGATCCTAGAATCACCCCTGGTTTAAGGTTAAGGTTAAACAGAGGAGGAGGCCTAAGGTTCCAACTCTCAAAAACTTACAATACAGCTATAGGATTATAGCTGTATTGTATAGTCCTAAAATGAATAATTCCTGCATCATTCCTGATCCATAAAGTTAGTTCAGCCATTGAATCCATGAGTTCCTGCAAGCCTTCTGACAACAGCACCATGTTTCTGCACACAAACCACATACCCATAGTGAGAACAAATGCCATAAAAAATACTGTTGTGTTTAGAGGCATGAAAGAATGGAATAATCTGCCAAAACATATCCTGCTTGCTAATAATGTCAATAAATTTAAATTATATGTAAAACAGTATTTATTAAAATAATACAACTGAATGTTTGTATTTATTTATATATGTGTGCGAATATGTATGTATATGTGTAAGTATGTTTACAGGTGTAAGTGTAGAATGTGTTTTATATTTGTCATATTTCAAGCCCGCATGAGGGTACATATGTACGTTAATATGTGTATATGTTATATATGTATTTGTGTATGTGTTTGTGTATTTTCTTTTTCTTTCAATTATTTGTTGTATTCTTTGTTTTGTTTTTAATGTATATATTTTTTCAGGACCCCAGGAAGAATAGCTGCAGCATAGCTGTAGCTAATGGGGATCCTTTCAATAAAACTATTAAAACTATTGCTGGTGAAGATTCTCAGTCATCCAGGTCATAGTCATATTAAAACTATTAAAACAAAACGGTTTTATTCTCAGTGAAATCTGCCCCTCTGCTGTGGAAAACGTTTCAGACTGTAAACCTGCAGGAATTCTGTCAGTTTGTGGGTCAAAACAAACAGAACCTCCTGAAAGCAAGATGTTTTGGCTGATAGGCCAGGCTCTGAATGTTCTCCTGCAGCTGCAGCTCTCAGGCCTCTGCTGCTGCCTGGTTTCACTTCCATCGCTGAGCGAGCAGAAAGCCCCTCAGTTAAGCTGCTGGTTTTCACTGGGAGTGGCAGCAGCTCTTTACGGTGGCGCTGGGCAGAGATGGACACGGGCAGATATCGACTGAGACAGCCTTAATGACTCTTAGCCATCTGGTCGGTGTTCTGTGTCAGAAACAGAGCAGCTGAGTGCTGCAGAGAGGAAACGCTAAGAACTGCGGTGAAAACTTAATCGTCTGCTGCTTGTTTCAAGCCTGCAGCAGCGGAGGGGTTGGTGTGCATTCTGCGAGGAAGCAAGGACACCCAGAGGTCACTGCATCAGGTAACAGGACCAACATGAGGAGCCAGCTTAAAGGACTGGCCTGTCTATTCCACAAACCCAGCAAACAACCATCAGTTCACTAAGATTTGAACAAAAATTTTAAATTAAGGGACCAAATCATCACCGATGAATCCAGAATAGTAAACCCAGGAATGATAAACCAGACAATCCTTCCTGCTTCCTGCTTCCAGCGGTGTATCAGCCAGGTTCTGCTGATCCCATCATTAACTAACTAATCATCGTCAGTGTGTCTCTATAAAAACAGCAGTTTGAAACCACCTGAAGTCCATTATCCTGCAGAGAGGAATCTTATTCCAGGAGGAGAACATCTCAGCAGCTTCCAGCCTTCAGGATGGACGTCCAGCAGGTTCAGCCCAAGATCAGTAAGATATATTCTGTTCATGATCAGCACTTGTCTTCTTACTGAAATGTACTTTACAAATGAACTTGCTGTGTGCCTTAAAATACTCTCTGCTGCAGTGAAAAATGAGTCCACTCTCAGGTAAAGCTGTGCCATAAGCAGAAAATATGAGCAGAACCAGTTTCAGGTTCACCGGGTTAAACACAACCACCTGTTCATTACCAGACAGCCTTAAATGTCTCAACCCAAAGCAGCATGTGTTCTTGAACCCAGCTCCTCTCTGCAGAGCTCATACCTGGGACCTGAAACCTGAGGATGTTTTTGCTCTAAGCTGGAGGTTGATCTTTGGGGTTCTGATGGATTCACGCTTTATTTTTCTGCCTTCCTGCAACACAGAACTGTGACAGGTTCTCAGTTCTTTTCTTTTCCTCTGCTGTAACTTCTGATGTTCTTCTGTTCTGGTTCTTCTCTGTGAAGATCACTAAAGACCTGAGTTCTGTCAGGGCCCGAGTCAGTGCTGGTGTCAGGAGGAAAGAGGAGCGTTTTGCTCCCCTATCCACGGACGCCTCCCTCTGCCTGCTCCATCACGCTGCCACATGTGGAGGACGTTGGGGAGTGGCGACCGGAGCCCCAAAGTTATTGTACAACTTAGACACTTAGACACGCTCATTTCTGAAATTTTCACAACATATGTACAGCATGGCGTGACGGGCACTTTAGGTATCAGAATCAGAATCAGACATACTTTAATAAACCCAGAGGGAAATTGCTGTTTCAGTACAACCGCCAAGACAAAACATCACAAACATTTTAGGGGAGACGATTTACTGAGGCCTTGCTGCCAAGGAACCGGCTTACACGGTGCCCACAGGGCGCTGCCTTTGAATCTATGAAAAGATAGATTTTCAACAAAGTAAGATGGGAGGGAAAAAACATACCTCATACTTTATCCTATAACAGGATACAGTTAGAGATATCAAAAACCTCTTGCACAAAAAGCACAAATAAGACAAGACACACATAGCAGAAGGTAAACATTAGAGACTAGTCGCGTGTAAATTCATCAGTTTATATGAGCATCAGTTATGTGTGTCTGTTTGGGTGAAAGTGTTTATATTTCCGTGAACACTCTCCAGAGGCCATTGTCCTTTATGTTATCAGCCGGCCAACAGTTCAGAAAGCATCCGCAGGTGTCTGCGGGGGGGGGGGGGGGGGGGGAGGTAGCAGGGTGGAGTTCTGAGCTCGTTCCTCATAACAATCCAGGAGTAGAGATAAGGAGGCAGACCAAATACTTTATTTGTTATGATACAGCTGCTCTGACTTTCCTGTCAGCTTTTAGTCTTTTGCTGGCTCCAAATGGTGAAATCCAATTTTCCAAATTGTTGGGCTTTTCCGCGCTTCACTTCCAGATTTTATCCCAAATTCCCCTTTTGTTCAAACCACCAAAGCCAGTCTGCGTTCCAGCACATCCAGCTTTTCGGCTCTGCTCCTTCCCTTCCAGGTCTGTCCGTTCACCGCCTTAGTGAGCGCGTCATATGCAGCCGGCAGCCTGATCAAGGCCAAATGGCTACCGACATCCGCTGTATTTGCTGATACATCAAAAATCCACCAGATACCAATAAAGTAGAAATCCAAGTATCCTGAATCCAAATGTAGCCCGGTGTAAAAGTACAGGGGTTAAAGTTAATTTGTAATACAAATAATTAATTCATTTAGTTAATGAAATAATGTAGTAATGCAAATAAACTGAAAGTAATTTAGGGGTAAAAGCAGTGAAAGGGGAAATGTTATGATTAACATAAATTCATGATAGAGTGTAAATAGTTGATTACGTAGTTACATTAAAAGGAATAGTAGTTGAAGAAGGGTGTGTGTAAACCAAACATGAATATGTGGATTTGCGTGATTGGTCCATGCTTTTCGTTTGATTGGTTGCTGTATATGTCAATCAACGTGAACTGTTGGTGATTGGGGATGGTGTGGGGAGAAAGGGAGGGAGAACGGAGAGGACACCGTTGTTGAACGGGGCAAGGACTGCTAGCGAGCGCGAGCGGAGAAGACGCCGTTGTGAACGGGCAAGGACTGCTAGCGAGCGCGAGCGGAGAAGACGCCGTTGTTGAACGGTGCAAGGACTGCTAGCGAGCGCGAGCGGAGAAGACGCCGTTGTGAACGGGCAAGGACTGCTAGCGAGCGCGAGCGGAGAAGACGCCGTTGTGAACGGGCAAGGACTGCTAGCGAGCGCGAGCGGAGAAGACGCCGTTGTTGAACGGTGCAAGGACTGCTAGCGAGCGCGAGCAGTGAAGACGCCGTTGTTGAACGGGGCAAGGACTGCTAGCGGACCGCGCGCGGAGAAGACACTGTGGTTGAACGGGCCAGGGCTGCTAGTTAGCCGAGAGCGGAGAAGACTACATTGCTGAACGGGAAGGACTGTTTCGAGCTTCCTGAGGAGGACTTCACTTCTGGTGCCGTTCACTGTCATCTTCATATCCTCAAGAACCGTTTCTTCAGA
This sequence comes from Fundulus diaphanus, assembly GCA_037039145.1. NCBI lineage: Eukaryota > Metazoa > Chordata > Actinopteri > Cyprinodontiformes > Fundulidae > Fundulus > Fundulus diaphanus. The sequence goes on from CM073125.1 coordinate 62,451,724, forward strand.
AATTACTCCAGACCGTGAGTGAATATACTGTGGGAATGCTGAGCAACGAATAGGATAAGGATTTGTTTGCCGCAACGCACCGGGAGCACACAGGCCTGCAACTTTTATTGTTTTGTGTGCGTGTGTGAGAGTGTGTGTGGGCCCATTGTTTGTTAAAGAGCAGCTAAGTATTGTATTTGTTAGAAGTTTGATAGGTACAGAGAAATCCAGCTAAAGTGTTAAACAATCGGTAGATCAGAGGCCTGAGGCCATTTAAGTTTTGACATTTTTTGATATTGGCAATTCTATTGTTTTATTACAAGTGTTGACTCTCTACAAAGGTCTTACCAAATTTGGTGATAGCTATGCTGTTGGTTAACTAAAAACATAAATATTCAGTGTTCAACTGAAAATACAACTGTTTAATAAAATCTTATTTCATTTATTTTTTCGAAGAGTTGTCTGGGGTCAGTTCTTTAAAATAGTGTAGTGGGTAAAGCCACCGCTTAATTTAACAGTGTTGTGTTTACTTAAAAGGTCGTAGGCTAAACAACGTATCACACAAAACAGGTAAACCTTCGTGGTAGCTACCTTAATATATCGAACCCAAACACCCCATCACTCAAGTCAAAGGTGAGTTCCTTTTACTTAGGTATTTACTGAGGGTTGGGGTGCTACATAAAAATGGAGGCACCGCTGGGATTGTTCAGTTTAAATTTAGTTTCTGACCCAGACAACATTCATAGTTAGGTGAAATAAGCATAGTAACGAAAAGAGAATAAATTAAAGATTCTACCTTTTTGTTCATAGTTTTATCCAGGTAGAAATGGATAAATAACTAATGCTTGATTTTAGTTGCCAGTTTAGTTTAAATAACCTAAAGTGATTTCCCTGAGCTCAAGATTAAGTGTTACTACAGAAAATATAGGCTCGAACAAACAGTACAGTGTAGTTAACCAAGAAACAAAAAAAAAAAAAAGGGGACACTATGGCACAATTACAACATTGGTGCAAAGGAGAAGGCATCAACCCGGCATATGCCATATTAGTCAAAGATGTCCCAGAAGATACAGAGGTTGACTTAATCGAAGAAACAGTGCAGTCCATAAAATCTCTTGGACGTGTTAGAGTCAGAGGAAGGATGTACGATCCCCAGAATCAAAGCCTAACTGTGCTATGTGAATGCAGGGAGGAGGTTAACACCAAAGCCATCCCTTTGGATGTGTTACCAAGAGGCAGTGACTCTCCATGGAGGATTTTTGGGCCCTCTGAACGGGAAGAAGTTGCCACTGGTGAACAAATAAGGGATGCTGACGAGGAGCAGGGACAAACACCTGGTCTAGCGTTTCCACTTCAAGCCTCCACTCCTGAAGCTATTATTAGAGCAGTGGGAGACATAATGCAAAGAACATCAAAGCCCACTAGTGACAGTAACTCATACAGGAGATTGAGAACTTTCTCTGGTGTCGTCCCCACACCCCCTGGAGAAGAGCCGCTGGATAATTGGATAGAGCAAGCTCGATTAATGGTGGAGGAGTGTGATCGACCAATCAGAGAAAAGAGGTTGAAGATAATGGAAAGTGTAAAGGGTCCCGCACTAGAGATCTTGCAAGCCGTTCGCTTCAACAACCCAAACGCAAGTCCTAAAGAGTACATTGATGTCATTGAGAACACTTTTGGCACACCCGAAACAGGTGAAGAGCTCTACTTCGCCTTTAGAACGTTGTGTCAGCAACCAAGTGAGAAACTTTCAGCATTCCTGAGAAGGATGGAAAGAGTCTTGAACAAAGTAGTTCAAAAGGGAGGTTTACCATCCGCTTCCACAGACAAAGCACGTCTTGACCAACTCATTAAAGGGGCCACCAGATCCGATATGATGCTGCTCAACCTCAGGCTTAGAGAGCGAAGGGAACAACCACCTTCATTCTTACAGCTATTGAATGAGATCCGCATGGAAGAGGAGTATGAAGCCTCCCGTCGTAAGTTGAACCCAACCAAACCAGTGCACGTCAAGACAGTTACAATACCAGCCGAGTCAGAAATAAAAGATCTCAAAGCTGAGATACAAGAGCTTAAATCACAAGTCATAGAACTTACAGCCTCATCAGCAGCACAGTCGCCTCTACCACCTGCCCCAGAACCTGCAAGCTGGGCAGAGGCTGAAGCATCAGGAGAAGATAAAGACATCCAAGCATTAAAGAAAGAAATCCGAAAATTGAGAAGACAAGTCTCAGTTATGTCAGTCAAACCCACCACCGTGCCTAAAGAAGTCCGACACCGCCAAGATTCCCCAACCCCTCAAAGGCGGGAGAGGGCTTCATTTCAAAGAGACTCAAGTGACTTCTTCTGCTACCGTTGTGGTGAAGATGGGCATTTTGCTACTAAATGTAGTGCTCCAGAAAACTACCCAAAAGTGATACAGAAGCTAATACGTGCTCAGCGACCACGGAGGGCAGGCCAGAAAGACACAAACGCTACAACCACAGGAAACAGTCATAATGTCAATGTAAGTAAAAGTGCAGTCAGTGTCCACACTAGCCATCTGCCAGAGGGACTAATAGGGCCACTCTCAACCGCCTGTGTAAAAGTTGAGGGCCAATCTTGCACTGCGCTTCTTGATAGTGGGTCCCAGGTGACCATAATTTTTGACAGCTGGTATGCCAAGCACCTGTCGCATGTACCGCTACATCCAGTCAGTGGGTTAGCCATTTGGGGACTTAGTGAATCAGGGAACAGCTATCCTTACAGAGGTTACATCCAAGTTGAATTAGAGCTCCCAGAGAACAAACCAGGGAAAGCAAAGTCAGTTCCTGTCCTAGCTTTAGTTTGCCCAGACCCCCGTTGTTCAGATAACACCCCTATTCTGGTTGGCACCAATGTCCACAAAGTTAGACCATTCACTTCCGATAAGGCAGACACAGAGCATGAGAACATCTGGTCAGGAAGAGTAAGTGTCCCCGAGCAGAAAGCCCAACTCCTACCTGCTATAAAGCTCCCCAAAGTAAGTCTTGATGAAAGCCCTGTAGCTGAAGTTAGGTGGTGCGGGCCTGGTCCCCTTGTCATTCCTGCTGGCAGTGAGTATATAACTACCTGTAAAGTCAAAGAGAAACGTCCGTCGGGAGATAGTATTCTTATCACAGAGCGTGCTTCATCACCTGCTCTTCCCCCAAGTGTGTTTGTGCAGCCCACTGTCCTGTTCTCGAAAATTATGGACAAGAACAAGTTCCTAGTACTCTTGCGGAATGAGTCATTGAAAGCCACCGCCATCCCCGTGGGTACAGTGATTGCACACCTGCATATAGCGGACATGGTGACAGAGGTTTCAAGTTCACAGTCAGAGACTCCACCAAAGATTGACACATCACTGTTTGATTTTGGAGACTCCCCCCTTCCAAATGAGTGGAAAGACAGATTAAGACACAAACTCTCTGAGAGGTCCAATGTATTCTCAACCGATGAGTGGGATGTTGGATTGGCCAAGGGAGTGGAACATCACATCAGACTAGATGACAGAACCCCCTTCAGAGAAAGGTCTCGTCGCATATCACTTGCGGACCTGGATGACCTACGACGCCATCTCCAAGGGCTCTTGGCAGCAGGGATAATAAAGGAATCGAGAAGTCCATATGCGTCACCCATTGTTCTGGCACGAAAGAAATCTGGAAAACTTCGCATGTGTGTCGACTATCGAACATTGAACCGAAGGACGATACCTGATCAGTACACTGTACCCCGTATCGATGATGCACTGGACTGCCTAGCTGGAAGCAAGTGGTTTTCAGTGTTGGACTTGCGCAGCGGTTACTATCAGATCCCAATGGCAGAGGAGGATAAGGAGAAAACTGCCTTTATATGTCCACTGGGGTTTTATCAGTTTGAAAGGATGCCACAGGGGATCACAGGGGCCCCTGCAACCTTTCAAAGACTTATGGAGAAGGCAATCGGGGACATGCACATGCTAGAGGTCATAGTGTACTTGGACGACCTGATAGTATTTGGGAAAACTTTGGAAGAACATGAACAAAGACTCCTCAAGGTGATTGACAGACTGGAAGAGACTGAATTGAAGCTGTCAATAGACAAATGCCAGTTCTGTAGGCCACAAGTTATCTATGTGGGCCACATCGTGTCAGAACATGGCATATCCACAGACCCAGCCAAGGTGGCAGCGGTAGCCCACTGGAAACAGCCCACTGATCTTCCATCATTGCAGTCTTTCTTAGGATTCTGTGGGTACTACCGCCGCTTCATAAGGAACTACTCTATCATAGTCAGACCTCTTACTGAACTCTGTAAGGGTTACCCACCAACCCAGAAGAAGAGAAAAGTAACCAAGGTACCCGACAAGACTTACTACAAAATGAGTGAACCCTTTGGGGACCGGTGGGATCAGTCATGCACAGAGGCGTTCAAACAGATAATTAACTGCCTCACCAATGCACCGGTCCTGGCATTCGCTGATCCAGCGAAGCCCTACGTATTACACGTAGACGCTAGTTTTAAAGGCTTAGGGGCTGTGCTCAACCAAGAACGCCCAGAAGGGCTGAGGCCCGTCGCTTTTGCCAGCCGGAAGTTGAGTGCCTCAGAGAAGAACTATCCAGTGCATCAGCTTGAATTCCTGGCACTTAAATGGGCGGTGGTAGATAAGTTTCATGATTATTTGTATGGAGCAAGTTTTACTGTGAGAACAGATAATAACCCGCTCACATACATCCTCACGACAGCCAAGCTTAATGCAACTGGTCATCGGTGGCTTGCTGCGCTCTCGACATACAACTTTACCCTTCAGTACCGGCCAGGTAGTAGCAACATTGATGCTGACTCACTGTCACGGAACCCCCTTCCAGACAATGATGGTGGGTGGCAGCACATTTCCCCAGAAAGCGTCCAAGCTCTTTGTAAGCAGATCAGATGTGACAAGCCAGTTGGAGAGTTCTTCAACTGCGCCGAAGAGTTAGGGGTTTCCCCTGATGTCATCCCGGAATGTTACGCGTTTCCAACCCGCCTGGATTTCGGTTGTCTGACTCAGATGAGCCGGGAAGATCTTATCAAAGCTCAAGATGCTGACTCGGTGATCTCTCCTGTGAAGGAAGTAGTCAAGAACGGGCACCCATTTCACTCAGTTAAGCACGAGGATCCCAAAGTTGCATTGATGCTGAGAGAGGCAGACAAGTTGCGAATATCCGATGAACTGTTATACAGAGTACTAAAAAGATCACCGGGTAGAGAAGTACACCAGCTTGTTCTTCCCAGTGAGTATGTATCCCTTGTACTCAGATCTCTCCATGATGAGTCTGGGCATCTAGGTGTGGAAAAAACTACTGAACTCATTAGAGACCGGTTCTACTGGCCAAAGATGGGGGCAGAGGTGGGACAGTACATTAAAAACTGTGGCAGATGTGTAGCACGAAAGACACCCCCTCAGAGAGCTGCTCCTTTGAACCAGATAACCAGTAAAGGCCCACTCGATCTGGTGTGTATTGATTTTCTGTCCCTTGAACCTGATTCACAGGGAGTTGCAAATATTCTTGTAGTGACTGATCATTTTACAAGGTATGCCCAAGCCTTTCCTGCAAAAGATCAGAAAGCTGCCACTGTAGCCAAGATTCTGTGTGAGCAGTACTTTGTTCACTATGGACTCCCTGGAAGGATCCATTCAGATCAGGGGCGAGATTTTGAGAGCAAACTGATCAAAGACCTCCTGAGAATGTTAGGCATTCGTAAGTCCAGGACTTCCCCTTACCATCCTCAAGGAGATCCTCAGCCCGAAAGATTTAACCGCACTCTTCTGTCCATGCTCGGCACGCTGGACCCAAACCAGAAGCAGAAGTGGAGTCAGAAAATCAGTCATTTGGTGCACGCCTACAATTGCACTCGAAATGAGGCAACTGGTTACTCACCTTATCTGTTGATGTTTGGGAGGGAAGCACGTTTACCAGTGGACATCTGTTTTGGGGTTGCAGAGGAGAATGAGGATGATGTGATATACCAGCAGTATGTCACTAAGTTGAAAGCCGATCTCCAGAAAGCTTATCAACTTGCAGCAGAATCTGCTAACAAGAATCACCAGAGAAACAAAAAAGCACATGACAGACTGGTGAAAGAACAAGTGTTAGAAGAAGGGGACCGTGTATTGCTGCGTAACTTCGGTGTCACGGGAAAGCACAAGCTTAAGAATAAATGGAGATCGATGCCATATGTCATAGTTGGAAGGATGCCGAACCTCCCTGTCTACCAAGTGAAGCCAGAAAGAGGTACTGGAGCTGCAAAAACCGTGCATCGTAATCACCTCTTACCCATTGGCTATCTAGTGAGAATGCCTGCAGACGATGGTGAGCCAGAAGCATCCCAGAGGCCTGTGACCAAGACGCATCACAGACAGGTTCAGAATCCCATACAGATAACGGACACTAATGAAGGCGGTCCACTCCCTTCAGAGTCAGATTCGGAGGATGAGGATCCACCAAGACCACTGGTTGTAGATTGGGAAACGCTGTTATCACAGCCAGAGTTTCTTCCAAGTCAACAAAGTCAAGTGCCAAATGAAATACAAGTTGCTTCATCGGCCCGAGATCGTGAAGAAGTTCAGCAAGGAAGAAGGACAGCTGATATTCCAGAGGTCAATCTACCTCCTACCACTGACTTAGATGAGGACAGGGATTCAGAAGGGGGAGCAGAAGTGCCTGAGGATAGGCTTCCAGGGGAATGCTCAAAGCGGGTGAAGAGACCAGTAATCAGACTAAGTTATGATGAGCTGGGAAAACCTTCTAATCAGCCATTGACTGTCCTAAGTCGTGGTGTGTTGGTTGGGAGTGGCATTTACAGAGATTCAAGGCACAACCCATGCCAAACAGCTTGGTGTCACCCTATGGCCTTATGTCTTTATTGTAGTTTAAACCCCTCTTGTAAGTCTCAACAGATTCAGGTTATCTAAACTTTAGTTTGATGAGGACATCAAATATTTTAGAAGGGGGAGAGTGTAGCCCGGTGTAAAAGTACAGGGGTTAAAGTTAATTTGTAATACAAATAATTAATTCATTTAGTTAATGAAATAATGTAGTAATGCAAATAAACTGAAAGTAATTTAGGGGTAAAAGCAGTGAAAGGGGAAATGTTATGATTAACATAAATTCATGATAGAGTGTAAATAGTTGATTACGTAGTTACATTAAAAGGAATAGTAGTTGAAGAAGGGTGTGTGTAAACCAAACATGAATATGTGGATTTGCGTGATTGGTCCATGCTTTTCGTTTGATTGGTTGCTGTATATGTCAATCAACGTGAACTGTTGGTGATTGGGGATGGTGTGGGGAGAAAGGGAGGGAGAACGGAGAGGACACCGTTGTTGAACGGGGCAAGGACTGCTAGCGAGCGCGAGCGGAGAAGACGCCGTTGTGAACGGGCAAGGACTGCTAGCGAGCGCGAGCGGAGAAGACGCCGTTGTTGAACGGTGCAAGGACTGCTAGCGAGCGCGAGCGGAGAAGACGCCGTTGTGAACGGGCAAGGACTGCTAGCGAGCGCGAGCGGAGAAGACGCCGTTGTTGAACGGTGCAAGGACTGCTAGCGAGCGCGAGCGGAGAAGACGCCGTTGTGAACGGGCAAGGACTGCTAGCGAGCGCGAGCGGAGAAGACGCCGTTGTTGAACGGTGCAAGGACTGCTAGCGAGCGCGAGCAGTGAAGACGCCGTTGTTGAACGGGGCAAGGACTGCTAGCGGACCGCGCGCGGAGAAGACACTGTGGTTGAACGGGCCAGGGCTGCTAGTTAGCCGAGAGCGGAGAAGACTACATTGCTGAACGGGAAGGACTGTTTCGAGCTTCCTGAGGAGGACTTCACTTCTGGTGCCGTTCACTGTCATCTTCATATCCTCAAGAACCGTTTCTTCAGAAATTACTCCAGACCGTGAGTGAATATACTGTGGGAATGCTGAGCAACGAATAGGATAAGGATTTGTTTGCCGCAACGCACCGGGAGCACACAGGCCTGCAACTTTTATTGTTTTGTGTGCGTGTGTGAGAGTGTGTGTGGGCCCATTGTTTGTTAAAGAGCAGCTAAGTATTGTATTTGTTAGAAGTTTGATAGGTACAGAGAAATCCAGCTAAAGTGTTAAACAATCGGTAGATCAGAGGCCTGAGGCCATTTAAGTTTTGACATTTTTTGATATTGGCAATTCTATTGTTTTATTACAAGTGTTGACTCTCTACAAAGGTCTTACCAAATTTGGTGATAGCTATGCTGTTGGTTAACTAAAAACATAAATATTCAGTGTTCAACTGAAAATACAACTGTTTAATAAAATCTTATTTCATTTATTTTTTCGAAGAGTTGTCTGGGGTCAGTTCTTTAAAATAGTGTAGTGGGTAAAGCCACCGCTTAATTTAACAGTGTTGTGTTTACTTAAAAGGTCGTAGGCTAAACAACGTATCACACAAAACAGGTAAACCTTCGTGGTAGCTACCTTAATATATCGAACCCAAACACCCCATCACTCAAGTCAAAGGTGAGTTCCTTTTACTTAGGTATTTACTGAGGGTTGGGGTGCTACACAAACATGCAAACATTTCAAACGTCCAGGAATGACAAAGTCAAAAGAAACACCGTTTTCCATCCAGGAATGTAGGGTGTATCCCACAAAATTAGTCAATTAGGACCGGACGGGTCCCCCTTTATGCTGCCTACCTGTCGAAAAAAATTGATCAATAGCATCGAGAGACCAGCTGACCAGATCCATGTTTTTCAGAGTTCGGTTGATATGAAGAAAGTGCTCAGAAAGACAAGACATAGCAGCAGAAGCAGGAGAGAAAGGGGGGGGGGGTGTGAAAGCTGGAGAGGAGAGAAAAACACGACCGACGTCGAAGAGAGACAGAACAGAAAAAGGAGGGGTGGGGGGGGTAGCACCCCTGCTGAGGCCTACACAATGTGCATATAGACACTGAGGGTTCTAGGTGGGGTGTGTGGGGTTCGCACTGGCTGTCTTCCAGAGGGGGATGGGGTGGGGTGGGGGAGGGGGGGGGGGGGGGTCTGGGCTGGGGTTGGAAGTTGGGTCCTGGGGGTCGGCTGGGGCTGGCACTTCTGCTCTCCCTGAGATAGGGTGTGGGTTTCTGGCATGGAGGGTTGGGTTGGGTGGTGTGTGGCCTTGGTGGAGAGCTCTTCGTGCCGTGTGGGGGAGGCCTGACCGGCTGGTCTAGGCACCTGCGGGTTCATGGGGTGGGCTCTGGTTGCCTGGCTTGTTCAGATCTTGTTGGCTCTGTCTCTGGATGGATGGGCTTCGGGACATCGGGGCTGGAACCAGATGTATAGACCAGGTGTCCCCGCCCCATGTAGGATGGGAATCACCTCCCAGGTCTGGGGGCTGGATGCCCCTCCGGGGTATCGGTATGTGTTTGGTGAATGTGACTGCGTACCTGTGTTTATGGTTTTGCCTTTTTGTCAGGTTGGGTTTTGGTCTGCCCCCACTCCCAGCACTAAGTGTGGAGCCCCCTGTACGGCTCCCCTCCGTTGGTTGGTAACTTCACCCGCTGGTGCATTGGTGGTCCTCGGTGTCCGGGGCTTGTTGCTCGGGGGAGGATGCCCCAGGGCCTCAGTTCTCTGGTACCGTGGTTGAATGTGCTCTGCCGTAGCTGCCTGCCTGTGGAGCCTACAAGCTCGTTGCGGCACTGTGGATTACTCTGGGGGTCCCTTTGGGCATCTGGGGTTTTGGTTCCCCTGGCGTCTGCCTCGGCGCTCTGGGGTCCTTTGGCTCCTCACAACCACTATTTATTTTTCTCATGGATAAACCTCACAGACACAAGTTCACTCTCACAAACACCTACAGGTGGATCCAGGTGCTTACAGACTAATTTCTATCCAGAAAACCCCTGTTATTATCTTCAGCTGTCACTTTCTACATGTCGTATTAATTAATCCTGTATATTCTTCAGTGATGGTATCAAGGCGTTGATTGTTTGTACCTGTAATACTTAATCAGCTGGTTCTGCTGTTCTTTTTACATCTCTTTGCAGGTTAGAAGCAGACTCAGAGGCTCTCTCCCTTTCCTCCCCTATATTTTTGTCATGTCTTTTTCTTTCTTATTCTTTTTACCTTTCTGTTTCTGTGTCCATTGAACTTGAAATAATCTCAAAATAAAATCCAATAGATTTTTTGCATATATATAATCAAGCAGAGAATTATGGCGAAGGCAGTAAGGCTCCACTTGTGAAAGTAAATCTGTTGGGTTCTCTTTGGCATCAAGACAACAATTCTTAATGCTGCCAGACAGGACACAAAAAAGGAGGTGAAAGAGGAGGGGGCATGCTGGGCTCACTTTGCCATCAGAATATTTTAATCATGTGCTGGTCTGAAGATAAAGGGACTGGTTGCAGACTTGGTTCTGTGGAGGGAAGCAGATTCATGTTGTCGGTGGACTGTGAGCATACTGATGTCCTCTGGGGTCAAAGTGGGGCCATGGGCAGGTTTCTCATGATCCTGCTCTCCAACACATGCTTGATGTTGTAGGCCAAGCGACGACTCTGACGACAGAAACCGGTATGTTTGTGCAGGTGTTGGGATGTTCCACATGTCAGTCTGAGTGAGATGTTCCGCAGTGAGGAACCAGAGGCATGACACCACACAGGAGGAGTGAGCTTTTAGCTTCCCATGATGTGGAAAATAAAGACCAGAAGAACAATGCTGAGCATAATGAGGAGGAAGGTCAACCGATGACAGTGGCGGCTGGTGAAAAAAAATCTTGGTGGGGCTGGCCAATAGATTTCCCTGCCTAACCAAGTACATGCATTCAAATTAAAAGTCACCACCGTGACCCGGATGTAGCACGGATGTAGCTCGAGACGTCACGCGTGAACTGGTCTATACACCTATCACTGTGTAGGAGGGGCAAAGATTCCAGGAGCCCCAAAGCCATTCAGTTTGGCGATGCTGATTGGCCAAATATTTATAAATTTTCCCTAGCAACAGTATACGATTGGTTATTCCGCTACACTTGTGGGGCGCTTTGAGTGATAGCCCCACAGGAGAAATGATACGTTCTGTCGGTGGAAATGCAGTTAAATGAGAGTCAATTGGAAGAGTCAATTAGTAGAAGTGTTTTAATAATTCTTATTACATGTAGCCACGTACTATTAAGTAAAAACTGACATTAATAATACTTTTAAAATCTCTATATATTTTGACTTTTCCCCTCCACATCTAGGGAGGGCAGCGCCCGAGCGCCCCCTATGGGCCAGCCGCCACTGACCGATGACAAGAATTCAGGCCAGAGGTGTTGGATCCGGCAACTCGGACCGCATGCTTGAACTTATCTGGAGAAACGGAGAAATCACCCTCTGGAGGAATGAAATGAGGGGAAGGAACTTTATGAACATGATGATGTTGAGGAAGAAACTGAAGACATAAAGAACTTATTATGATGAAGAGGAAGATTCATCTGTTGAGGAAGAATGTGAGGGAGTGGACCAAGATGGGATGGGAGAAGATTTCCAGTCACAGGTTGAAACAGAAGACGTTCCCGTATAATGTCCGTATATGTGACGTATGCGTCTCTGATAGAACTCTATCTTTATGCTTTTAGTCCAGTGAACTCGCACAGATGTTAACGGCAAGAACGTTTGAAAGCCTGCAACCCACAAAATCCTCAGGATCCTCAGCCTCTCACACAAAGTTACGCAACAGTTATTTCTGTGTTTCAGAAATCAACAACTTTGTATGCCGGACTGACAGCAACCAACTTGTCATAAAATTAAAAAAGACACAATAAGCTGATTTTTCTTGATAGAAGAAAGGGTCTTTAAAGAAACTTGTCCAGAAGATCCCGAGTAAAAAGATCACGCCCTTTTTTTACCAGGCAGTGATGGAGAGCTTAAAGGACCCTGGTAAGGTACCATGACTTTACAAGTTTCTAAAGTAGTAAAGTACTGTAGCTCACTCTGGTTGCATACAAAGGTTTTCCGATTACATTATTGCACCCTATTGGCTCATATTTTATTTCTGTGTTGTACACTTTGTTTTTGCTCTAATTGCTAGCAAACGAAGCACTTTGTGCACATTTACCAGAGCAGGACCACGTAGCTGGAGGTATGAGTAAACAAGGAGAAGCAGAGCGAGTCAGCAGAGGTGCACAAAGACAGAAGTTCAGTAACCCTGACCCTCTTGGACCCCGCTGAGCTGTCACTTTACGGCGAGGTGTTGCAGGACGTCAGCTGGCTCCCACCGCAGCTGCATCAGCTGTCGCCATCTTGCTTCCTGATATCTCTGTGGTACTGCCATGGCACAACAGTGTTTGTGTCCGCTGATCAACAAACACATTCAGAACCAACACTTGGCATATATTGTTTTATTTGAAGATGAATATATGTCTTTTGTCTTTTCTTTTTGTCATGGTTCAGTTTTGGTCTGGCCTTTTTTGCCCTGTTGTTTTTCAGTTCCTCCTCCTCTCACTCAGCTCACCCTTCACTCCCTCAGCAGTCAGTCACACCTGTTAGGCACTAATTAGTCAGAACTCACCACCTGCCAGCCTCCCTACAAAAGCCTCCCTCAGTCTTCTCTTCCCCGCCGGTTCGTCATCAGTCTCCACTCAATCCACGTCTGTCAGCCAAATTGCTCCTTGTTTAGCTGCTGGAATTACTGCTACTTCTGTGCCTCAAGTAAAGCCTCTGCTAGCTGCTGGACTTCCTGCCACCTCAGTGCCTCAAGTAAAGCCTCTGCTAGCTGCTGGACTTCCTGCCACCTCAGTGCCTCAATTAAAGCCTCTGCTAGCTGCTGGATTTCTTCCCACTCTGAGCTTCAAGTAAGGCCTCTGCTAGCTGCTGGATTACTGCTACGTCTGTACTCCAGGTTTGCTCTCTGTTCTGTTGCCGGATTGCCTGCTATCCTGTGCTCCAGCAGCCCTACATCTCAAGAACTCTCTGCTGCACCCATCTTCAACCTCCAGTTCCGGTCCAGTACAGCTTCCCTGGTTTCCTTCTTTCACAACTCATCCTCATTCAATGAAACTCATTTAACGAAACTCAGTGTGTGGTTGTGTTCGGGTTCATCAGAACAATTCATGACACTTTTTATGGTCAAAATATGTGACTAGGCCCGTTTAATGTGGTCCAGCATGCAGGTTCGGTCTAGAAACTTGTCTATCTCACTAAAAATAAGATCACCCATCTAATTAAAACTGCTATAAAAGTTATTTGTGAGAAAAATCATCAATCAGTTTTGGCTGACCCAGCCCATGTTGTCCATTATCAGCTGCTTGTCCTCCTCATTAAAGATGCCAATCAAGAGTGGGACAGTTATTTAAGCCCTGGTTTGATCATACAGAACCAGAGGATAGTCCGTGTGATGTGCTGCAGGTTTCACTGGGTCACTCTGATTCCACGAAGCTGTTCTGGGATCAGAGAAAAGGAGCGCCGCAGCAAATGTTCTTAATGGATGAGACGGATTATAAACAGAGTGTTTATTAAAGGGATTATCTGCAGGATTTTAGAAGCTTTTAAGGAGTGAAAAAGACTAAAATCACAGGGAGATGAACAAAGAGCTGCAGTTGGCAGAACTCAAACCCTGAGACAGAAGCACGGTCCGACTCTTTGATCCATGCAGAAACTTACTGTCATACAGTGTGAATCCCACAGTGACCACGTTGGTCTCTGAGCTTTAGACTCTGAAGGTGGTTTAAGAGCTGTTTTACAGCTTTTTCAGAAATTAACCTATTAATCTCAGCAGCAAAAGAAATAATCCTGACTGGAGCTGGAACCTGGTGCCTTAGAAAAACGTGTCCGTGTAAAAGCATGTGCTGCTCCAGCCAAAAAACTTAAACGGACCAACAGAAAACAGAGCAGAACTGTGGTGTAGAACCATGATCTGAAAAGTGAGGTTAGTCTTCTGCTGCATCTAACAGCTTTCATTCCAGGATTGTCCTGGAGGCAGCTCCATCCATCTTCCCATTGATCAGTTTAACCCTGAAGCAAACATGGAGCGCAGCTAAGAGTCACTGTGTGCATGCAGTGAAATAGCCCTGCAGAGAGGGCAGTCGCATGGTTGGAGGAAGCATCAATGAAAACCGCCTGTTTTTCTTTATCATTAATAAATACCAGTTTGTTTTTAGCATTGTTGAACCAGATTTATCAGTGGAATCTGAAAACACGTCACCATAGCTGCTCCTTTGTGTTTGTGGCTCCAGGCTGCTTCAGGTGGACTTGGAGGTGTGTGATGAATCTAACCTGAGGAGCAGGAAGGTCATATTAATGGAGATGAAATATTGACGTGACCTCCTGCTCCCCTGCTAAAACTGTGACTTGACGCAGGAATTTTCCGGGTTATGATTCCATTTAGCCGATCTGATTACAGTCGCGACTCTTTCCACACCAATAATGATGAAATGGATTAAAAAAAAGGAGCAAAAAGATGGAGCGGGCAAGTGAAAGGCGCCACACACGCTCTGATTGAATTCCAGCATTTTCTTTTCCCTCCAGAGGAGCCGAAGTTTGATCTTTACTAATTGATACGTCCCGGCTCGGCACATGAATCTCACACAGCTCATACCTTGGGCCAATTTAGCTGTTCCACTGGCTGACTTTTAATTGAGTCCACATTAAAATTTACTTATAAAATAATAATGGGCTCCCATGCAAATGAGCCCATCCCAATATTGCCGAAGCTTCATTTGCACATCCACAAGCAGTCTGGGAGTTCAGAAATCAATATAGGCGATTAATAAAATATGGGCTACAGGAATAATTAAATCCATCTGATGCAGCGACTCAGTCAGCCTCGGCAAAGCAAAGGTGCAACTTTACCACAATCTCATTTATTCTGGGCTGCCTGCTTGGCTGTTTCAATTACACACATTCAAATAATGATAATAATGTGCGTTAAAGGAAAATTACACCCTGAAATATACGTTACTTCATGGAGTGTGTTAAAGGCTTCTCAGCACATTAACATAATGCACCAAATGAAACTGCTCTTTAATTTCTGCACGTGCAGCTCATCGCCACTGACTCTGTAGCTCTGCAGAAAAGACAAGTTCGGCTTCATGCACCGCAGTCTTCTCTCCCAACATTTACAGCAGCCATATCACAGAAACACCAAGTCCAGTTTAATGGGGCGGGGCGGGGGGGGGGGGGGGGGGGGGCTCAGGGTGCAGCCGAGCAGGCGTGAACATTTCATCAGATCCTTTTCAGATTGCAACAACAACAGAAGATATCAATTGATGGTGTAAAAAATATGTTTCCTCATCAAACGTTCTCCGTCTAATTCCGTGTAATTACAAAATAAAATGTTTTATATAGAAAGTTGTAATGTTTTCCTCAGTCCTTCCATGTTCTCAGTGTGATAGAAGAACCAGTTTCCAGTAAAACCAAGCAGGTTCTTGACTGGTTCTACAGCCAGAGAGCCCGTTGAGAGCGCCGTCACAGCGCCGGTTGGGTTCTGCTGCATCCTGAGGGTTTGAAGTTCATCACAGAGCAGGACGACTGATTCCTTCTGGCAACAGCCTCTGCAGGATGGTTCAGAACCTTGTGATGTTTAGAGATGGTCTTCAAACCGGAGCACAGAGTTCCCGCAGTTATTCTAATCACAGAAGCTAATGGACTCGGCCGCTCTGAATGCACCTGGGTGTAGAACAGAACCAAGCTTCTGTGGGAAGGTTCCCCTTGTTCTGTGGGTTTTCTCATGTACTTATTGAAGGAACTGGACCGCTCCAAGCTCTGATAGGGAACTTTAGAGTTTAACTTTAGTCCATCCTGGTTTCCTGGTTGGTTGCATGTTTGAGGAACCTGAGAATCATCAGGATCAGATGGTTGAACAGTTTCAGCTGCAGCGTCATGGTGTCTTATATGTAAACTGCAGCTGCTCCGCCTGCCGGTCACCTCCTGCTGACCTTTAGATGACACACAGGTGGAGATGATGCCCCTACAGCGACACATCATGCCCGTCTAACCTCCAGCGTTCCCATGCAGATCGCTGCAGTAGGTGTTGAGCAGAGATAATGGACGCCACCTTGCTGTTCTGGAAACATGATGTGATCCAGATTACTGGATCAATGTGAGCTTCTGTGCTTGTTTGTCTCTCTTGTTGTGTCTCTGCTCTGTCTTCTGTAACCCCCAGTGGGTCGAGGCAGATGACCGTTCATACTGAGCCTGGTTCTGGTTCTGCTGGAGGTTTTTCCTTCCCGCTAATGGGGAGTTTTTCTTTCCACTGTCGCTTCATGCTTGCTCAGTATGAGGGATTGCTGCAAAGCCATGGACAATGCAGACGACTTTCCCTGTAGCTCTACGCTTCTCCAGGAGTGAATGCTGCTTGTCGGGACTTTGATGCAATCAACTGGTTTCCTTATATAGGAAATTTTTGACCAATCTGTATAATATGATTGATTTGACTTTGTAAAGTGCCTCGAGATGACATGTTTCATGAATTGGCGCTATATAAATAAAATCGAATTGAATTGAACATGGTGCTGAATCTGGAGCTGCGTCTAATGAATCCACTCCAACGTGTAATGACTGAGTAATCACGTTACGAGCAGCCTCCCCTTTATTCTGACAGCAAGGCTGCCTGCATCTGCGCTCTGAGCCGGGCGGCCCCTGCCAGCAGCATTTGCATCCCTCACTCAGGAGGTGCAATGATTCTGCTGAATTGTTTTTGCAACGGGAATGTCCAATTCAATAAAGTTAATGATCTCGAAAGACAAAGAAGAGGAGGAGTGAAACAACTTGATTAAAATGCAGATGTTCACCATGCGACGGACGCATATGATGGCAGCCATGTCTCCATGGAATCAGGCTCTCTTTACTTTGTAAAGATTGTAGCTGATAGCAAACTAGTTTCTGTAAATCGGGAGACTTCTCTGCCGCTGGTGCATGAGCGATGGATCCAATGAGCTTAGCTATCGCCAAAGCTGCCCAAGCACACCCAGGCAAGTATCAACAGAATCCAGGAAATGAAGATGCATAAACCCACTTAGGAATAGACCGGTGGCTAATGGCCGGTAATCATACTTCAGGGTGACCTTCAGTTTTACCATTCATCCTCTTTCCACGGCAGCAACGGCACTTTTAACGTGAGGGTAGTGTAGACCTCTGGAACAGGTGTCAACATTTCTGACAGAAATGGAGGTTTGACGTCCATTACTTGGAAATATGGCATGGTTTAGCTGGTGATCAGAAACCAGCAGAGAGTAATTTTTTTTCTTAGGCCAAGTTTAAAAGCAGCACTAGCAGACAGAACTGAAACAGAGAAAGAAGATTCAATAACCTCTTTTCCATTGCAAGGATTTAACGCCCCAGGTTTTGGCTTCACAGGGTAAACCAAAGCCTGGGGATTTTAAGTTTGACGCTTTTCCATTTGCTTGGGGCCTTTTATGTAAAATAGCCCAATGAATTATGGGGAAGTTGTGAGGAAAACTACAGTACACCTCCAATCCAGCAGGTGGTGGCAAGAAGACACCAAAGGTCAAACAGACAAAGGCAGACTGAAGCTCTGTCCGTATCCTGCCTCTGCAGAATAAGATGGAGAACACTCAACTGGTTGACTTAGACAACTTTGTCATTTTGTATGCACAGAGTGCGTACAGAACGAAGTTTCGTTTGCATACAGCTTGGAAAATTACAGTAAATTACAGGATAAGGTGTAGCAGTGATTTACAGTAAACAATTGAAATGTAAACAATGTAAACAATGCAGGAGAAATAGACAGTTTACGATCACAGTGTACAGGTGAGTATTTATTATTTTTTTTAAAAACAATTTTTTTGCAGGAATGATTGTGCAAAGGGCATCTGTGCAAGAATGCATTTTAGAAACAGAGTTCAGCAGCATTTGTAATGCTAGATAGAGATGCAGTGATGCAAATGTGCAAATGTGGTACAGAGTCCAGTTTATAGTTCAGCAGTTCAACAGTCTGATGGCAACAGGGAAAAAGCTTTTGCAGAACCTGGAGGACCTGCAGCGGATGCTGCGGAACCTCTTCCCAGAAGGCAGCAGGGAGAACAGTACATGATGGGGGTGTGAGGGTCTCTGATGATGTTACGGGCTCGGGACACACAGCGCTGAGATGAAATGTCCTTAATGGAGGGAAGAGGAGCCCCGATGATCCCTTCTGCTGTCCTCACCACTCTCCTCATGTTCTGCCAGTCGGAGGCGCTGCAGCCTCCACACCACACAGAGAGACAGCTGGTCAGAATGCTCTCTATGGTGCTTCTGTAGAAAGACGTGAGGATGGGTGGGGGCAGGTGGGCTCTCCTCATCCTCCGCAGGAAGTACAGTCGCTTCTGTGCCCTTTTCACCAGTGACGTGGTGTTCACAGACCAGGTGAGGTTGTCCATGATGTGCACCCCAAGGAACTTGGTGCTGCTGACCACCTCCACAGCTGAGCTGTTGATGAGCAGTGGATCGTGGTGAGGCCGGTTCTTCCTGAAGTCGACGATGATCTCCTTCGTCTTCTCCACGTTCAGGACCAGGCTGTTGTCTCTGCACCAGCCCACCAGCTGCTCCACCTCCTCTCTGTAGTCCTGGTCGTTGTCTCTGATCAGGCCCACCACCGTTGTGTCGTCTGCAAACTTCACGATGTGATTGGTGGTGAACCTGGGGACGCAGTCGTCTGTCATCAGGGTGAACAGCAGGGGGCTCAGGACGCAGCCCTGAGGGGAGCCCGTGCTGAGGGTGATGACATCAGAGGTGTTCTGTCCGACCCGGACCGACTGAGGTCTGTTGGTGAGGAAGTCCAGCAGCCAGTTGTGAAGAGGTGTGCTGAAGCCCAGATGCTCCAGTTTTGCCACCAGATGTTGTGGGATGATGGTGTTGAACGCAGAAGTGAAGTCCAGGAACAGCATCCGCACATGCGTGTTCTTCTCCTCCAGGTGTGCCAGGCTCAGGTGAAGAGCAGAGGAGACGGCGTCCTCAGTGGAGCGGTTCTGTTGGTAGGCAAACTGGAACGGGTCGAGTGTTGGGGGGAGACTGGAGACGATGTGTTCCTTTACCAGCCTTTCAAAGCACTTCATCATGATGGGAGTCAGTGCAACAGGTCGGTAGTCATTAAAACAGGTGACTTGAGGTTTCTTTGCCACCGGAATGATGGAGGCAGACTTGAAGCATGCTGGCACTGTGGCTTGGTCCAGCGAGGTGTTAAAAATGTCTGTGAGGACACCAGCTTCACAGACATTGCTTGACCCGGCCGGAGCCTGATGGACTGGAACAGAACAGAAAACTGGACTTGTGACGTAGAATGTGGACCCATTCTCATTAATTAACAACATAGTTACTCTGTCGGTCAGATGTGAATGGAACAGAGCAAGCATAGAGGATGTGGAATCTGGGGGTTAGATCCTCCTCCTCCATCACTTACTGTTCCTCCTCCCTCCTCAGCACCACTAGGATCAGATCTTTCTCCCTCTCTGCTTCCGGACTCTGAATCTCTCCCTCCAGACACCATAACCACCGACAGCCACTACCAGCTCAGGTCTGATCTCAGAACCATCTGTTCAAGACACATTCTCCTGGTGATGCTGGTTCACTGAAACTTTTACTGTTTGT
Source organism: Fundulus diaphanus (assembly GCA_037039145.1). Classification (NCBI taxonomy): domain Eukaryota; kingdom Metazoa; phylum Chordata; class Actinopteri; order Cyprinodontiformes; family Fundulidae; genus Fundulus; species Fundulus diaphanus. The sequence goes on from CM073125.1 coordinate 62,471,212, forward strand.
CGTTTTTTTATTACATTGTCCTTGAGTGTCCTGATAGGTGATTTAAAAAAGTGATTATTATTTTTATAAGCATGTGGCAAAAGGTGACATCTCAGGACAGATGCCAGGACAGTTTAAGTGACACCAGCACCAGTCACAGGACCCTCCCAGACACTATGAAGCAATTCTTCCGCTTCGACTGTGTAGGCACAGTGACCCACATGTAACCAGTGGTGACAGAGAAGGAGGAGCCTTTACAGGTAACCCAACACCAGTTCAGAGCCACCCTGCAGAGAGTCAGTGCCAGGAAGGCTGCTGGTCGACATCAGCAGAAAGATCCTCAGAAGCTGTGCATCCCAGCAAACAGCCATATTCACCACAATTTTCAACCGGTCCCTTCTTCACTCTGTTGTTCCCACATGCCTGAAGTCTACTACAATAATTCCAGTACCAATAACCCGGCTGCTCTCCCCCCCAATCATCAGCACACGTTTTGAAAGGCTCAGTGTCCCACACCTTAGACTGTTCTTTCTGCTGACCATGCCCAACATCAGTTTGCATAAAGAGCAGAGGCTGACACAAACCGCTGTAAAAAACAGCTCTCAACTCAAAGAGTTCTCAAAGAGTCCAAAAAAAAAAAAAAAGAGTTCTGGCGGACAACTTGGGGGTAGCCCAGAGCCAACCAGGTGTTCCGGAGGCCGGCGGCGGAGACCACTGGGAACCACCTCTGAAGAACCCTCGAGAACCTCCTCTGAAGCACACTGGAGATCACTGGGGCTCTCTGGAGACCTTTGAGAACCTCCAACAAGACTCCAATGGTGAACCCCAGAAGATGCCCTGGCCACATTGGGGTCCTCTGGGGCCAAGACAGGAATTTCGACCGTCCGAACCAACTCACCGACCTCGGGTTCTGCAGCACAAGGCATGTTTGCCCGGACATGCTTGTCAGAGACCTCAGGACTTGGGACCCGAGGAGGTTGCAGCTCGAGGTGAGGAGATGGCTCGGGGGCCGTCAGGCGTCTCGGAGCCGGCGTTGGTGCTGTTGGGCTGCTTGGAGTAGCGGGAACAGGCGGGGAGTAGGCGTAGGTAGCTGACCCTTGCGAAGAGTGTGCGGGGCGTCAGCCCTGGTCCGCGAGGAGTCTTCTCCTCTTTGCCGGCCGCCACGCCGGGACCTTCGGCCCTGCTGTGGTGGAGAAGATCCATAACGGCAGGGACCGGTGCCGGGAAGAGGGATGGCTCACCTTGAGCCCCACCAGGACGCTCACCGCTGTTCCACCTATTCTGTCCAGCACATGTTCTTCTCTGCCTGCCGACGGAAGTACTCAAACAGGCTGATGACTTCCACGCCTGTTGCCTGGTCCTTTTCGTGGTTGCGTCGTTCTGTCATGATTTGCGGAAGAGGACCAAAGCAGCAACCAGGCGAAGGCAGGCGCATGTGGAAATATTGGTAATGGCAGTAACTAACAGAATACACAAGGGAACCAAACAAAAACAGGACAACGCAACAACCGGAGAACAAACACACGGAACTTAAATACAGCGCGGAATCAACTGAAAACATGCTCAACACAGGTGAATCCGGTCAACTAATTAACTCTAAATTCAAGGATCCTGACAGTTATCACTGTTATTCAATTTTCAATTCAATTCAATTTTATTTATATAGCTCCAATTCACAACACGTCATCTCAAGGTTCTTTACAAAGTCAGACTCCATCAGATCCTCCAGGTTGGTCAGAAAGTTTCCTCTCTAAGGAAACCCAGCAGGTTGCATCAAGTCTCTCCAAGCAGCATTCACTCCTCCTGAAAGAGCGTAGAGCCACAGTGGACAGTCGACTGCATTGTTGATGGCTTTGCAGCAATCCCTCATACTGAGCATGCATGAAGCGACAGTGGAGAGGAAAACTCCCCTTTAACAGGGAGGACAACCTCCAGCAGAACCAGAACCAGGCTCAGTGTGAACGCTCATCTGCCTCGACCCACTGGGGCTTAGAGAAGACAGAGCAGAGACACAGAAAGCTCAGAAGCTCACATTGATCCAGGAGTACTTTCTATGTTAGATGGTAATAGAGGATGATCTGCCTCCCCTGATGATGTGACAGCTAACAGAACACCAGACCAGGTGTACCTTCTATGAACAGAACAATGACAGAGAACAAAGAGTTAAAATCTGAAATAACAACAAATAATGCAGATTGGAGAGCAGTAGGAGAACTCAGCAGAGTGAGAGAAATAGATCCTGATGTCCTCCAGTAGCCTAAGCCTATAGCAGCAAAACTATAAAGGTAGCTCAGGGTAACATGAGCCAATCTGACTAGAAGCTTTGTCAAAAAGGAAAGTTTTAAGATTAGTCTTAAAAGTAGACGGGGTGTCTGCTTCACGGACCAAAACTGGGAGTTGGTTCCACAGGAGAGGAGCCTGATAGCTAAAGGATCTGCCTCCCATTCTACTTTTAGAGACTCTAGGAACCACCAGCAGACCTGCAGTCTGAGAGCGAAGTGCTCTGTTAGGAACATACGGGGTAATCAGAGCTCTGATATATGATGGAGCTTGATTATTAAGGGCTTTATACGTTAGAAGAATTTTAAATTCTATTCTTGATTTAACAGGAAGCCAATGAAATTCATATTTAAATATCGACACGCAGAGCACATTTGGTACCGGAACCACATGCTTCTTGGCCAATGAAGCTGATAGAAATGAGACGTTTTCCCACTCTGAGTTCATGTGGGAGAGGGCGACCGTAAAAACAGAAGTTATTGGTATTTACATAGTGAATCATGAGTGTGGGATGAGTCTGTAACATACATCACCTGAGCTGGACTCTAATTAGCTGCTGCTCTTATTACCTGCTTGAACAAATCCTACTTTGTTAAGATAAATCTGTTCAACAGCACCAGCCTGTTGGCTCTTTTAACAAAGCTGTACATTGACGTACACACATGCATTTGGTCTCAGAGGAGCACTTGTAACCACGCAGCTGGTGCCTGCAGGATGTCTTTCAGTTTGTTATCCTTAATGTTGAGCTAGTAGGAGGTGAGCAGGCTGCGGCTGAAAATATGCCACTTTACAGTCTGCTGTGGAGACGGATGTGAAGCAGAGTGGTGAAGGGAGCAACTTGTTGAAATTGCAGGTGGTGAGGACTGAATCATCAGCTCCACCTATGAACGGCCTGAAGAACCAAAGAGAGCTGGATCTGGACAGTTTGAGGTTCAGATGAACCTTGATGCAGAAACCAAACAGTTGACTGGAAGAGTAAAGCTACGGTACCAGAGCTGCAAAGACCCACACATCCTCTCAATCTTTTCCCACACAGATCTGCTCAATCTGGCAGAACCCAATAAACCTGTCCATAGCAGTACCAGTAAGAGCAACACCCATTTTATCCCGCTTTAAAAGTAGGTCAGAAACATGTCATGGTTTAGTTTTAGTCTGGCCTTTTTTGTTAGTTTTCAGTTCCTCCTTACCCTTCACTCCCTCTGCAATCAGTCTCACCTGTTGGACATTAGTCAGAACTCACTCCACCTGCCAGCCTCCCTACTTAAGCCTCCCTCAGTCTTCACTTCCCTGCCGGTCTGTCATCAGACTCCACTCACTCCTTGCCTGTCAACCTGGTTTGCCCCTGCTTGCTGCTGAAATCCTGCCTCCTCTGAATCAGACCCGGCGGCATGGGCGGGCATTGGGGGGCCGTGCCCGCCCTGTGAGCCAGCTGTGCCCGCCCTGGCACAGCACTACTCTGAGTCCTCCCCGGATGACTGAGCTCCTCACCCTATCTCTAAGGGAGAGCCCAGACACACTACGGAGAAAACTCATTTCAGCCGCTTGTATCCGGGATCTCGTTCTTTTGGTCACGACCCAAAGCTCGTGACCATAGATGAGGGTAGGAACGTAGATCGACCGGTAAATCGAGAGCTTCGCCTTTTGGCTCAGCTCTCTCTTCACCACAACGGATCGGTACAGCGCCCGCTTCACAACAGACGCTGCACCAATCCGCCTGTCGATCTCCCGCTCCATCTTCCCCTCATTCGTGAACAAGACCCCAAGATACTTGAACTCCTCCACTAGGGGCTGCACATCCTCCCCAACCCGGAGAAGGCACTCTACCCTTTTCCGGTTCAAGACCATGGTCTCCGATTTGGAGGCACTGATTTTCATCCCGGCCGCTTCGCACTCGGCTGCGAACCGCTCCAGTGAGAGCTGTAGATCACGCCCTGATGAAGCCAATAGGACCACGTCATCCACGAATAGCAGAGACGCAATCCTAAGGCCACCAAAACGGATCCCCTCAACACCTCGGCTGCGCCTAGAAATTCTTTCCATAAAAGTTATGAACAGAATCGGTGACAATGGGCAACCTTGGCGGAGTCCAACTCTCACTGGAAACGAGTCCGACTTACTGCCGGCAATGCGGACCAGACTCTGACACCGGTCGTACAGAGACATGACAGCCCTTATTAAAGGGTCCGGTACTCCATACTCCCGGAGTACCCCCCACAGGATCCCTCGGGGGACACGGTCGAATGCCTTCTCCAGATCCACAAAGCACATGTAGACTGGTTGGGCAAACTCCCATGCCCCCTCCAGGATCCTGCTGAGGGTGTAGAGCTGGTCCAGTGTTCCACGGCCAGGACGAAAACTCCTCCTGAATCCGAGATTCGACTATCCGACGGACCCTCCTTTCCAGAACCCCTGAATAGACCTTACCAGGGAGGCTTAAGAGTGTGATTCCTCTGTAGTTGGAACACACCCTCCGGTCCCCCTTTTTAAATAGGGGGACCACCACCCCAGTCTGCCAATCCAGGGGAACTGCCCCCGATGTCCACGCAATGCTGCAGAGCCGCGTTAACCAACACAGCCCCACAACATCCAGAGCCTTAAGGTACTCAGGGCGAATCTCATCCACCCCCGGGGCTTTGCCACCGAGGAGCTTTTTAACAACCTCGGCAACCTCAGCACCAGAGATGGGAGAACCCGACCCAGAGTCCTCAGGCTCTGCTTCCGCAATGGAAGACGTGTTGGTGGGATTAAGGAGGTCTTCGAAGTATTCCGCCCACCGAAACACGACGTCCCGAGTCGAGGTCAGCAGCACACCACCCCCACTGTAAACAGTGTTGGTACTGCACTGCTTCCCCCTCCTGAGACGCCGGATAGTGGACCAGAATCGCTTCGAAGCCGTACGGAAGTCTTTCTCCATGGCCTCTCCGAACTCTTCCCACGCCCGAGTTTTTGCCTCGGCAACCAGCCGAGCCGCCTGCCGGTACACATCAGCTGCTTCCAGAGTCCCACAGGCCAAAAAAGCCCGGTAAGACTCCTTCTTCAGCTTGACGGCTTCCCTCACCGCTGGTGTCCACCAGCGGGTTCGAGGGTTGCCGCCGCGACATGCACCGACAACCTTGCGGCCACAGCTCCGACTAGCCGCCTCAACAATAGAGGCGTGGAACATAGTCCATTCAGACTCAATGTCCCCTGCCTCCCACGGGACGTGTTTAAAGTTCTCCCGGAGGTGGGAGTTAAAGCTCCGTCTAGTGGGGGACTCCGCCAGACGTTCCCAGCAAACCCTCACAGTACGTTTGGGCCTGCCCGGTCGGACCGGCTTCCTCCCCCGCCATCGGAGCCAACTCACCACCAGGTAGTGGTTGGTGGAGAGCTCCGCCCCTCTCTTCACCCGAGTGTCCAAGACATGCGGCCGCAGATCAGATGAAACGACAACAAAGTCGATCATTGAACTGCGACCTAGGGTGTCCTGGTGCCAAGAGCACATATGGACACCCTTATGCTTGAACATGGTGTTTTTGATGGACAATCCATGACGAGCACAGAAGTCCAACAACAAAACACCACTCGAGTTCAGATCAGGTGGGCCATTCCTCCTAACCACGCCCCTCCAGGTCCCACTGTCATTGCCCACGTGAGCGTTGAAGTCCCCCAGCAGAACGAGGGAGTCCCCAGGAGGGGCACTCTCCAGTACCCCTTCCAAGGACTCCAAAAAGGGTGGGTAATCTGAACTGCTGTTTGGCGCATAAGCGCAAACAACAGTCAGAACCCATCCCCCCACACGAATGCTGAGGGAGGCCACCCTCTCGTTCACCGGGGTAAACCCCAACGTGCAGGCACCGAGATGGGGGGCAACAAGTATGCCCACCCCAGCTCGGCGCCTCTTACCAGGGGCAACTCCAGAGTGGAAGAATGTCTAGCCCCTCCCAAGGAGACTGGTTCCAGAGCCAGAGCGGTGCGTCGAAGTGAGTCCGACTATCTCTAGTCGGAACCTCTCAACCTCGCGCACAAGCTCAGGCTCTTTCCCCACCAGAGAGGTGACATTCCACGTCCCAAGAGCCAGCTTCAGCAGCCGAGGATCGGAACGCCAAGCCCCCCGCCCTCTACTGCTACCCGTTGCACAATGCACCCGACCCCTTTGGCCCCTCCGACAGGTGGTGAGCCCATGGGAAGGGGGATCCATGTCGCCTCTTCGGGCTGAGCCCGGCCGGGCTCCATGGGCAAAAGCCCGGCCACCAGACGCTTGCCAACGTGCCCCACCTCCAGGCCTGGCTCCAGAGTGGGGCCCCGGTGACCCGCGTCCGGGCGAGGGAACACGATGTCCAATAATTGTATTCATCATAAGGGGCTTTTTGGGCTGCGCTTTGTCTGGTCCTTCACCTAGGACCTGTCTGCCTTGGGTGACCCTACTAGGGGCTTAAAGCCCCTGACAGCATAGCTCCTAGGATCATTGGGACACTCAAACCCCTCCACCACAGTGAGGTGGCAGCCCAGGGAGATGGGACGACGGATTTCCGTCATTTGGAAATTGAGCGCAAAAAGTTCCGTCTAGACTTTTTATTCAAGGTTTTAAACACAAGCTGCTCTCAACCAATCAAACCTGGCAGAGCCGGGACATTAGCCAATCAGAATGAGAGCAGGGCGGGTCTTTCCAAAGCGGACATTGCCAGTCTGAGGTTTATCAGTGTACAGCATTTTAACCTTTGGAAGAACATTTTAAACTGGCCACAGATGGTATGAATGAAAGTAGCGGTGGTCAAAGGTTTCTATGGATTTATGCAAACCAGCAGGTCAGAAAGTTCAGCAGCTGACAATAAGCGTCAATCTGTTCCGGCAGTTAATTAATGAATTATTTCCACCTGTGGCCAAGTCGTCTGTCAGCGTTTAAACGCGGCGACCAACCAGGGATCTCCTCGTGATTCGCTGTTATGTTTTATTTAAACACAAAGAGTAACGCGCTAGCTCAGGCTAATTTAGCATGACCCTTGAAGAACAAGAGTCGGAATGTGAAACAATGTGCCTCATTTGACTGGATTCATTCGGAAAAAGTAAAAAAAAAAAAAAAAAAAAAAAAACCCTGCGCTGTTCTGAAGCAAAGAAGGCAGAGCTGTATCTGCTGTCGGTATGCAGCAGTGTTCACCTGATGAGCAGCTGCGCTCCAGGACACTAAATAAATTGACAAGGACTTTGATGCTTACAGAATGTTAAGAAAACTACATCAAAAAGATAAAACAAATAAACTGCAGCTACAACATGGACTGGAGAACTGGTTCTAACTGGGTGAGGCCAGAGAAAGGCGATTCTCAGAGAGTTTTTTTATGAAGTTAAAGTGGAGCGCGGACACAGGGTTCATCCTGGACAGGTCTCCAGTGACTGGGCTAAAATATAACCATTTTATTAAACTTCAAAAAAGTTAAATCATGCCTTTTTATAAACTGTAATTATTAATTGGTGAACAATAACGGGCAAAGCAGAGATTGATTATCGTCATGTGCAATCTGTGTCAAATTAAAATGTATTATGTCATGATAGTGTTGGTGATGTGTCCTGCATTTCCAAGGCTGTGTTTGCCTTGTATGATCATAAAATTGGTTTATATTGAATGTGACAGGGAGCCAGTGGAGTTGATGTACAGGTGTGAAGTAGATGATGTAATGATGAAGCTGCTGTCTTTGTACTAGCTGCAGTTTATGGAGGGTTTCTGGAGGACAGGGAGGGAAGGGAGCTGGGATTGTAAAGTGGACTGTGGACCAGTTTGTCAACAGTGTGAAGGAAGAACTTGATGCTGCAGAGATGAAAGTAACCCAGATGATGATGTGGATGTGGAAAGTGATGGAGAGGCTGTCCAGGATGACGCAAAGGCTTTAAAGCTGAATGGTGGCAGAGATACAGGAATTTTCAATGGATATTTTAAAAGTATCAGATTTAGTTGACTTTGCACAATAAGCAAGTAAGCCAACTAATGCGGCATGATGTCCACGGCCTGGGAATATATGGGCTTGCGAGAAAATGTTTTCAGTCAAGCATTATTTTTGCTTCAACCCCTGTGCTAACTTCTCTTGTTAATATGGCAAAGCCCTCCGGAGCGTTCCCAAACATATCTGCTTGCTCATACATACGGAGAAAATAGCTGATTTAAAGGCGCAGAACGAATGAGCACCTTGATATGTGCTTGAGGTTGGCTTTGTTGCCAATCAAACCCAGGTGTAAAATCCTTGCAGGGCAGCCTAAAGCTCACTTCTATCATTAAGCCATAAAAATGAAATTAAAAGAAGTTCAGTTGTTTTATAAAATGTTAAAGTCAAGAAATTGTCTATATACCAAACTGTGAAAGATTGTGGTTCTCTATTTCAAAAAGCACTTTGGATTTTAAATTAGAAAAACGTTCTATTTTTATGTTATTTTTTTGTTTAAAAAGTCAATGTATAAGGTGGATGCATAAACATTTTATTTCAGTGTTAAATACTGTTTAAAGTAACGGATTGTAATAAAAAATGTGTCCGGACCTTTACTGGTTGTTGATTTTCTTTATTCGGACCCCGCTGATTTTTAATTAGTGACCCCTGATATATATGGTAAAGAGAATTGGTCCAAGGACTGAACCCTGTGGTCCCTTCTCCACTGTCGCTTCATGCATGCTGTCAAGTTGTCAGCTTAGTTGTGCAGATTCCCCAACTTGAAAGGGATTTTGACCCGTCTACATGGAGAATAAAACTGGAATCCACTCAGTTTTCTTTTCCACTTTCTTTTTCTTTTCTTTTCTTTAGCAGTGGTCAAACAGGTAAAAACCTTTAAACAACCAAAAAATACACACATAAGTAATCACATAAACACATAAACAGTGTTGGGGAGTAACGGATTACATGTAACGACGTTACGCAATTTAATTACAAAAAAAGTGTAACTGTAATTCGTTACAGTTATGAGAAAATATGTAATTCAGTTACTTCCGAAAAATCCGAGAATTACAAATTTAGTTACATTTTTTAAAAAATATAAAGAAAAACCTTTGCGAAATATGTAATGATAGTTTTATTGCTTCGCGCCCTGTATCGCCGTTTCCCGCTACAGCTCCTTGTCTCTATCACTCTGATGATCCATCCTGTGCTGGTGGAGCCTTCTGAAAGAACAGCAAGCGAGCGGACGTTTCACGGTTTTATTTCAGCTCAAGCAGCGCATCAAAAATGACAGCCTTCAAGCTTGTTGACAGCCACCTCTTGTTATTCACACACAACAACCGTGAGAGCAGACGTGTGTTGTGAAACTGCAAAACTTTGTCTTAAGCGGAAAATCAAACGCGCGTCTACACAGCTCAGCGTTCACAGTGTTGCATTCGTGAGCGTCGGAAAGCTATGGTACATTCAGGAGCATGGGACATTTCAGATTTACAACGAAAAAGGCAGAAAACGGAACAGAACTTAACTCATACAATAATGTATTTATCCAGAAATAGTGTGGTCTTTCTTACAATACTGAATGCTCTATAATTATATTTCTGTTATTTTTGATTATGCACATCTGCTAGCTTTTTATTCTAAAAAATCTATAATATTACAGCAGCAAATTATCAAAGTTTTTCAAAGCCTGTTTAAAAGCTCCAAATGGGGCTTCAGATCATACAGCAACAATTGTGCTGTCATTGTTTTACAGGGCAGAATTTGCATTTGCTGACTCTTGTCCTTTAACTACTGATGGATATACAGGAATACAGTCATACAAGTGTCAACTCCCAATTCCGCTTTTTTAAGGTTCACATTCAGTTCTCAAAAATTAAATGTTGAACATGGGTCAATATTCATTAAAACCTTAAAGTAATCAAAAAGTAATCAAAAGTAATTAGTTACATTACTTTTTAAAAGTAATCAAAAAAGTTACACTACAATTACATTTTAAACAAAGTAACTTGTAACTGTAACGGATTACATTTTTAAAGTAACTTACCCAACACTGCACATAAATATCCATAAACATTTACAAATTTACATGTAAATGTCAGTCTTTAAATATTCCATTCAATACAAAATGCTACTTGATAACACCAACACTGAAACACATAAGCTTACGTAGCACAAACCACATATTGCCACTTTAATTGCACAAACCCCATTTAACTTATCCTTTAAATCTGTTAACCCAATTAAAAAGCCGACCCTCTTATTATACCAATTGACCAAACACTTTCTAATAATATTTAAGAAACACGCAGCCTATGGCCATACTAACACACATTTCATCAAGACAATCAAAGCATGGCAAACAACGCGTCTTAAACAGAGCTACGCATCCATTTTGCTGCACACTATCACATAAACAAACACCATTTCCGAACGGCTCAGCAGCAACAGTAGCAACTCTGTAGCACAGATTTTAAGTTTAGCTTCTTACCGGCTGCCTCTCCAATCTTTGTAGACGTTGAAAAGTACTTTGCTGCGTTGGTATTAATTTTAACAGGATCCTCGTCCGTGTCGCAACAACTTCTGCTCTTACTTGGGTCTGATATCACACCTGTGCTTCAGGGATGCGCCGCGTGCGTGACGTCATGAGCTCTTGAGCGCACCAGGCAGCAATTAAGCAGATTGTCTCCGTTTTGGTGCTTGACGCTACTGTCGTCAGTGAATTGTACACACCCGTATTGAATCTCCCTAGTGCAAGTTCTATCTTTATTTATTAAAAATGCACTAATCTCAACTGTAATTTGACTTGACACATGCTCAGTATGAGGGATTGCTGCAAAGCCATCAACAATGCAGACGACTGTCCACTGTGGCTCTACGCTCTTTCAGGAGGAGTGAATGCTGCTTGGAGAGACTTGATGCAACCTGCTGGGTTTCCTTAGAGAGGAAACTTTCTGACCAACCTGGAGGATCTGATGGAGTCTGACTTTGGAAAGAGTCTTGAGATGATGTCATGTTAATTGGTGCTGTATAAATAAAATAGAATTGAATTGAATTGAAACCTGAATGTTTAAAGCTTTACTGAAATAAATGATCTGAATAATCAAAAGATCTCAGACAGGCTCAGCATCATTTGATGTTCCCCGACAGAAGTTTGTAAAAAGAGGTTGAAACCATCCTCAGCTTGATCCTGCTGAATGTCTGTAGGACGAGGAGGAGAGGCAGCTGGAGGAGCGTGGTCCTTCTGTTGATTGTGAACCTGCTCTGGATCAGTATAACTTTAAAAACTGAATGTCGGATCAGAACACCATCTTTATCAGCACTGCTCCTCTGAGATGTTTTCTCAGATTTAAACCTGAAAGGGCTCAGTTCTGAGCAGCTCAGCATCACATCAGAACCCTCCAGCATCGTGTGGGTTCCTGTGGCGATGCAGCCTGCTTTAGGGCCCGAGCTACATAATGAAGAGGAGGAGGAGGGTTTGAGATGATTTCTGTCTCCCTCTGCCTGCCTTTTCTGGCCGGTCCAGACCCTTTGGGACCGGGCCTTGGACAGAGGCCCATATCCATGTGACCTACATTCAGATATGAATTAGAAGCTGTCAGAGGGAGAGGACGCTCCGTTAATTAGCTCTGACAGTGTAAGGTCCCTGGAGTACGTGAGAACTGGGGCCCCATGTCCGTCCCAGAACTTTAATGAGTTCCAAATGGATATTTAGGACCCGGGCCCTGGGTCCACACCTTTCCTGCCGGCCTTCAGCCAAGAGGCAGCTTAGAGAGAATGGTGCTGAGTGGGGTGGCCTGGGAACATGAGGAGGAAAATCAGATGATCCAAACGCCTCCAAACGATTGACATTCCTGTGCAGGGTTGGAGGATCCTGGACAGCTGAACACCAAGCTTTCCTCTTTCCTCAGCAGATCACGAGTTCCTTTGTTTCTGGAAACATTGAACAGATAAACTGGTCCCTTTCCCTTTTCACAGCATCTCCCAGAACACCCACTGGCTGTGGCTTCCCTCTGAGCACTCTCAGGTGCTCCGTGCTTCAGGACCTTCTCCTTCAGAGAATAATTCTGCAGGACGTTGGGCTTAAAGTCAGGGGAAGGTCAATAAGCTGACTAACGGCAAGCTTGCTCTAAGTGAGATCATGTTCCTCTGAAAATAACTTTTCATTAATAAAAATGGAAATGAAAATATGTGACAGGAGGCCATTTCTTGAAGAACTGATCTTTAAGGACCCTCTGACATTCCACTAAGTGAAGGTCTGGCCTCTTCAGATATTCTGGGAGAGACCACGTGAAATCAGAGGTTAAAAACAACAAAAGCTGGAGCACAAACAGTGTCCCGAGAAAAATAAAAGCTGCTGTATATTAATCAGTGAACAGGCTGCAGGATAGTCAATTCCAGAACCAGCTGTTGGGCCACTGTCCAGATTCAAGTTTCAAAATATTCCTTCATGCAACTTCTGGAAACTTCATCTAATGAGATGGCAGAGATAGAGCTGAAGGGTTTTCCCATCTTTGTATCAGCTGTGTACTTAGGGCTGAATTAAAGGAATACATCTCAAATTTCCAGACATATAAACAAAGTTGGAAATTTTTCCCATTACTTGAAAACCAGCATTTATATCTCAGATTCCAGAGGAGCACCTATCTGTCTTTTTAAGGCGAAGCATTTCTGAATCACTTGTTGGAAAAGTTTCAGGATTTACTATAAAACTGCAGACTTGATTCTGAGGAGGCTTTCCTGTTATTATGACAAAGCAGCAAACATCAACAATATTTCTTTACAAGGAGATTAATATTGTGCTCAGTAAGAACAATAACTTATCTAGTGTTTAGTCTTCTATCCACACGAGCTGAAGGTCACCACACCTGCCTGTTCTCTTACCAACCAAACTAACAAAGGCAACAAATGGTTTACTCTGAGCTAAAACATCAAACAACAAAACGTTACCACCGCTGATGTTTTGGTCGGAACTACTGTCATGGTGCAAAAAGGAGGACATGTTTGTGTCAGCCTGGATCTGCTGACCTGATCTGATGAACTGAATCAGTTTGAGCACCTCTGCATCAAACAAGACAGACCAGGCAACACCAGGCTGGGAGCTCAGCAGCAATCATGGCAGAGCAGCAGCCAAGGTCCAAACTACCTGAAGTCCATCATTCCACCCCCCCCCCCCACTCCCTGAGGAACCCGCCGAGGTGGGCGGGGCTGCAGTAATTAGCCGATCCTGCAATCATGTGGCCCGGATGCTCACCGGCCCGTTTCTGTAGATCGGCCCGGCCTCAGCGAGGGAACGCAGCAGCTTTTGATTGTCTCCAGTGCAGCGTATGCTAATTGTTGATTGTCTCCAATATTATATGCTAATTGTCAGGAATTAGCATAATTCATTAACATTTGGGTCCTAATTACACGGTGAAAAAAGGCAGAAAGCTCTGAGCCTGAAGTGTGCGCTGCTCATTTGCATTCAGAGAAGCAGCTGAAATATTAAAAGTGTTGTTCAGAGAAAACTGAGATTAGTCCCTAATCAAATGTTGTTGCTGCTGTTCTAAAAGGTGTTTCAGCTCCGACCCTCAGGTGAGAGGAAGCTGTCTTTCTTCCCTCTGCAGGCAAATGAGCCACGGATCAAAACCACAATTAGCTGGAGCTGTTTTCCTCTTTTCGTCGGAGGTTTGAGGAACAAATGAACGAAGATGCTCGACCCCTTGGATTCTCTTTGATCTTCGTGGTTTATCTCCAATTAATGAGACGCTCCAATAAAAAGAAACAACCAAATCACTTTGATTTCATCAGAATTGTAGTCCTGAGCTCGATTTGTTGCCAGCGGCGACTGCAGCAATCCCAGGAAAAGCGCACAGACTGTACGAGGCACCAGCAGAAGAACTATGAGGGACGACCGCAGTGGGAATGCGGAGAAAGGGAAAGGAAAACCGGGGACGTATCTGTGGCTATGATGGCAGGAATGGGGAGAGGACTAATGAAATAAAAGAAGGTCAGAAAGAGGAGCAAAGAGAAGTGGTGAAGATTAACAGAAGATCTCTGAGTATGCAACTATTCACAGTAGGAGATAGAAGCTCTCAGGGAAGGAAAGAAACGGAGCAGGAATGTCAGGCTGAAGGCTCATCTGTACAGACCAGACCTGCAAAAGTGGTCAGACCCTGCTCCCCAGATCTGGAATATCAGAATCAGAATCAGACATACTTTAATAATCCCAGAGGGAAATTGCTGTTTCAGTGCCATCACCATAACATAACATCACAAACATTTCAGGGGGGAGACGGTTCACTGGGGCCTTGTAGCCAAGGACAAAAACTGTCCACAAGGCGCTGCCCTTATCTGTTGAAGGAAGATAACAACAACATTGGGGAAGGGGAGGGAGAAAAAAAAGACAGATGTTTGACAATTTACACTCTAACAAATAAAGAGTCAGCTAGTGGCAGCTAAGTGCATTTAAACTGGTTAGAAAACTGGGCTCTGGTATCATCAGGGCAGCAGACATCCAGCCTAAGCAAACGCTAAACTAACCCTGGGAAAACTCGGTTTAATCAGCAGCACTAATCCAGAGGCAGCTGCGATCGTAGCTGAAGGTCTAATGTTAAACGCTGCACCCCCCAAAGTCAACAAATTTATAAAGTTTCTGTGGACCTGGTCACTGCCTACAAGCTGCTGATCTGCAGAACCAGACGTGTAGTCAGAAGCATGCAGGTTTGGACTGAGGAGAACTGTTTTGAACACACTGACTGAGATGTATTTAAGTGCTGGTCTAGAGAATTATACATCATCTGTGCCGTCCTGCATTCACTTCAGCATCAGCGGTTTTGGACATTTCTTCTTTGTGTGATTATTACTTATTCTTAGGCAGTGCCAAGGCTCCGCCCACCGCACCACGCACTGCACCTAGGTCACCAGGTGCTCAGGGGGCACCAAGCAAAGGGCAGGTGGCTGTGTTGATGCCTGTTTGAAAATACCGCCAATGTAATGAAACCGTTTAGAAAATGTTGCTAGAAATCCACTTTGTCAAATACATTTTTGTTGCCACTGAGAAAGAAAGTGTTTCAAATTTTCCAATGATCCCACAGTAGCATTCAGTGACAAGCATCTTGGTTTGGGAACACTGCCACTGATCAAGATTAACCTGTGACACGTCCAGTTCACATTTAAGTATGGCAGAAAAAATAACAAAGGTTGCATGAATAGTTTTAATGTCTCAGGGGAAAAAAAATCCAAATCAATCAAGCAATTATCAAGAATCAATAATCTTTACTGTCACCATGTGTTACCATGGTGAGCTTCTTTTGAGACAGACACCGGCTCAAGATGCACACTGATGACATACAGCATGTAGACACAACAGACATAACATTTCCACACTTTTTTATATTAATGAATGTTGATTACACTAACCAAACACTTCCTGAGAAGCTCAAGCGTGAAAATGATCTTTAAGGTCACATAAAGGAGACCTACTTCCTTCACTTGCATACTCCGTTAATCAATCTATCATTCTGCAGAAATCCTGAGCAGTCACCAGATCTTAGCTGTAAATCCCCGTGTTCACAAAGTTTCCATTAGTGTGGCTGCATGATAACAGCACATGTAGCTGTTATACACCTGGTAGGTAGGTACACCTGGTCTGACGTTCTGTTGACTGTGAAATCATCCAGGGAGGACAGATCACCGACTATTAACATCTAATGTAGAACAGATTACTAGATCAATGTGTGCTTCTGTGCTTTTTTGTCTCTCTTGTTGTGTCTCTGCTCTGTCTTCTGTAACCCCAGTCGGTCGAGGCAGATGACCGTTCATACTGAGCCCGGTTCTGCCGGAGGTTTTTTTTCCCGTTAATGGGTGGTTTTTCTTCCCACTGTCGCTTCATGCTTGCTCAGTATGAGGGATTGCTGCAAAGCCATGTACAATGCAGACGACTCTCCCTGTAGCTCTACGGTTCCCCAGGAGTGAATGCTGCTTGTCGGGACTTTGATGCAATCAACTGGTTTCCTTATATAGGACATTTTGACCAATCTGTATAATCTGACCCAATCTGTATAATATGATTGAACTTGATTTTGTAAAGTGCCTTGAGATGACATGTTTCATGATTTGGCGCTATATAAATAAAATTGAATTGAATTGAATAGCCTAATGAGTGCATTGAGCTGTTTGCCTCAGATCCTGTTAAGTCACAGAACCACACTGGACTGTTTCTGAACTGCTTTCAGCTGCTCTGTACGTACAGTGGGTGAATAATACGTTGAGGCTGGAATCGGCATTTGTTGACAGAACGATCAGGTCTAATAAAATCAGAATCACATACCTGCTGGTGGCGTCTTTGCTGTTCATGTGTGCATACTGGAGACAAATCATGACTTTTAGGGCAATGAGAGTGTGGGTATCACAGTAAGATCACACCTCTGCTAGTGATATCCAGATGGACAATTGCAAGAAACTGACGCCCTAAAGGCTCTGAGTCGTATCTTCAACATTGGTCCGTCTGTTCTCTACTGGGGAACCCTGTTTAGGAACCCATTTGACAAGGTTAAATCAGAAAAATCAGAAAACAATCAAATGTAGATTAACTTGTGACAAACGGGGTCCGCTACAGATGTTTGTAAAGATTTAGGTGGCTGTGTGTTTGCCTGATCAAAACGGTGCAAATAACCAGGTTAGAAAAAAATACTAATTCCTGCTTTAAGATCTATCCAACATATATTATTAAACAAATGTGAAAAAATATGATAAATCAGATTTTTTGGATCACAAACACGACGCCTCATGATGAGCGAGTATCTGCAGAGATTGCATTCAGATTAACTTGTGATACACCAGCATCTGCTGTTATAAGGGCTGTAAAACACTGCAACACTTGGAATGGTTTTGAAATCAATGAATTAGGATTGCTATAGTTTAACATTTGTCACCCAGCATTGTTGGAGTAAAAGTGATTACTTCATGTCTTTCATGACACTATCGTGCTTCATTATGATGAAACTTTTCACTGAGCTTGTTTAGTGTAGGCTACACTATCTTTTATAAATTCTCCTGGCACCCCTGGTTAAGGAACATCATCCCCAAAACGGCAGTAGTAAGTGAGTCAGACCCTAAAATAAACTGGTATGACTCAGAAAATCAATCAGACAAAAATAAAATCTGGTCAGGAACCAGCGACCGCGCCGACTCTTCTGGCTTCATCCACAGAGCTACCTGCCCCGCTGGGTCGCTCCGCCCTTCCTCTACTTCAGTCCAACCTGACGGACGGCTGACAGCGCTTTGTGAAACAAATCCAGATCAACTGGTTTCGGTTCTCACTCGCTGATTATGGGAATTATTGTTAAGGCAAAAGCTTAGTGTTAATTTCACACTTAGTTCAAAGTATCACCAATATATTTTTCACACAACATATTGAGGTTCAAACTTTTCCCTCGCCACTTGTTCTCGATATTAAATTTCACACCTTCATAAATGTTTACTTTATTCTGAAACAAAGAGGAAAAATAAATCCATCCCAATGCTTTTCTGTAGCCCCTGAACTTTAAGGAATGACATAAATACAGCTTAAAGACATTTAGAGTTTCTGTGAGTGTTTCAGCACTGAAACAGGAATACTGAAATAATAAATAAAAAGTCAGTAATTCTTCTGAAACATTTAATTTCACTTGGCTCTTCAACATTTTGTTGGCTCTCAGTAATTAATCCATGTGATTAGGTTTCTTTTTATGGCATCTAACAATATTTGAGTCTTTTTCTGATGATTCTCAGGTTCAGAATAACAGAAGAACAGGAACACAATATTATAGCAATAGATACCTTTCTAATAAGGATTTCTTGAGATGTTAATAATTTCTTATGGATCAGATGACAGTTTGCAGTCATCTGTAGTTCTTAAAGTTAAACCTGCATCGTTTATTTCCTAGTAAAGAGGTCCTGAAAGGCCATGCCCACAGAAACATCTGCGTTTTCCAGCTGCTGAAACCAGTTAATCTGTCACCAGATAATCCATAACACCCCCCCACCCACCGCCTAGCAACAGGACCGCTTCACTTCTTTCTGAGACGCACTGAAATCTTCGGCGGAGCTTCTGATATATTATGCATACATTTCACTAGAGATGTCATCGAAATCATTAGAACTGCAGATGATGCTAAAATGTTGTTTTCATATGTACCGGACGCAGGTAGGAAACGTCACTTCCTCTCGTCTTTCTGAGAAAATCGATTTCTATAACTAATAAAGGAAAGGTTATCTACTTTCCCTGAACGAATATTATGAAAACAATATCCATACTTCTCACTAAAATGTAATCAAAATGCATATAAACACAATTGTTTTGCTGAAATGTTTACTTTTCAACGGGCAACGGCAGCCATGTTGTTTTTTTCTGCTGGGGAAAACTTGATATTCGTTGCAAGCCAACGTAAATGAATCTGCCAAATAAAACTTAGGACTGAGACATATTGAGGAGCTAGATTGTGACAATGCTCTCCCCCTGTGGACCAACGTGGATATTACACCATTTTCAGTGAGACTGGGCTAGTCTGGTTGGCTGGGGGGGCTCTGGTCACGGACTGATGGGAATGGAGAGAGAATGAGGTGAGCAGCGACAGACAGGCTGGAGCTGTGGAGATCAGAGGCTGACTCTGAACAGTTACTGGGCATGAAGCGGAGGGGCTACTCAGGCCGGGGGGTCACTGACAGGCTGGGGGGGGGGGGGGGGGGGGGGGGGCAGTGACAGGTGGTCTCCTGACGGAGGGAGGGCTGGTCAGATGTAGGAAGGATGCCAGTCGATCAGCTGGAGTGCCAGGAAGGCTCGAGGGATCTGGAACTTTCTGAGGACTTGAGTGATGAAGACCAAGGAGAGGCTCGAGTGTACCGAGCAGGAACAGCTATGAATCTGGGGAAATGAGGCAAGGTAATAGCGGGGAGCATCGACATGGAACAAGGAAGAAACTTGGAGGAGCAAGGATCAGGTGAGCTCTGACGCATTCTTGCCATCTCTAGTCGCTCCTCCTGTTTGGTGGTGATGGGAAACCTGCTGCCGGTGTCCACCTTTCACGCCCTGCAGGAGAACGGTGGAACAACACACCTCCGCTGCCCTGGACCACGTTCCTGACACTAACGAGCTTTATTTGCAATGGGTTTAAAAAGTTGAAGTTGAACTAAAAGCCAAACTTAACAGATCATTTATATTCTAAACCTGCAAAAGGAGAGGTGGCTGGAAATTAGCTTTATGCTTTGCTGTACAAACATCATGGAGACGAACGTTTGGACATCTGTGTCCTCATCAGACTCATGAGTAAAGTCGGATCAGAACCGGGCTTTTCTCGGTTCTTTGCTAGCATTTCCTTCCCGGTTTAAAGAAACAAAGAGGAGGAAGGTTTCTGCTGTTCACGTGGCTGAATGTTTACCCTGCGCATGTTTCATGATGAACTCCAGGACACAGAAGGACACAGAACACATGCCAGTCTGTGTAACAGGAGCAGGTTCTGCTCTCAGGGCCACCTCTGCTCGGCATGTGGAGGAGCAGAGCGGGTTGATAATTGAAGAAGAGCTTTTGTCAGAATCTGCTTCCAATCCACAGGAGAGAGAGGAAAGAGGGGAACAATGAGCGTTTTAATGAATGGAAGCCGTCATTAAAACGAGAACTATTTCCTCTGAGATCACTTCCAATTTAAATGCAGGAGCAACACAGAAAAGACGCTTTTCTTCTTCTGCCATTCAAACTGCACATTTGAATGTGGAGGAGAGGAGAGAGGCGGCGTGCAGCTTTAAATGCCTCATTTCAATCATGGTGGTTTCTGCAGTCAGGTAGAACCAAGCCAGCGGCCGTGTTTTCTTTGGACCATAGAACCGTGTCTCGCGTGGAAGGAGATTAGAGAAGACAATGACCGAACTGATAAACAACGAAGGGATTCAGAGCGAAGCAGCTGAACACACGTCTTTGTTCCAGAGGCCAAACCCAGACTGGGCTGGAGGTATTAACCCAGATTCTGCTGAAAACCTTCTGGAGATCCCGGAGATACATCCATCCATCCATCATCCATCCATCCATCATCCATCCATCCATCATCCATCCATCCATCCATCCATCATCCATCCATCCATCCATCATCCATCCATCCATCCATCCATCCATCCATCCATCCATCATCCATCCATCCATCATCCATGATCCATCCATTATCCATCCACCCATCATCCATCCATCCATCATCCATCCATCCATCATCCATCCATCCATCCATCCATCCATCATCCATCCATCCATCATCCATGATCCATCCATTATCCATCCACCCATCATCCATCCATCCATCATCCATGATCCATCCATTATCCATCCACCCATCTGTCCATCATCGATCCACCCATCTGTCCATTCAACATGTATCATCCATCCATCCATCCTGATAAAAGTTTTCATCAGTTGAAGGCAGGGAACATCAATGTCAATTTTATTTATGAAGCACTTTAAAACCGGCTTGTAACGGCACCAAAGTACTGTACAGTTTTCATAAAACCATCAATGAATTAAACACATTTGAATAAAACACAATAAATAAGAAGAAATAGGACAGGTAGTTTGTAAAGTCAGACTTTATTTAAATGCCAAGGAAACATTTAAAATGTTCCAGACTTTGGGCAGGTCTTATATTGAGGGGTAAGCTTAAACTCTGCTTAAACCTGGTTCTGGGAACTTGTCGTAGTTTATTGCTAGATGGTAGTGTTCTGACAATGGAGCGGTCCTGCAGATGTTCTAAGCCATTTAAACCAGTAAAAGAATTTTAAAGTCAATCTGAGAAGATACCGGCAGCCAATGCAGAGAATACTGGTGTAATTTGTTCACGCTTCCAGGTTCTAGTTAAGAGTATATAGAGTTGCAGAAATCTAAGCGTGTGGCAATAAAGGCATGTATAATTTGCTCGAAGTCTTTAGTGCAGAAGCTAGATTTCCCCTTTGCTAGAACTGCCAATGAAAGAAGCTTCACAGCAGAACTCACGCGCTTATCTAGCTTCAAACAAAAATTACACCAAGATTCCTAACATGGAAATGTTCAGTCCTCAGTTTTGTCTGGAAATGAATTGTTTTTTTACAGCCATTTGCTGCAGGTAAAATAAATTAGAAGATGGGAAGAATTTGCTAAATAAAATATCTATGACAGTTGGATCTGATATCAAACACAGAAATAAACATAACATTCTGCTGGGATGTTCAGATTTTTTAACTGACTCCTGACCTGGAGGAACTCCATTTATAATAGTCTGGGTTTTTAGTCCCTGGTTTTTATCTGTGAGCAGACCATCAGAGTTAAAAATATAAAAATATTTGTGACATTTACACTCAGAGGAAACCGCCTGCAAAAGTAAAACCTGTAGCCTCACAGTTTTTCTACTTTACAGTTTGCACTTTAATCATTACATTTTGGCACATTATTACCTTAAAAAACCAAGAGAGGTATTTGGCATCGAACCCAGCTGCTCTTTTGTCACATTATATCTGGGAACATTTCCAGAACAGCTCCCAGCTCCAGAGGAAAATTATTTTAAAATACTTTTGGCTCAAAGTAGGAAATCCATCAAACAAGTGGAGGAGCTCCACTGAAGCTGTCAGAGACAACAACTGATTGATGGATGCATGTAAAATACTACAGGAGAAGATGGACCTGATTCTGTAGGAAACTGGAATGTTTCTCTGTAAAATGTTTCCTGAGGGAACATATAAAGGGTTAGCATGAAGATATAAGATATAAAGATTGTCGGATGATGTTCATGCAGCAAACAGACCAAACCTCTTCAACAGGACTACAGCATGCTGAAATATAAAAAAGGTGAATCTTTATAACCTCTCAGTAGGTCTTTCTCATTCAGTAACAGTTTATAACTCCGGATTTCTCAGTCCTCAATAAAAAACGTGGAATACTCTTTCCAGATCTAGGATGAGTTTATTGCTCTCTGTCCATTGTTCCTGGATGGAGCAGGAGATGGATAAATGGATCAGTTCAAGTCAATTTTATTTTTATAGTGCCAATTCACAACACATGTCATCTCAAGGTTGTTTTAGTTAAATTCAATCAAATCCTGCAGACAGGTTGGTCAGAAAGTTTCCTAACCCTAAGGCAGGCGCATGTGGAAATAATGGTATTTAATGGCAGTAACTTACAGAATACACAAGGGAACCAAAACAAAAACAGGACAACGCAACAACCGGAGAACAAACACACGGAACTTAAATACAGTGGGGAATCAACTGAAAACATGCTCAACACAGGTGAATCCGGTCAACTCATTAACTCTAAATTCAAGGATCCTGACAGTTATCACTGTTATTCAATTTTCAATTCAATTCAATTTTATTTATATAGTTCCAATTCACAACACATCATCTCAAGGCACTTTACAAAGTCAGATTCCATCAGATCCTCCAGGTTGGTCAGAAAGTTTCCTCTCTAAGGAAACCCAGCAGGTTGCATCAAGTCTCTCCAAGCAGCATTCACTCCTCCTGAAAGAGCGTAGAGCCACAGTGGACAGTCGTCTGCATTGTTGATGGCTTTGCAGCAATCCCTCATACTGAGCATGCATGAAGCGACAGTGGAGAGGAAAACTCCCCTTTAACAGGGAGGAGAACCTCCAGCAGAACCAGAACCAGGCTCAGTGTGAACGCTCATCTGCCTCGACCCACTGGGGCTTAGAGAAGACAGAGCAGAGACACAGAAAGCTCAGAAGCTCACATTGATCCAGGAGTACTTTCTATGTTAGATGGTAATAGAGGATGATCTGCCTCCCCTGATGATGTCACAGCTAACAGAACGCCAGACCAGGTGTACCTTATATGAAGAGAACAATGACAGAGAACAAGAAGTTAAAAGCTGAAATAACAACAAGCAATGCAGATTGGAGAGTAGTAGGAGAACTCAGCAGAGAGAGAGAAATAGACCCTGATGTCCTCCAGCAGCCTAAGCCTATAGCAGCAAAACTATAGAGGTAGCTCAGGGTAACATGAGCCACTCTGACTATAAGCTTTGTCACAAAGGAATGTTTTAAGATTAGTCTTAAAAGTAGACGGGGTGTCTGCCTCACGGACCAAAACTGGGAGTTGGTTCCACAGGAGAGGAGCCTGATAGCTAAAGGATCTGCCTCCCATTCTACTTTTAGAGACTCTAGGAACCACCAGCAGACCTGCAGTCTGAGAGCGAAGTGCTCTGTTAGGAACATACGGGGTAATCAGAGCTCTGATATATGATGGAGCTTGGTTATTAAGGGCTTTATACGTTAGAAGAAGAATTTTAAATTCTATTCTTGATTTAACAAGAAGCCAGTGAAGGGAAGCTAAAATTGAAGAAATATGATCCCGCTTGTTGATTTTCATCAGAACTCTTGCTGCAGCATTTTGGATCAGCTGAAGACTTCAAACTGCATTTTGTGGACTTCCTGATAGTAAAGAATTACAATAGTCCAGTATTTAATCATCACGTTTAAAACAAATAAGAAATGTGTAGGCTATAAATTATTTGCACCTTTAATAAGGGGATTCTAGACGGCCCAAAAGAGCAACGCCTTCAACTTTGGACATGGCAGTTTAGTAATCAATACGATTAAAGGTTGTTTCAATAGTGTTTTATTTATAAAGAAAAGTTATTTATTTGGTATTTTTTATTTATTTTGTGTGTTTCAAATGTTTACAATATAAACAAGTCAATGCTAACTATTAGTTTTTTTACCCTTTTGTTTGACAATAAAAAAGGTTTCGACAAAGTTCCGGATCCATAAGGAATATCATTAAGAGTAGTAGTATCGATAAATCCTGAACGATATCTATCGCTACACATGGCTTGTGGCAAACTGAGAAAACGTTTAGCTTCCTTTCAACAATGGTTTTCATCGTTCTACTTTCCACGACTAGTAGCTCTGCTGTGGACAGACTGGCACCTGAGCTGTGGATCTCTGCAGCTCCTCTAGAGGTAGTTGAGTGCACAGGATTTTACTTTCCCTTGTGTACCTGTAGTCCTCGCAACCTGATCTCAGATAAGCAGAAGAATGAATAGATGGTTAGACGTGAAGATTTTACCTTGGGGTAACAGAGTACATAGGGTAGGAAGACATGCCTGCTACACTGCATCGATGGTTGCATTGGGACAAAATGTGGACAGTTTAGAGGATATGAATACTTTCACAAGACAATCTGTGTTTTCCTGATGCAATACCAGTTTTACCAGAGGAGGAGGAAATCAGACATCAAATCACAGCGGGACGCCTCCCTCCTGCAGGTTCTGTGGTTTTTCTGACTGAATGCAAGCACGAGGAAGCGGATTTATAATCTCCTACAGCTGCTAGGAATAAGAAAGAACATTGATAACAGTCTGATTACTGCAGGTCTGAGAACACAAGCATGTTTGCAGGGACATCCAGAAGCCTGCAGTTTGTCTCCAAAATGAAGCTGAAGCTCAGCATCTGACCATCAAACTTCCATCTGCAGGACGATTCTTCTTTTGGAGAGTAAGTTGTGTTTTTCTCCACCTGATCAGACTGAAATCAGTCTGAACATGGTTTCACTCGGCTTCCAGCATTCAGCTCTGTACGCTGATGAAAGGAGGCTCATCTGGGAGCGAACGGCTGTTATTTTGGCATGGCGTTCCTAATGTTGCTCACAGCTCTGTATGTTTCATCCATCGCCGATCATCCTGGGACTCCCAGGGCTGCTAAAACCCTGCAGGGTGGGGAGAATCTAATAAAACACACTTGACGCTTTAATTGCATTTTCCTCATCAAGGAGTAATCTGCAAGATGGTCGTGGCGTTTTCTGTGGAGACCAATAAGGCTGATATTATGATCAGTCATTTCTTTGATAAACACGCCCGCCCCCTCCATTGTGAGAAGAATGTTGAGCTAAATGAAACCAGTTTGCATCATTTGGCTTTCTGGCCGTCCGGCGTTGTCTGCTAGGGTCTCATCAACCTCTCTGTTCTTGGTGCGGAGTTCTCATGAAGCTCAGCGACAGCAGCTTCAGTCTGACGACAGCAGGAAGGAGCTGTGACCCAGAAAGCGACGTTTCTCTGCAAGGTGGAGGTTCAGTCGTGCTCTGCGCCATCTTTCATTCACCAGGTTTGGACAGGCTGTAGATACAACGTTTCTGTATGATCCTGCAGAACCTCCTTCAGCAGACTGTGGAACCTCCTCTAGCAATGTCTGCAACCCCCTTGAGAAGCTTGTAGAACAATATTCAGCAGCTTGTGTAACCTCTGACAGAACCATTTAGAACCTCCTTCAGCTGCCAGTAGAACCTCCTTCAGCTGCCAGTAGAACCTCCTTCAGCTGCCAGTAGAACCTCCTACAGCCGGTAGTAGAACCTCCTCCAGCCACCAGTAGAACCTCCGTCAGCAGACTGTGGAACCTCCTCTAGCAATGTATGCAACCCCCTTGAGAAGCTTGTAGAACAATATTCAGCAGCTTGTGTAACCTCTGACAGATGCATTTAGAACCTCCTTCAGCTGCCAGTAGAACCTCCTTCAGCCACTAGTAGAACCTCCTTCAGCCACCATTAGAACCTCCAACAGCCACTAGTAGAACCTCCTCCAGCTGCCAGTAGAACCTCCTTCAGCTGCCAGTAGAATCTCCTCCAGCCGCCAGTAGAACCTCTTACAGCCGGTAGTATAACCTCCTTCAGCCGCCAGTAGAACCTCCTACTGCCAGTAGTAGAACCTCCTCCAGCTGCCAGAACCTCCTTGAGCTGCCAGTAGAACCTCCTACAGCCGGTAGTAGAACCTCCTCCAGCCACCAGTAGAACCTCCTTCAGCAGACTGTGGAACCTCCTCTAGCAATGTATGCAACCCCCTTGAGAAGCTTGTAGAACAATATTCAGCATTTTGTGTAACCTCTGACAGAAGCATTTAGAACCTCCTTCAGCTGCCAGTAGAACCTCCTACAGCCGGTAATAGAACCTCCTCCAGCCGCCAGTAGAACCTCCTTCAGCTGCCAGAAGAACCTCCTTTAGCCACTAGTAGAACCTCCTTCAGCCACTAGTAGAACCTCCTTCAGCCGGCAGTAGAACCTCCTACAGCCAGTAGTAGAACCTCCTCCAGCTGCCAGTAGAACCTCTTTCTGCTGCCAGTAGAACCTCCTTCAGCCACTAGTAGAACCTCTTACAGCCGGTAGTATAACCTCCTTCAGCCGCCAGTAGAACCTCCTTCAGCCACTAGTAGAACCTCCTACAGCCACCATTAGAACCTCCTACAGCCACTAGTAGAACCTCCTTCAGCTGCCAGTAGAACCTCCTCCAGCCGCCAGTAGAACCTACTTCAGCCACTAGTAGAACCTCCTTCCGCCGCCAGTAGAACCTCCTACAGCCAGTAGTAGAACCTCCTCCAGCCGCCAGTAGAACCTCCTACAGCCAGTAGTAGAACCTCCTCCAGCTGCCAGTAGAACCTCTTTCTGCTGCCAGTAGAACCTCCTTCAGCCACTAATAGAACCTCCTTCAGCCACTAGTAGAACCTCTTACAGCCGGTAGTATAACCTCCTTCAGCCGCCAGTAGAACCTCCTTCAGCCACTAGTAGAACCTCCTACAGCCACCATTAGAACCTCCTACAGCCACTAGTAGAACCTCCTTCAGCTTCCAGTAGAACCTCCTCCAGCCGCCAGTAGAACCTCCTTTAGCCACTAGTAGAACCTCCTTCAGCTTCCAGTAGAACCTCCTCCAGCTGCCAGTAGAACCTCCTTCAGCTGCCAGTAGAATCTCCTCCAGCCGCCAGTAGAACCTCTTACAGCCGGTAGTATAACCTCCTTCAGCCGCCAGTAGAACCTCCTACTGCCAGTAGTAGAACCTCCTCCAGCTGCCAGAACCTCCTTCAGCTGCCAGTAGAACCTCCTTCATCAACTAGTAGAACCTCCTTCAGCTGCCAATAGAACCTCCTTCAGCTTCCAGTAGAACCTCCTCCAGCCGCCAGTAGAACCTCCTTCAGCCACTAGTAGAACCTCCTTCAGCCGCCAGTAGAACCTCCTACAGCCAGTAGTAGAACCTCCTCCAGCTGCCAGTAGAACCTCTTTCTGCTGCCAGTAGAACCTCCTTCAGCCACTAGTAGAACCTCCTTCAGCCACCAGTAGAACCTTCTTCAGCAACTAGTATAACCTCCTCCAGCCACTAGTAGAATCTCCTTCAGTCACTAGTAGAACCTCTTACAGCTGGTAGTATAACCTCCTTCAGCCGCCTGTAGAACCTCCTTCAGCCACTAGTGGAACCTCCTTCAGGTGCCAGTAGAACCTCCTTCAGCTGCAAGTAGAACCTCCTACAGCTGCCAGTAGAACATCCTTCAGCCACTAGTAGAACCTCCTACAGCCACTAGTAGAACCTCCTCCAGCTGCCAGTGGAACCTCCTTCAGCTGCCAGTAGAACCTCCTTCAGCAACTAGTAGAACCTCCTTCAGCTGGTAGTAGAACCTCCTCCAGTCACCAGTAGAACCTCATTCAGCAGCTTGTGTAACCTCTGACAGAAGCATTTGGAACCTCCTTCAGCTGCCAGTAGAACCTCCTTCAGCCACTAGTAGAACCTCCTTCAGCCGCCAGTAGAACCTCCTCCAGCCGCCAGCAGAACCTCCTCCAGCCGGTTGTAGAACCTCCTCCAGCCGCCAGTAGAACCTCCTTCAGCTGCTAGCAGAACCTCCTTTAGCCGTGAGTAGAACCTCCTTCAGCAGCTAGTAGAACCTGCTTCAGCTGCTAGTAGAATCTCCTTCAGCCACTAGTAGAACGTCCTTCAGCCACTAGTAAAACCTCCCACAGCCGGTAGTAGAACCTCCTCTAGCTGCCAGTAGAACCTCCTCCAGCCACCAGTAGAACCTCCTCCAGCCGCCAGTAGAACCTCCTTCAGCCACTAGTAGAACCTCCTCCAGCTGCCAGTGGAACCTCCTTCAGCAGCTAGTAGAACCTCCTTCAGCTGGTAGTAGAACCTCCTCCAGCCACCAGTAGAACCTCCTTCAGCTGCCAGTAGAACCTCCTTCAGCTGCCAGTAGAACCTCCTTCATCAACTAGTAGAACCTCCTTCAGCTGCCAATAGAACCTCCTTCAGCTTCCAGTAGAACCTCCTCCAGCCGCCAGTAGAACCTCCTTCAGCCACTAGTAGAACCTCCTTCAGCCGCCAGTAGAACCTCCTACAGCCAGTAGTAGAACCTCCTCCAGCTGCCAGTAGAACCTCTTTCTGCTGCCAGTAGAACCTCCTTCAGCCACTAGTAGAACCTCCTTCAGCCACCAGTAGAACCTCCTTCAGCAACTAGTATAACCTCCTCCAGCCACTAGTAGAATCTCCTTCAGTCACTAGTAGAACCTCTTACAGCTGGTAGTATAACCTCCTTCAGCCGCCTGTAGAACCTCCTTCAGCCACTAGTGGAACCTCCTTCAGGTGCCAGTAGAACCTCCTTCAGCTGCAAGTAGAACCTCCTACAGCTGCCAGTAGAACATCCTTCAGCCACTAGTAGAACCTCCTACAGCCACTAGTAGAACCTCCTCCAGCTGCCAGTGGAACCTCCTTCAGCTGCCAGTAGAACCTCCTTCAGCAACTAGTAGAACCTCCTTCAGCTGGTAGTAGAACCTCCTCCAGTCACCAGTAGAACCTCATTCAGCAGCTTGTGTAACCTCTGACAGAAGCATTTAGAACCTCCTTCAGCTGCCAGTAGAACCTCCTTCAGCCACTAGTAGAACCTCCTTCAGCCGCCAGTAGAACCTCCTCCAGCCGCCAGCAGAACCTCCTCCAGCCGGTTGTAGAACCTCCTCCAGCCGCCAGTAGAACCTCCTTCAGCTGCTAGCAGAACCTCCTTTAGCCGTGAGTAGAACCTCCTTCAGCAGCTAGTAGAACCTGCTTCAGCTGCTAGTAGAATCTCCTTCAGCCACTAGTAAAACCTCCCACAGCCGGTAGTAGAACCTCCTCTAGCTGCCAGTAGAACCTCCTCCAGCCACCAGTAGAACCTCCTCCAGCCGCCAGTAGAACCTCCTTCAGCCACTAGTAGAACCTCCTCCAGCTGCCAGTGGAACCTCCTTCAGCAGCTAGTAGAACCTCCTTCAGCTGGTAGTAGAACCTCCTCCAGCCACCAGTAGAACCTCCTTCAGCTGCCAGTAGAACCTCCTTCAGCTGCCAGTAGAACCTCCTTCAGCCACTAGTAGAACCTCCTTCAGCCGCCAGTAGAACCTCCTTCAGCCACCAGTAGAACCTCCTTCAGCTGGCAGTAGAACCTCCTCCAGCCACCAGTAGAACCTTCTCCAGCCGCCAGTAGAACCTCCTTCAGCAACTAGTAGAACCTCCTCCAGCCACTAGTAGAACCTCCTTCAGCCACTAGTAGAACCTCTTACAGCCGGTAGTATAACATCCTTCAGCCGCCAGTAGAACCTCATTCAGCCACTAGTAGAACCTCCTTCAGCCGCCAGTAGTCCCTCCTACAGCCACTAGTAGAACCTCATCCAGCTGCCAATAGAACCTCCTTCAGCTGCCAGTAGAGCCTCCTCCAGCTGCCAGTAGAACCTCCTTCAGCTGCCAGTAGAGCCTCCTCCAGCTGCCAGTAGAACCTCCTTCAGCCACTAGTAGAACCTCCTTCAGCCGCCAGTAGAACCTCCTTCAGCCACTAGTAGAACCTCCTTCAGCCGCCAGTAGAACCTCCTTCAGCCACCAGTAGAACCTCCTTCAGCCACCAGTAGAACCTCCTTCAGCCGCCAGTAGAACCTCCTTCAGCCGGCAGTAGAACCTCCTCCAGCCACCAGTAGAACCTTCTCCAGCCGCCAGTAGAACCTCCTTCAGCAACTAGTAGAACCTCCTTCAGCTGGTAGTAGAACCTCCTCCAGCCACTAGTAGAACCTCCTTCAGCCACTAGTAGAACCTCTTACAGCCGGTAGTATAACCTCCTTCATCCGCCAGTAGAACCTCATTCAGCCACTAGTAGAACCTCCTTCAGCCGCCAGTAGTCCCTCCTACAGCCACTAGTAGAACCTCATCCAGCTGCCAATAGAACCTCCTTCAGCTGCCAGTAGAGCCTCCTCCAGCCGCCAGTAGAACCTCCTTCAGCCACTAGTAGAACCTCCTTCAGCCGCCAGTAGAACCTCCTTCAGCCACTAGTAGAACCTCCTTCAGCCGCCAGTAGAACCTCCTTCAGATGCCAGTAGAACCTCCTTCAGCCACTAGTAGAACCTCCTTCAGCCGCCAGTAGAACCTCCTTCAGCCGCCAGTAGAACCTCCTTCAGCCACTAGTAGAACCTCCTTCAGCCGCCAGTAGAACCTCCTTCAGCCACTAGTAAAACCTCCTTCAGCCGCCAGTAGAACCTCCTTCAGCCACCAGTAGAACCTCCTTCAGCCACCAGTAGAACCTCCTTCAGCTGCCAGTAGAACCTCCTTCAGCCACTAGTAGAACCTTCTTCACTCTTCATTCCAACATTGTTTCAGATCATTGACGTTCCTGCTCAGCTGTCTGCAGATCAGGTTAAAATTTAGACTTTGACTAGGCCGCTGCAGTCATTCTGTTGTAAATGGTCTCCTGTGTTTGTGATCATCGCTCTGTTGGACCTGTTTGGACCAAGCTTTCCAGCTGTAGAACCGAAGCACTCACAGTGAATTCAGTTGAATTCAATTATCAAAATAGCTCCAATTCCAAACATCTTTCAGCTCTTTCCAAAGTTGATTCAATCAGCTCTAATCCGGTTCTCCTTTCAAGAGGTTTAAAGAGACAGACGGGTTCTCTACTATGGCTCGGAGAGAATTTAAAATACTGACTCAGTCATGATTTCAGTGACTTCAAGGGGCCAAGGCTAAAGGACAAGCCCACACCATCAGGCCCTCCTTCCTTAGTTTGGCAGTTGATATGAGGAGGTCATGCTCCTCTTAGACAGAAGAGCCTTTTCCTTCAACTCTTCCAAGCAGCCAGACTGGTTCAGTGTCCTGACCTTTAACCTCTGACCTGCTGACTGAGGCCTGTAGAGTCTGAGATGGAGCTCCTGGGTTTCTGGTTATTTCTCTGCGCTGACATGGTCCTACCTCGGGATTGTTAATCTTTTCAACATTGATGCTGATCAGATGTCAGTGCATTTGAGCAGCTTCTGGTTGAGGACAGAAGGAGGCAGTGTAATGTACGGCCTGCTGACAAACAGACGAATTTTGTGGCCTTTGATTTGACAGTTTTCACACGTTTGTGCAGGTACACCAGCTACTTCATGAACCTAACAGCTGCCTGTCAGAGGACTCATTACTCAGGCTGATGTTTTCTGCACCTCTGCAGAGCTTTAATTGCTGACACACATAAACCTGCAAGGTGTCTATTGACAGCAATGACACGCAGCTAAAATGTTTCTTCACTTTGATTTGGGCATAATTTATATGTAGAGAACTGCAGCTGTGAATATTTAGTTTGAACACAATCTTGTTTGCAAAGAGGTTGTTTCCAACCTGAGCTTTTTGCTGGGACCTTTTGGTGGAGGTAGGTTCTCCCAGCTTTAAGGAAAACTTTTAATTTAACGGTAATTATTCTGTTTGTGTGGATGCAGCATCATGACCTTTAAACAGGAGTTTGTTTGGCTGCTTGATAAGATGACGCTGACAGGGCAGCAGAGAGAAAACACAAATATGAAAGGAGAAGGAAAATAGATCTTTTTAATGGAGTTTAACAATCGGTCTCTGGTGGACTCATTAGGATGACCACTTTGACTTATTTTACAGCCACTGGTAATTAGTATGTGCAGGAGTTATAGCTGCAATCAGCCAAGTTTTCCTTTGACTTCCTCTCCGTTAGCCATTAACTTTGCTGCTATAGTTGCTCCAGGAAGGCAGTGAAACGTGGAAGAGACAGCAGCAGTAAAACTAATAAAACTGTAGGAGTCCTTCTGGGGAACTTTAATACATCCAGCGATATGATAACTCTTTGTTCTTCAAGGCAGCCGTTAAAAAGAGGGCGAGCAGCCGATGGAGCCATGAAGGAACAGAGGTGGGTCGGGTTCACTTGACGGGGGTTTAATGATCAGCAGCAACACAACGTTAAGGGGAAATAACATCTTCAACTGCTTATCAAAGAAACTCTCCCAGATTTTGCTTAGATTTCCTCCTCAAACATGTTCAGACCCACAGGAGAGAAGAACAGTTGCTTTTTGGTAATTTCCAAATCCAACGTAAGTAAAGCTGATTCCACTCTGTAAGATTCCTCCAAGCACCTAAAGGCTTTTTGTCCTTGAGGTTCCTGATCCATGCTGAGTTCCAGCTCTGATTTGTCCTGCTCTTGCTGTTAGAACATCTTCAGGTGTCCAACAGGGTGATGTCTACGTCCACATCTCTTTCAGAGGGCCCAGGTGGCCTAGTGATTAAGGCATTAGCCCCTAGAACCAAAGGCTGAACTCCTGGTTGGGGTGTTAACTTAGGGGAGTAGTAGTTAGACCAGTGGGTTTTTGTCCTGGAAGCTCTGGCTCCCTAAGCAACACCCTGAGCCCCAGAAGGTTCCCTGGGTGCTGCACAGTGGCAGCCCACTGCTCCCCAAGGGATGGGTTAAACACAGAGGATGATGCAATTACAATAAAAATTAGCATTGATTTTAGCTGCATTGTTATATCCTTAGTTTTAAGTCACTTTGGATAAAAGCATCTACCAAATGCGGAAATGTAAATCCCCCTACATGCTTCATTTCTACCACACATCTAGAGCACAGGTCTTCAACCCTGCCCCTCAGGATCCAGCATCCTGCAAACTTTAGGTGTTTTCCTGCCTCCACACATCCAACTTAAATAAATGGATGATTAACAGGGGTTAAAGGGCTGCTGGGGCTCTCATGCAATCATTGATTCAGGTGTGCTGGAAATCATTGATTCAGGTGTGCTGGAGCAGAGACACACTAAAACATGCAGGGCAGGGGTCCTGAAGACCAGGGTCCTCTGATCTAGAGAACCGATGCATGATGGTCCATTCCAGAAACCCCTGAACCCCTGAACCCTGAAAAGAGAAGAACTCATCCTCTGAGAACAACATCAGGCTTCTTCTCTGCAGGGTTGTAACGCTAACCCTAGAGTTGGACAACGGATCTCCAAAACAACCCCTGCTCCATGAGGTTCTATCAGGTGGTGATGATGGATGGTTCTAGATGCAGCAGCCTCTGATGGATCAGAGATCACCGCTGTCCATCCATAGCTACTCCCTGAAGCTCAATCAAACCAAACCCTTTACAGCTGGTCATCTGCCTTCATATGCTAGTTTGCCACAGCTGTCATGAACGGAGTAGAAGGACCCAGTATTCAGGCCGGACAAGCAGATGAGTGAAAAAACAGGTTTAATGGAGGCGATCTTGACAATACAGGGAAAGGCAGGCTCAATGGTCAGTATGGCAGTCCAAAAATCGGTACACAAAAAGCAGTCCAAAAACAGGCAGGAGTACAGACAGGGATAAGGCAAGCTCAGATAATCCTAAGGCAGATTCGGGTCGGTAAAACGGGTAAGCAGTCAGACAGGGCAGGAAAATCAGGTTCAGGATACAGGCTGGCTCAGATGTCAAAAAAGAGACAATTGGGTAACGTCGACAGAAAGACACAAAGGGACTGCTGGACAAAACTCACCAAGGGCTCGTAAAGACAATGATCTGGCAGAGTGCAAGAGACAGAGGCAGGTATAAATAGGGGAGTGAGCAGGTGAATTGAGTAGAAACTAATTACAGGAAAACAGGTGGAACTAATCAGAGGCAGGGAAGTGACTGACAGAGAACCGAACTGATAGGTTGGTGACTGCTGACAGGGGAGTGACAAACTGACTGGGTGAAAACAGGGAGGTGAGCTGGCAGGTGAACAGAACTGAACTAAAAGCTTGCAGAACCCTGACTGATAATATAAAACGAAGTACAAATCAAACCACATTAAAACCCAAACTATTCCATTAACCAAATCTAGTACAGAACCTAAACCTAAGGCAGAATCGATTACATAAAAGAATCACTAAACAAAAACAGAACTTTGGTTTAGTGATTAGTGACTAATCCAGAACCAAAATCACCATAAAGACCAAACAGAACATAAGCAAATAATAAAAACCCAAATCATGACAACAGCTTCCTGTTGCCAGATGATTGAAAGCCTTGACTGAGTAAATGTCCTGCATTCCTTGCCTGCCTTGCCAAATTCATTCCTGTTTTTGTGATTTTCTTGTCTCGCCTTGCCTTCATTAGGACCCCTCATCAGTTTCTGCTTTTCTGGACATTGACCTGAACTGTTTTTCCTTCCACAAGCATTTCCAACCGGCAAGTACACCTGCCTGAGCATACCTCTGTCCGAGCTGAGGTATGCTGAGAGAGCGGCTGCCCAGAGCCGTCTGTGTCTGCACTAGAAAATAAGGGGGCTTCAACCTAGGAGACAACAGCTTGTAACGAAAGATAAATCCTCTAAAGCCAGAGGAGACAGGCAGATATGATTGGCTGAGATGTCAGGTAAGATTTCCCATTACCTGTTTTATAATAAGAGGCAAATTAAAAACATATTATATTATTGATATCAGTTTCTTAATTCGTACCCTTAGTATCTTCTGAACAAATCATTTCTCAATTCTCATCAGAAACAAACCTCTTGGTTGAATATTTTGAAATCTAAATCATTACGGGTATAAACAACTTTGAGCTAAACAAGATTTCTAGATTTCAAAGACTAAAGAGAGGTTTGGATCATGTATGGGTCATAACTTGCCTACTTCCAGTTACGCATTTCCAGCATCATGGTGTTCCTGAGCAGGAGATGGAGAGATGGGTGAGAGCTTTCAATGAAGTAAGGAAGATGTTGCATTGATGGGTTGATTGATGGATGGAAGATGGATGGATGGTTTAATAGGTGTTAATTACCTTAAAGTGAGGAACTTCTGAAAGGCTATCTCCGTATTTCTGAGTTTAACTAATTTTCTCTGAATTTGACTCCTGAACAGTTGAAGGTTCAAAGTGAAACTCAGCTGAGCTCCTCAGGAGAAAACGAGACCTGTCTGAACTCATTTCAGCATTTTTTACACCCTCCTCTTTTTACTGCCCATCTAATGGCTTATTTATTACATTCATTCTTTATTCTGCGGCTCCTGTGTGGCCTCATTACGACTATAGCACTGCTTTGGAAATCCAGGATAATTATGAGCTTCATTGTTTTAATAAGAGTGTCGGTCAGCATGGATCTCTGCTCCATCTTCACAGCTCCCAGAGGGACATGTCCGAGGGCAGCGGTGGACAGATGCAGGTAAATATTTATCCTCTGCAGCGTGAAGGAGGATGCTGCAGGCTCATCAAGCGTCTTGTAAAACGGGAGTAAATAAGATGCAGCTGGACGGCCTTAATAAGTCTGTGATGCAACTGGAGCGCGGCTTGAAAATCAAAGCAGCACATTTCTCCTCATCATGAGGTAACGCTGGGAAACTCTCTGAAAGTCAACATGAAAACAACACAGAGATGTTCTCACATAAAACTCTGGGAACTGACACATTCACTTAATCTGAAGTTCACTCATCACACAGAGTTACCGTCCTCCTGAATTATCTCTAATTAACTACATCGTTTGGAAAGCTGATTCTAATTTACCTTCCCACACCCAGATCTGCTTAGACCTGATTACTGTAGAACCAAGAAATCACTCAAACAGAACCTGTCTCGCAGCATGAAGTAGGCTAAAGACCTCAAACACATCATCATCCTCTCTTATCTTACTTCCAGCGGCGCCCCTGGCGGCAGCAGCCGAACACAGCTCCTGTACCAACTCGCGGACTTTTTGCATAAAAATGCATAAAATTGCCGCCAAACTCGCTGGAAACCACTCATCTACCCAGCCGATCAGTACTTGACCGCGAGCGCCTGTTGGAGTTACGATCAAGTTGTGTTTTTGGACTTTTAAATACCACGCTCGACTGCTTACGTGACTGTGGCGTCCTACGGAGACCAGCCCCGGAGGCCTGTGAAGCGGCGGCCTCGACGAGCAGCTCACGCCAGAGGAGAGCGACGCGGAAGCGGTGTAGCCGACCGAAGAAGCGCGGGTGCCGAGGAGGCTTAGCAGCGAGGCTAAAGGCTAACCCATTCAGACCGCCGCTACCATCCATCTGGCTTTCCAACGTTCGCTCACTGGACAACAAAATGGACCATTTACAACTCGAGCTCTCTGCAAAGAGGGAGCTCAGGGACTGCTGCGCTCTCATTCTGACCGAAACATGGCTCACCTCAACAATCCCAGACAACGCCGTTAGCCTGGAGGGGCTAGCTACTTTCCGCGCCGACAGACAAACAGAACTCTGCGGTAAGTCCCGAGGAGGCGGACTCTGCGTTTACATCAATAACTCCTGGTGTAAAAATGCTAGATTAGTCACAAGTCTCTCCTCTCCGGACATTGAGCTTATGATTATTAGCTGCAGACCTTTTTGTCTGCCTAGAGAGTTCACTGTTGTTATCATCGCAGCGGTTTACGTTCCTCCCAGCGCTAATACTAAAGATGCTATGGGTGTTCTCTATCGGACTATCTCTGAGCTGCAATCTGCACACACAGAGGGTGTTTTCATCATTGCTGGGGATTTTAACCAGGCAAATATGAAAACTGTTCTCCCTCATTTTTACCAACACGTGGATTTTGCAACTCGGGGAGAGAACACTCTAGACTTAGTCTACACAAATATAAAAGGAGCATTCAGAGCAGCCCCCCGCCCCCACCTGGGCTCTTCAGATCACCTTTCCGTAATGCTAATCCCTGCATACAGGCCCCTGCTGATCAGAGCAAAACCAACAGCGAGGCAGGTGAGGGTGTGGACTGAGGGAGCAATGGAGGCGCTCCAGGACTGTTTTGAGTGCTCTGACTGGAACATGTTCAAAGCTGCTGCAACTTATGAGGACAAGATCAACATTGATGAGTACGCCATGACTGTGTCAGCCTACATCAACAAATGCATTGAGGACGTCAGCACCACCAAGACCATCATCACCCGAGCCAACCAACGACCCTGGATTACTGCGGAGGTCCGTCAAGCGCTAAAAGCGGAACTCAGCCTTCAAGTCTGGAGACAAGGAGGCACTGAGGACAGCGAGAGCCAACCTGAACCGTGCCATCAGGCTAGCAAAGCGGAACCACAGGCAGAAAATCCAGGAGCTTTTCCATGACGCCAGCAACACCAGGAGCATGTGGAAAGGCATCCGGGCGATCACTGAATACAACACGTCCTCCCCCCGGTGGGTGAAGTTGATGCTGACTTCCTCAATGGACTAAACAACTTCTTTGGGAGGTTTGAGGCACTAAACAGCACTCCAGCAATGAAAGCTGTTCCCCATCAGGAAGAGGAGGTCCTCTGCCTTGACACCGCCGACGTGTGGCAGACTCTAAGGAGAGTCAACCCGCGGAAGGCCCCAGGTCCTGACAACATACCTGGGCGGGTGCTCAAGGAGTGTGCAGGTCAGCTGGCTGGTGTCCTCACAGACATTTTTAACACCTCGCTGGACCAAGCCATAGTGCCAGCATGCTTCAAGTCTGCCTCCATCATTCCGGTGCCAAAGAAACCTCAAGTCACCTGTTTCAACGACTACCGGCCTGTTGCACTAACTCCCATCATGATGAAGTGCTTTGAAAGGCTGGTAAAGGAACACATCGTCTCCAGTCTCCCATCTACACTCGACCCGTTCCAGTTTGCCTACCGACGGAACCGCTCCACTGAGGACGCCATCTCCTCTGCTCTTCACCTGAGCCTGGCACACCTGGAGGAGAAGAACACGCACGTGCGGA
Source organism: Fundulus diaphanus (assembly GCA_037039145.1). Lineage (NCBI taxonomy): Eukaryota > Metazoa > Chordata > Actinopteri > Cyprinodontiformes > Fundulidae > Fundulus > Fundulus diaphanus. The sequence continues at coordinate 62,509,053 of CM073125.1, forward strand.
TGCTGTTCCTGGACTTCAGTTCAGCGTTCAACACCATCATCCCACAACATCTGGTGGGAAAACTGGAGCATCTGGGCTTCAACACACCCCTACGAAACTGGCTGCTAGACTTCCTCACCAACAGACCTCAGTCAGTCCGGGTCGGACAGAACACCTCTGATGTCATCACCCTCAGCACGGGCTCCCCTCAGGGCTGCGTCCTGAGCCCCCTGCTATTCACCCTGATGACACACGACTGCGTCCCCAGGTTCACCACCAATCACATCGTGAAGTTTGCAGACGACACAACGGTGGTGGGCCTGATCAGAGACGACAACGACCAGGACTACAGAGAGGAGGTGGAGCAGCTGGTGGGCTGGTGCAGAGACAACAGCCTGATCCTGAACGTGGAGAAGACGAAGGAGATCATCGTCGACTTCAGGAAAAACCGGCCTCACCATGCTCCACTGCTCATCAACAACTCAGCGGTGGAGGTGGTCAGCAGCACCAAGTTCCTGGGGGTGCACATCACGGACAACCTCACCTGGACTGTGAACACCACGTCACTGGTGAAGAGGGCACAGAAGCGACTGTACTTTCTGCGGAGGATGAGGAGAGCCCGCCTGCCCCCGCCCATCCTCACGACCTTCTACAGAAGCACCATAGAGAGTATTCTGACCAGCTGTCTCTCTGTGTGGTGTGGAGGCTGCAGTGCCTCCGACTGGAAGAACGTGAGGAGAGTGGTGAGGACAGCAGAAGGGATCATTGGGGCTCCTCTTCCCTCCATTAAAGACATTTCATCGCAGCGCTGTGTGTCTCGAGCCCGTAACATCATCAGGGACCCCTCACACCCCCACCATAGATTATTCTCCCTGCTGCCCTCTGGAAAGAGGTTCCGCAGCTTCCGCTGCAGGTCCACCAGGTTCTGCAAAAGCTTTTTCCCTGCTGCCATCAGACTGTTGAACTGCTGAACTGCTGAAGTATAAAAACGGACTGTGTACCACACTAGATTCGCTGATTTGCACATTTGTACATTTGCACATTGCATCGTATCCTGCAAAATTGCTGCTGCACCTTAACCGGAAACGTACTGCAAAACTGTGTACAATGCAACTGTCTACTTTTAAATCACTGATGCACCTTACTGCATATTTGTTTACATTTGGTTTACATTGTTTACATTTCAACTGCCTACTGTTCACTGCTGCACTTTATCCGGAAGTCAATTGAAATTTATCCTGTAAGTGACTGCGATTGATCACTGCACTTTATCCTGTACTGTAATTCACTGCAAGGTATCCTGTAGAGTTACTGCAATATTTCTGAGCTGTGTGAAAACGAAATTTCGCTCTGTATGCACTCTGTGTATACAAAATGACAATAAAGAAAGTCTAAGTCTAAGTCTAAGTCTAAGTTAAGAAATTCCAGAACAGGTGAGGAACAAAATGACTGAGAGCAAACAGGTTTAAATCTGAGGCAACCAAACTTTCGTTCATTTCTTTCTGAAGACGTTTCCACACCTATCCAGGAGTCTCTGTCAGTTCTGGAGGCTCTGATCAACCTGCAGGTGAAGCGCTGCTGTTTTTAAGGACATGGTGGGCCATCCTCCTAGAACCAGTCCAGGTCAGAACCAGTGACCCACCATCACTGTCCTGGTGGTTAGAAGCTGCTGCTTGGTGTGAGTGGAGGACTTGGTCACCTGAACCATGATGAGATGCTGATTTAATCTCTCTGGAACGTGTTGAAGGACCGAGCTGTAAACACAATCCAAAGAGATTACATCAGCAGTCTGTTATAATCTCATTTTCACTGCCAGAATCTGTGTCCCCCATCTACTCCACTCGTCTTGTATCTTAATTTATACTTGACACCTCTGGCATTTAACAGCGATGTGATTGGAACAAAACAGATGGACTGAGATGTCTGATGTTTCTCCAGGTTACTGATGGAGCCACTTCTCCAGAGTGGGGCTTACCGCCCCGAGTGGTCTGATCACGGCCACTACTGTTGTCTTCACCTTCCAGGCTCTTTCTAGTTCTCCCCTGAGCCCTTGGTGTTTCTCTTATTTCTCCTTTTCCTGGTGTGTCCATCACTGGGTACGGCCACATCGATCACAATAGCTGTCCTCTGCTGTGTGGATCAGCGAGTCAATGTCTCACTCACTCTTAGCGTACAGCTTGATGTCATCCATGTACACGAGGTGCCTGATAGTGGCTCCATTTCTGAGTCGTTATCCACACCCAGACTTGCTAATTATTTGGCTGAGGGGGTTCAGGCCTATGCAGAACAGCAGAGGGAACAGAGCATCTCCTTGATATATTCCACATTTGATGGAGATTTGTGCAATTGGCTTGAAGTTGGCTTCAAAAGTAGTTTTCCACAGCCTCATGGAGTTTGCAATAAAGGCTCTCAGAGTGCTGCTGACCTTGTACAGCTTCAGGCATTCTGGGATCCATGTGTTGGTGTTGAGTCGTAGGCTTTCTTGTTATCAATCCAGGCAGTGCACAGGTTTGGTGTCTGCTTTTTTTTTTTTTTTTCAGTGTCCTGTCTAGCAATGTGGCAATAGGAATTGATGTCTCAATGCCAGATAGAGCTCGACAGATTTTGCTTTTACAAGTGGAGCGAACAGCTTTCGCCATAGTGCTCCACTTGATTTATGCTTGTAAATAGCTTTATTATGATTCCTGCAAGGAGAATTTCAAATTATATGGACATGACAATGGGAGAGTAGAGGAAGAACAAGAAGTGAAAGAGAAAGAAAAGAGAAAAAAAAAAGAGTAGAGGTGAAAGAAAGAGGAGATAAAAGGGAGAGAATGATAAAACCTTCTCCGTCTGCTCCGTCACCTGGAAAGAGAGATGCAAAAAGAACAGCACAACCAACAGACATAAAGCAACAGATACAATCGAATAACACCTAGATATTGCTAAATCATATATATTATTATGTAAGCTGACATGTGTAATGTGATACTTGAAAAAAGAAAGTGAAAGAACATAAATAAATAAATAAATAAATAAATTATAAGATTACTGTATATAAGTGAACACTTAATACCTGGGACCCAGCACCTGTGGGATTTTGTGAGAGTGCACTAGTTTAGGTGAAAATTTTCCAAAAGGAAATAGCTTGATAGTGGTTGTGGAGAACCAAAGGCCCGCCTTCCCCGAGCACAGAGGCAGGAGTCAGGGGACCTATAACCCCGGACTCCCAAAGGGGCCCCTAAAGCAGGTCGCCCAGGAGGGGCCGACACAGGATATCTGCAACCCCCCCCAAGGAAGGAGCAGAGACGACCCCGAGGAAATCCCCCAGCCACCGCAATGCCGACGCCCTCAAGAGCCGCGGGGACGAGCCCGTGGGCTCCGCCGGCAGCCAGCCCCGCTGAAGTGGTCCCGGCCATGGGCGCCCCCGCGACGGGGGGCCCCGGCCGCCCCCCGGGGGGCCAGGCCCCGCGAAGAGGCCGCCGGGAGTGGGCCGGCGCACGCCCGGGAACCCGCCCCAAACCCGAAGCCAACCAATGCGCCAGAGGGCCAAGGCGCCCGCCAACGAAGCGGAGGAGGGCAGGACGTGGGGGGATGGGCTCCGCACCTAGCGGAGACTTGAGATGTTTTTGGGAGAGGGAGCGGACCACACCCATACCTGGGAAAAAAAAAAAAAAGGAAAACTCATTTACACCATCCCTCCCTTGTGCCCCACTCACCACACACAGATTAAAAAAAAAAAAAAAAAAAAAAAAAAAAAGACGCTGTACACACATTCCCACATAACACTCGCATCCAACCCTGACCAAAGGGGGGGGGTCACCCCAAATTGACTATACGACTGCTTGTGCCCGACCCCCGGCCCAGGACCAGACGCCCCCCGGACCGGGCCCCCAAAGAGGGCGGGCCAACACGACCCGCACGACCCACCCAGCCAGAGCCCCCCTCACCCCCTAAATACCTAATAAACCCCCTTCCCTCCCCCACCTTACCCTTGCTATCCCTGCCCCCCGCCCCTCCTGGGGGGAGCGGAGGCATCAGCCCCAGACCTGGCAAGCCGCTGACTACGCACCGCAGCCCCCCGCCAAGACCCCGGACACAATGGCCCGCACCTCCTCCAGGCCCCAGACTCCTTGCCGCCATCGGAGAACGGGGGTGTGCAGAAGACCCCGATCCTCCCTACGCCCGCTCAGATGTTGTGTTGTTGCATGTTGTTCTCAAGTGTGTTTAAAAACTGGGAGCGCCGAAGGGGATGCACGGCACAGCCCACCCCCCTTCCGGAAGGAAGCTGGTGCCAGCGCACCCCCTCCGGTCGACTGCCCAGAACCCTCAATGTCTAAGTGGGAGAGGAGGTGAAGGGAGCCGTCCGAGGTGAGGCTCACACAACATAAGCCCCCCCCAGACGTCTTCCCCCCACCCCCCCCTATCATGACCTACATGAGTGTGCGATGTGAAAATGTTTGAAGTGAAGGTGTCTAAGATGCATGATAAAATTGGGGAGAGGGGCGTCACCAGAGGGTGGCAACCTCCAGTAACGCCCCCTCCCCCAGGACCTACATGTGTGGAGGCGTGATGGAGCAGGCAGAGGGAGGAGTCCGGGGATGGGGAGCAAATGACTGGGAAGCTATCCCAGGGAGCCAGCTCCCCTACTGACTCCAATAGGCACCCCCGCTCCCCGAACGCCCCACCCAGAGAAGGGGGCCTCGCCAGCGGCACCACCGTAGCCCGGGGGCCAGTGAGAGGCCGCAGGGCCCGCCAGCCAACCACCCACCAGGACCAACACCTCAACCCCCCCAGCCCACCCACCAAGCCTACTGGCTTCCCCCCCCCCAAAAAAACCTAACTAACTAAATAAATAAATAAATAAATAAATAAATAATAATAATAATAATAATAACAATAATAATAATAATAATAATAATAATAATAATAAATAAATAAGAGGGGGGGGGGACCCTGGTCAGACGGCCCGCACGAGCCACCCCAAACCCCACCCCCCAAGCGAAACCCGCACCGGAAGACGACACGGACCAGGACCGGGACAGGGGGCCGGACACAAGCCCACCAGAACGTCCACCCCCCCCCCCCCCCCACCCGTAGATTTAATCCCTCCCCAACATTAACGTTCACACAACTCACCATACATTCGACAGTAGACATCCAGGCTGGGTAGGTTCCTACTCCCCCTCCTTCCCCCTCCCCCCACTGGCAGAGTGCCTATCCAATTAAGGAGAAGAGCATCTGCCCAGAGATGTTAACGACCATGCCCCCCTACCAGCTCAACGGGCCCCGAGGCCCCCCAGCGCACCCGAGGCCCCGTGCAGGGGCGGACACCCGGGCGCGCGCCGGCCCACACCAAAAGCGGCACACCCCCCGGAACCGGAACCCCCGAGGCCCCGCCGGGGCCCCCGCCCGAGGGCGGCGCGCCCCAGGGACCCCAGACCCCCAGACCCACCCCGGCCCCACCCAGCGGCAGCACAGCTACCAGGTCAGTAACCCACGTCCGTCAACACGCAGCTCCCAAAGAGCGCCGCAAGCGGCCGCTGTGGGCCACCCGTAGGCCTCCCAAGCTCCTCCCAGATGGGGGCAACAGACCCCGGAGCCGGACCCACCAGGCGCCCCACTCTAAGTGCCCCCAGAGCCCCAGGAACCCCTCCATCCAGCCACTGCGCCCTGCAGGAAGCAACCCATCGCCCCCTATACCACTAAGTGATGGTGTTGATCAGAGGAGCCCAAAGAGACCAATCAGATATGGATGCAGATGCTGTCTCTAGATTAATATGATCCAACAAAAGATCTCTATACTGATTGATACTGAGATTTTGTTTACTTTTCCAATTCATGAGGATAGTTTTCTTTGCGATACATAAAGCAGTGAAAACCATGTAAACTATTTCTTTTTTCAGAGGACTTTCCTCAAAATTACCGAGCAAGCAAACTGATGGGGAAGGTGTAATTTTACAGCTCAAGCACTTTGATAAGTCCTTACATATCTGTGTCCAGAACCTCTGGACTGGTGTGCATAACCATAACGCATGAAAATAATTATCAGGATGATTTCCTATGCAGTGTGGGCAGATATTAGATTGTGCCAGACCCATCTTGAATAATCTTTGTCCTGTGTAGTGTACTCTGTGAAGGATTTTGTATTGTATTAGTTGTAAGTTGGTTTTTCTATTCAATTCAATTCAATTCAATTCAATTCAATTCAATTTTATTTATATAGCGCCAAATCATGAAACATGTCATCTCAAGGCACTTTACAAAATCAAGTTCAATCATATTATACAGATTGGGTCAGATTATACAGATTGGTCAAAATGTCCTATATAAGGAAACCAGTTGATTGCATCAAAGTCCCGACAAGCAGCATTCACTCCTGGAGAACCGTAGAGCCACAGGGAGAGTCGTCTGCATTGTACATGGCTTTGCTGCAATCCCTCATACTGAGCAAGCATGAAGCGACAGTGGGAAGAAAAACCACCCATTAACGGGTCACTTAGTTAGTTAACGAATTGATTTCTGATAAACAGAAAGTTCAATCTGAAAGTTCTTAGACATGTCTGAGCCCAGAAATTTTGTTCAAAGGTGCCTGATAAATCCTTTTCCCATTTCATAATAGGAAGAGATATTGAATCATCTATTTTAGTCAGTGTCCTGTATGATTTAGACAGTAGTTTGGGGGGGGGGGGGATTAAATCTAGGAACTCTAATATATTAGTTGGGATTTGTAAACCACCATTAATATGCTTATATTTATTTTTAATTATAGATTTAAGTTGTTCATATTCCAAGAATTTATTTTTACTAATGCCATATTGCATATTTAGTTTCGCAAAATGGATGAACTCGGTTCCGTCAAGTAGATGTTCCAGATATTTAATACCTTTATTCTTCCAGTATGTAAAGTTTATCATTTTATTATTTTGTAGGATATCAGAGTTATTCCAGATAGGTGTACGACTGCATGGGATAAGGGATGACTTTGTCATTTTAAGGAACTCCCACCATGCTGTCAGAGTAGAACTAATGTTGATATTTTTGAAGCATGTATGCCGTTTTATATTTGAGCTAATAAACGGCAGATCTGAAATCATGATATTATTGCACATTTCCTGTTCTATATCTAACCAAGGCTCATCTAAAAGACTATTTTTTATCCATTTAGAGATGTATTGTAGCCTATTTGCTAGGTAATAGTTATGGAAGTTAGGCAGATCTAATCCTCCCCTGTCTTTAGTTTTCTGTATTGTCTTTAAGCTAATACGTGGGGGTTTATCTTTCCAAAGAAATTTAGAAATGGCAGAGTCTAGAGATTTAAACCAGTCAGATGATGGTTTATTGGGGACCATTGAAAATAAATAATTAATTCTAGGTAGGACCATCATTTTTATTGAAGCTACCCTACCCATAAGTGTGATTGGAAGCGATTTCCATCTTTCAAGGTCCTCTTCTATCCTGTTTAAAAGTGGGGCATGGTTAAGTTTAAGTAAATCCGTTAATGTATTCGACACAGTAATACCTAAATATTTAATATTTCCTGATTGCATTTGTAAATGTAGGGAGTTTTCGAGAGAGCAATTAATTGACAGTACCGTAGATTTAGACCAGTTTAACGAGTAATCTGATACTTTGGAGAAAGATTCTAGTATTCTAATTATTTGTAAAAGAGAATTATTTGAATGCTGGAGATAAAGTAATACATCATCCGCGTACAGACTAATCTTGTGCTCTATTTTCATGCATTTTATACCTTTTACAGCTTTTGTTTGTCTGATTGTTGCTGCTAGAGGTTCTATAAAGATGGCAAAAAGTGATGGAGAAAGAGGGCATCCTTGCCTGGTGCCTCTCTGTAGACAAAAACTGGAAGATATTTGATTATTTGTCCTGTTGGAGAATTGTATAGAATTTTTAACCAATTTATAAATAAATCGCCAAAACCGAATTTATGAAGAGTAGCGAATAAAAATTTCCAATTTACTCTTTAAAAGCTTTTTCTGCGTCTAAAGACAATATATTGGTTTTAATGTTTTTACTGTAGGAATAATCAATTAAATTAAGTAATCGGCGTGTATTTGTGGATGACTGCCTTCCTCTGATAAATCCAGTTTGATCTGGATGTATTATGAGAGGAGTTACTTTGTCTAATCTTTTTGCAAAAGCTTTACAGATTATCTTAATATCCACATTAATTAAGGATATGGGACGATAACTAGTGGGCAACACAGGATCTTTGTCTGGCTTGAGCAGAAGGCTGATGGTGGCAGAATTCATATTAGCTGGAAATCTACCTTTTTCCTGTATTTCCTGCAACATTCTGTGGAACGTTGGGGCTAGAATATTCCAGAACTCTTTATAAAACTCAGTGTCTGCTTTTTCAGTCTAGGACGATTGTTCTGTCTACCAGGGCTGGGGTTTGGCTCCTCTGCTGTTTTTGCCTTTCTGGGCCTCTGTAATGTGTTGATCCATGTGCCCACTTATCTTAGCAGCTATGATGCCTGACAGGAGCTTCCATGTTGTGGAGAGACACGTTATTAGCCGATAGTTGGTAGGGGCCATCACCTTCTGGGGGTCTTTCATAATCAGGACTGTTCTGCCCTCTGTCAGCCATTCAGGGTGGGTCCCATTCGTCTCCTTTGTGTATCTCTTCAGCCAAAGCAGCCAAGGCTTGGAGTCTTTGTTTGTCAGTTTCCAGGGCCTCAGGTACGGGAATCTGTTTATATCTCTGGGGGATTCCCTTTCTAGATGCACCCTGACAATTGGCTTACTTCTTTACGTGTTGCCTTGACTTTGGCTTCAAACCTTCTCTTCCATGGTGGACATTGTCTATTATGGTTACTCTTAACGTTACCTTTGCCAAGCATCTCAAGGATCACTAGTGCTGTACTGTATATCAGCTCATTGGTCTCTGTGATGGTCACAGTAGGGATTGTACTTAGTGCTGTATTCACATCATCTACGAGATCCAGTGGAGGTACTTCACTCGGCCTCACAAGTGGATGTCGGGGTTGACAAGCTCTTAGTTTAGCCATTATCTTATCTCTTAGGTCAGACATTCACCCATTCAGTTGTTCTTGTTACCCAATATCTGGGGAGTTGATGTTAACTCCCTCTGTCTGACTCTGTGTCTTAGTTCCCCCTTGTTCTAGCTGTGAAACTTTTCCAACAGTTGTCCAACAGCCATTTGTGGATGTTGGAAAACTGAGCTACTAGCTGTTTTGCTATCAGTCTAGACTGCGGGTATCAAAGCGTCCATGTTTCCCACAGTCTTTTCATGTAGCCCATATATATATATATATATATATATATAATCTGGCAGAGACTGGCTGTGGGAGGGAGGTATAAATAGGCCCAGATGAAGCAAATGAAGCTGATCGTGAAACGACTGGAGCAGAGTGAGTAGAAGAAACAGCCAGTCCCAAAAACATAAACAAAAGAAGATAGTGTCATCAGGAAGGTCAGTCCTTATGATCCTCTGCAGATCTAATTGTTTGGTGCAGATTGGTCCTGCCAGGTTTTTGTGAATAAGATGAACCACACAGAGATGGATGAGTACCAGACAGACTGGATGATGGCCGTGGAGAATAGGATTCAGGCTTTACACTGAACAGGAAACCCTTCCAATACGTCCGAATTCAATCTATTCAGCCAAGGAGAACCAGTGATTATATCCACCTAATGGCAACTATTAGGTCTAGGGACTGAATACTTTTTAAAAAGAGCCAGGGTTAGGTTGAATAGATCTCGTTCATCCATCCATCCATCCATCCATCCTCTTCCGCTTATCCGGGGTCGGGTCGCGGGGGTAGCAGCTTCAATAGGGAGGCCCAGACGTCCCTCTCCCCAGCCACTTGGGCCAGCTCCTCTGGGGGAATCCCAAGGTGTTCCCAGGCCAGCAGAGAGACATAGTCCCTCCAGCGTGTCCTGGGTCTCCCTCTGGGTCTCTTCCCGGTGGGACGTGCCCGGAACACCTCACCAGGGAGGCGTCCAGGAGGCATCCTGACCAGATGCCCGAGCCACCTCAACTGGCTCCTCTGGACGTGGAGGAGCAGTGGCTCTACTCTGAGTCCTCCCCGGATGACTGAGCTCCTCACCCTATCTCTAAGGGAGAGCCCAGACACACTACGGAGAAAACTCATTTCGGCCGCTTGTATCCAGGATCTCATTCTTTCGGTCATGACCCAAAACTCGTGACCATAGATGAGGGTAGGAACGTAGATCGACCGGTAAATCGAGAGCTTCGCCTTTTGGCTCAGCTCTCTCTTCACCACAAAGGATCGGTACAGCGCCCGCTTCACAGCAGACGCCGCACTAATCCGCCTGTCCATCTCCCGCTCCATCTTCCCCTCATTCGTGAACAAGACCCCAAGATACTTAACACTAGAGGCCCGTTTACACTACACTTTTTTAACCGAGCTGAGACCAGTCCGAGCTCGGTAACCGAGATAATTCTTGTGTGTAAACGGTCAGCAGACTGAACCAGACCGCGATAAACATAACCGGACTGCGCTAACTGCAGACCAGCTCTTGAGTAGGTCTCGGCCTGGTTTTATTTCTGGCCCAGTTTTCTGATAAAGAGCGCATGAGCAGACCGCGTCATCTCCTTACAGTCAGCTGACTGTCCGCGGGTTTTCCGGCGTGTCTGGCTGCACGTCCCGATTCACACTCCATTCAGACAAATTTCAGACATTCATAATAATACTAGCTTCCTTACCGTGCCACACGGTTTCCAGTGATGATTCTGCTTAGCAGCGCAATGAACCTCAGCGTCTGTCATTGTTTCCTGCGTCTGTAAATCCTTATTAGACGTTCGTTTGTCTCATCCACTTCCCAAAAAAGCCAACTTTCTCAAGTAAATTCACCAATGGTTGCCTTCTTCCCCTGACTCTCCGCAAACACCGAAATATCACAATATCAAGCATAACTTCCTGAATGTTACGGGTGCCGCGCTGTTTTGTTTGGCTGCTTCCGCCTTCAATCCCAGAGAGCGGTAGTACCGTAGATCACCACTAGGGGGCGAGGAGCAACCAAGGAACCGAGATAAGCTTTGTGTGTAAACGGGTCGGCTTGTCTTGGATAACTGATCCAAGCTCGGACTGGTCTCGGCATGGCTCGGTTTTTAGGTGTAGTGTAAACGGGGCTTAGAAGTCCCAGAGAATTTCAGTTTTCTTGCAAGCCCCCCTCCCCTCTTCAGGTTTGTGTATTCACTCTACCTTGCTAACTGTCCCTATTGTAATGCAAATAACCTGTGACGGGTCCTAGTTCCTGAGCTGAGAACAGGTCATAGCCATGCTTTTCCAACAAGGCAAGGCAGAGCCTATTTATATTGTCCATTCACCAACAGACTCATTTATATTGTAAAGCTCACTGTGTGAAAGAAAGAACAACTTAGAGTATAATTGTATTTTGTCTTGTCTCGCTTTTTTATGTCATTCAACATTTCAGCTTAGAAAATGACAAACAGTATGACTACAGTATTGGAGTAACATTTATTTCACCCAAGGAAAAGCATTACATATAAAGCTACAATTGTCCCATTTAGCAGTTTCCACAAACCCAAGGTGAGTCCTTCCTGCATTTGCGACAGGTATACTTTGTGCAGTGCAGACAACGCTCAGTGCTGTGGTTCCTGTTGCAGAGATTGCGCACCTGGCACTGTGTTGTTTTACCATGAGAATGTATCTTCATCTCACAATGCTGTCTCATCTTTTCTTCGTGTATTGCCTTTTCCTGCATAAACCTGTAACGAAGTTCATCTGCAAGTCGCCGAATGAACTTTCGTCGACTATCTTTAGACCTTGTGCATTCCTTGTACAAAACATGCGCGTTTGTTGCAGCCATGTCAAGTAGGTTGTAAAAAACAGCTACGGGCCATCTCCGTGTTCCTGGACGCGCTGAATAAGTCCGTAATTTCTGGTCCATAATGTCCACACCGCATTTCAAGTGGTTATAGTCAATAACAGTGTTTGATTTCTGTTTTTGAGTCTCCCCAATCTCCACCTTCTGATGCATGGTGCTCAGCAGACAAACAGATTTCTTCTTTTTTGTTGCATACACTGTCAGTAAGGCACTTCCAGATGTGAACAGCTGTGTAGAGTACAGCTGGCGTCCTGAAGTTTCTTTTGCTGTTGCTGGTAGCTCCCGCCGAATTCTGCTCATGGTGCCAAGCAAAGTTGTGTTCCGCTGAAGGAGCCTGTTGGCCAGAGACAGAGACGTGAAGAAATTGTCCATAGTTACAGTCCTGCCCTGGTCCATAAATGGCTCCATCAGTTTCACAACAACGTTCTCAGACAGCCTTTCTCCTGTGGGGTGGGAGGGATCTTTTCCCAAATAGGGGATGGCATTACACATGTATTTTGTGTCCAGATCCACTGCAATCCAAAACTTAATTCCAAATTTATCAGGCTTGGATGCAATGTATTGCAGAAAGGGACAACGAACCTTTGATGGAAATAACTGCTCATCAACAGGAATATGTTGCCCTGGACTGTAGGACAACACACAGTTCTGTACAAACTGTTGCCAGATGTTTGAAATTGCAGCAAATTTGTCCGTTTTCACACATTCCAAACGAGTGTCTTTGTTGTCGAAGTGCAGATATTTCATTATATCTTGAAACCGGTTTCGAGGCATTGTGGCTTTGATGTGTGAATTCCCAAAGTCTTTGGACCACAAATCCCGCATGGCGCCAACGCTCCCGTGTGCTGCCTTCATAAACAGAATTGCAATGAAAGCCATCAGCTCATACACACTCATTTTCCTGCCCTGTTCTGCGACCTTGCTGGACTGTGCAGTCTCTGATGGTCATCAGCATATCAATATCCACCAAACAGAGGAAGCTTTGGAGGCGACTTGTAATTTTCCGTCTTGCAAACTCAGTTGGCCCTCCAGTCCTGCTGAATTTCATCTGCGTGGTTTGCTGAGAGGTGAAGTCCTCAACTTTTCGCTGGACCCACACACTGCCATCTTTTGCTGTCTCTGTGTGTTCTGGTGCTGTGTCCATACCGGAAACCTTGCGTTTCTTGCTACCAGGAGAGTTGTCGTCCTCATCTGATGTAGCCTCCTCGTCTGTGCTGTCCTCCTCAATAACAACACAAACTTTCCTGCTTTTTCTTGGAGGTGAAGGAGGAGCGGTCACATCCTCATCAGATGAAGATTCTGCATCTGTGGAGTCTTCCTCTTCAAATTTGAAGTCAATGTTTTCGTCATCAGAATCACAGTCTGGCATGTCTTGTAACATAGCCAAAGCTTCCAAAGCGCTCAGTCTCCGTCGATCTGTTGGGCCTATTTATTCTGAGAGCTAGACTTCACACCCACAACATTTACATGCCCCCCCCAGCCTATTTATATTGTCCATTCACCAACAGACTAATTTATATTGTAAAGCTCACTATGTGAAAGAAAGAACAATTTAGAGAATAATTGTATATTGTCTTGTCTCGCCTTTTTATGTCATTCAACATTTCAGAAAATGACAAACAGTATGACTTCAGTATTGGAGTAACATTTATTTCACCTAAGTGTAGTGCTAACTAAGGAAAAGCACTACATATAAAGCTACAATTGTCCCATTTAGCAGTTTCCACAAACTGCTAAATGAGCTGGAAACCTATTTCCAGTGCAAACTCAGTCGGGTCCTCCAGTATATATATACGTGTGTGTGCACACATGCTGCAGCACGGCTTTGCCGGCGCTGCAGCGGAGGACAGATCGCGCTGAAGTGACTTGAGTTATATTTGCCCCCTTAAATAGGGCAGGTGGTCATTATTGAATAAATATTAAAATATAAAAGCGTTCCAGCACATGCAGCAATTTTATTGTACTGATCAATCATCAGCTGATCGCTGCGCAAGTGGCTCCGCTGTCTAAAACCGTTCCGGTGTTGGCGACACTGATGACGTAGACCTAGTTATATTTAATAACAAATCTGATGTTTTCCCCCTTGCTCTCAGGTAAAACACTCGTCCACAGAGAGGCTTGAGCTGAAACCGAAACTGAAGGGGTGGAATGGTTCAACAACAGCGCTAATGGGGCATTTACATCTGAAAAGAGATTCATGAGTTGTGAAGTAGTGTCGGGGGGACTGGAGGCTGACGAAAATTCTCGTATCTCTGGGACTTCTAGTGTTAAACTTTTCCACTAGGGGTAGCACATCCTCCCCAACCCGGAGAAGGCACTCTACCCTTTTCCGACTCAAGACCATGGTCTCAGATTTGGAGGCACTGATTCTCATCCCGGCTGCTTCCCACTCGGCTGTGAACCGCTCTAGTTTTCCAGCAAACCTAGTGAGAGCTGTAGATCACGCCCTGATGAAGCCAATAGAACCACGTTATCCGCGAATAGCAGAAACGCAATCCGAAGGCCAGCAAAACGGATCCCCTCAACACCTTGGCTGAGCCTAGAAATTCTGTCCATAAAAGTTTTGAACAGAATCGGTGACAAAGGGAAACCTTGGCGGAGTCCAACTCTCACCGGAAACGAGTCCGACTTACTGCCGGCAATGCGGACCAGACTCTGACACCGGTCATACAGAGACCTAACAGCCCTTATTAAAGGGCACGGTACTCCATACTCCCGGAGTACCCCCACAGGACCCCTCGAGGGACACGGTCGAATGCCTTCTCCGGATCTCCAGGCAAATCTCATCCACCCCTGGGGCCTTGCCACCGAGGAGCTTTTTAACCACCTCAGGCTCTGCTTCTTCAATGGAAGTGTTGGTGGGATTAAGGAGGTCTTCCAAGTATTCCACCCGACCTCCCGAGTCGAGTTCAGCAGCACACCACCCCCACTATAAACAGTGTTGGTACTGCACTGCTTGCCCCTCCTGAGACGCCGGATAGTGGACCGGAATCGCTTCGAAGCTGTACGGAAGTCTTTCTCCATGGCCTCTCCGAACTCTTCCCACGCCCGAGTTTTTGCCTCAGTGACCAGTCGAGCCGCCTGCCGCTTTGACTGCCGGTACACATCAGCTGCTTCCGGAGTCCCACAGGCCATTAAGAGTCCCCCGTCTCACGGGGGACTCTGCCAGACGTTCCCAGCAAACCTTCACTATACGTTTGGGCCTACCAGGTCTGACCGGCTTCCTCCCCCACCATCGGAGCCAGCTCACCACCAGGTAGTGGTCGGTGGAGAGCTCCGCCCCTCTCTTCACCCGGGTGTCCAAGACATGCGGCCGCAGGTCAGATGAAACGACAACAAAGTCGATCATTGAACTACAGCCTAGGGTGTCCTGGTGCCAAGAGCACATATGGACACCCTTATGCTTGAACATGGTGCTTATGATGGACAATCCATGACGAGCACAGAAGTCAGAACACCACTCGAGTTCAGATCAGGTGGGCCGTTCCTCCCAACCACGCCCCTCCAGGTCCCACTGTCATTGCCCACGTGAGCATTGAAGAACAAGGGAATCCCCAGGAGGGGCACTCTCCAGTACCCCCTCTAAGGACTCCAAAAAGGGTGGGTAATCTGAACTGCTGTTTGGCGCATACGCACAAACAACAGTCAGAACCCGTCCCCCCACACGTATGCGGACGGAGGCCACCCTCTCTCGTTCACCGGGGTAAACCCCAATGTACAGGCACCAAGATGAGGGGCAACAAGTATGCCCACTCCAGCTCGGCGCCTCTCACCAGGGGCAACTCCAGAGTGGTAGAATGTCCAACCCCTCTCAAGGAGACTGGTTCCAGAGCCAGAGCCATGCGTCGAGATGAGTCCGACTATCTCTAGCTGGAACTCCTCAACCTCGCGCACGAGCTCAGGCTCCTTCCCCACCAGAGAGGTGACATTCCATGTCCCAAGAGCCAGCTTCTGCAGCCGAGAATCAGAACGCCCAGGGTCCCCGCCCTTGACTGTCACATATTACACAATGCACCTGACCCCTTTGGCCCATTGGAAGTGGTTGGACCTGCTTCGGTTCAATTTGCATGTTATCTAAGCCATTACAAGGCCTTTGTTGGGCAGTAGTATAAAGCTTGAAACGGCACATTACTCCAGACTTTTTGAATTGAGAAAGCTTCCGGGATAGGAAGCGAAACATCTTCAAACTTCGGGAAGAAAGTCCAGTTGTTTTGTTTTTTACTTTTTTGGAAAGATAGATATTGTTCCATTTACTAAAGAAAAATCAACATTTTAAAATATATATTGTATTGTATTTATCAGGCTTATATTTGTCTGATATTAACATATATTTAATGAACTGAAAAACTGATGTTACGGCTGGCGTCGTAAGATAAGATAAGATAGTCTTTATTGATCTCACAATGGAGAAATTCACTCGTCAAATCGGCTCATACAAGAAGGTATGCCCCTGGCGGCAGCAGCCGAACACAGCTCCTGTACCAACTCGCGGACTTTTTGCATAAAAATGCATAAAAATGCCGCCAAACTCGCTGGAAACCACTCATCTACCCAGCCGATCAGTACTTGACCGCGAGCGCCTGTTGGAGTTACGATCAAGTTGTGTTTTTGGACTTTTAAATACCACGCTTGACTGCTTACGTGACTGTGGCGTCCTACGGAGACCAGCCCCGGAAGCCTGTGAAGCGGCGGCCTCGACGAGCAGCTCACGCCGGAGGAGAGCGACGCGAAAGCGGTGTAGCCGGCCGAAGAAGCGCGGTTGCCGAGGAGGCCTAGCAGCGAGGCTAAAGGCTAACCCATTCAGACCGCCGCTCCCGTCCATCTGGCTTTCCAACGTTCGCTCACTGGACAACAAAATGGACCATTTACAACTCGAGCTCTCTGCAAAGAGGGAGTTTAGAGACTGCTGCGCTCTCATTCTGACCGAAACATGGCTCACCTCATCAATCCCGGACAACGCCGTTAGCCTGGAGGGGCTAGCTACTTTCCGCGCCGACAGACAAACAGAACTCTGCGGTAAGACCCGAGGTGGAGGACTCTGCGTTTACATTAATAACTCCTGGTGTAAAAATGCTAGATTAGTCACAAGTTTCTGCTCTCCGGACATTGAGCTTCTGACTGTTAGCTGCAGACCTTTTTATCTGCCTAGAGAGTTCACTGTTGTTATCATCGCAGCGGTTTACGTCCCTCCCAGCGCTAATACTAAAGATGCTATGGGTGTTCTCTATCGGACTATCTCTGAGCTGCAATCTGCACACACAGAGGGTGTTTTCATCATTGCTGGGGATTTTAACCAGGCAAATATGAAAACTGTTCTCCCTCATTTTTACCAACACGTGGATTTTGCAACTCGGGGAGAGAACACTCTAGACTTAGTCTACACAAATATAAAAGGAGCATTCAGAGCAGCCCCCCGCCCCCACCTGGGCTCTTCAGATCACCTTTCCGTGATGCTATTCCCAGCATACAGGCCCCTGCTGATCAGAGCAAAACCAACAGCGAGGCAGGTGAGGGTGTGGACTGAGGGAGCAATGGAGGCGCTCCAGGACTGTTTTGAGTGCTCTGACTGGAACATGTTCAAAGCTGCTGCAACTTATGAGGACAAGATCAACATTGATGAGTACGCCATGACTGTGTCAGCCTACATCAACAAATGCATTGAGGACGTCAGCACCACCAAGACCATCATCACCCGAGCCAACCAACGACCCTGGATTACTGCGGAGGTCCGTCAAGCGCTGAAAGCACGGAACTCAGCCTTCAAGTCTGGTGACAAGGAGGCACTGAGGACAGCGAGAGCCAACTTGAACCGTGCCATCAGGCTAGCAAAGCGGAACCACAGTCAGAAAATCCAGGAGCTTTTCCATGACGCCAGCAACACCAGGAGCATGTGGAAAGGCATCCGGGCGATCACTGAATACAACACCCCCTCCCCCCCGGTGGGTGAAGTTGATGCTGACTTCCTCAATGGACTAAACAACTTCTGTGGGAGGTTTGAGGCACTAAACAGCACACCAGCAGTGAAAGCTGTTCCCCATCAGGAAGAGGAGGTCCTCTGCCTTGACACCGCCGACGTGTGGAAGACTCTGAGGAGAGTCAACCCACGGAAGGCCCCAGGCCCCGACAACATACCTGGGCAGGTGCTCAAGGAGTGTGCAGGTCAGCTGGCTGGTGTCCTCACAGACATTTTTAACACCTCATTGGACCAAGCCATAGTGCCAGCATGCTTCAAGTCTGCCTCCATCATTCCGGTGCCAAAGAAACCTCAAGTCACCTGTTTCAACGACTACCGGCCTGTTGCACTGACTCCCATCATGATGAAGTGCTTTGAAAGGCTGGTAAAGGAACACATCGTCTCCAGTCTCCCCCCAACACTCGACCCGTTCCAGTTTGCCTACCGACGGAACCGCTCCACTGAGGACGCCATCTCCTCTGCTCTTCACCTGAGCCTGGCACACCTGGAGGAGAAGAACACGCACGTGCGGATGCTGTTCCTGGACTTCAGTTCAGCGTTCAACACCATCATCCCACAGCATCTGGTGGGAAAACTGGAACATCTGGGCTTCAACACACCCCTACGAAACTGGCTGCTAGACTTCCTCACCAACAGACCTCAGTCAGTCCGGGTCGGACAGAACACCTCTGATGTCATCACCCTCAGCACGGGCTCCCCTCAGGGCTGCGTCCTGAGCCCCCTGCTGTTCACCCTGATGACACACGACTGCGTCCCCAGGTTCACCACCAATCACATCGTGAAGTTTGCAGACGACACAACGGTGGTGGGCCTGATCAGAGACGACAACGACCAGGACTACAGAGAGGAGGTGGAGCAGCTGGTGGGCTGGTGCAGAGACAACAGCCTGATCCTGAACGTGGAGAAGACGAAGGAGATCATCGTCGACTTCAGGAAAAACCGGCCTCACCAGGCTCCACTGCTCATCAACAACTCAGCGGTGGAGGTGGTCAGCAGCACCAAGTTCCTGGGGGTGCACATCACGGACAACCTCACCTGGACTGTGAACACCACGTCACTGGTGAAGAGGGCACAGAAACGACTGTACTTTCTGCGGAGGATGAGGAGAGCCCGCCTGCCCCCGCCCATCCTCACGACCTTCTATAGAAGCACCATAGAGAGTATTCTGACCAGCTGTCTCTCTGTGTGGTGTGGAGGCTGCAGTGCCTCCGACTGGAAGAACGTGAGGAGAGTGGTGAGGACAGCAGAAGGGATCATCGGGGCTCCTCTTCCCTCCATAAAAGAAATTTCATCGCAGCGCTGTGTGTCTCGAGCCCGTAACATCATCAGGGACCCCTCACACCCCCACCACAGACTATTCTCCCTGCTGCCCTCTGGAAAGAGGTTTCGCAGCATCCGCTGCAGGTCCACTAGGTTCTGTAAAAGCTTTTTCCCTGCTGCCATCAGACTGTTGAACTGCTGAACTGCTAAAGGATAAAAACGGACTGTGTACCACATTCGATTCGCTGATTTGCACATTTGCACACTTGCACATTGTATTAAATTGCTGCTGCACCTTAGCGGGAAACGCACTGCAAAACTGTGTACAATGCAACTGTCTACTTTTTAAATCAATGCTGCACCTTACTGCATATTTGTTTACATTTGTTTTACACTGTTTACATTTCAACTGCCTACTGTTCACTGCTGCACTTTATCCGGAAGTCAATTGAAACTTATCCTGTAAGTGACTGCGATTTATCACTGCACTTTATCCTGTACTGTAATTCACCGCAAGGTATCCTGTAGAGTTACTGCAATCTTTCTGAGCTGTGTGAAAACGAAATTTCGTTCTGTATGCACTCTGTGTATACAAAATGACAATAAAGTCTAAGTCTAAGTCTAAGGTGCAGAGTAGGGAAGGTGCATTCAGTTATATACAGTGAATCTTCATATCTACAATGGATCAAAAGAATACCAAAAAAAAAAAAATACAAAAAAGGAAATAGGAATGTAAATGTCTCATTTACATTCTTAGTGGTCTATATATATATATATATATATATATATATATATATATATATATATATATATATATATATATATATATATATATATATATAAACATATCTATATACTTCAATATATACATATATCTATGCGCCTACTTACATACGCACCTACGCGTATGTACGTGCATATACATTGTATACATTTGTACATACATACATACATACATGTGTACTGACTTATGTTCAAGTGTTGATAGCAGCAGAAGTCACTACATCAGGATTATTGCACGGGTTGTAGGACAGTGTATTAAATAGATTATTGCACCTTGGTTATTGCACATTAAATATTACAGTTATGGTCACAGTTGCAGTTACAGTGCAGCATTGTAAAATCTGATAGCAGCAGGAATGAATGACCTGCGGTAGCGCTCGTTTTTACAGACAGGATGTCTAAGTCTTGCACTAAAGGAGCTGCTCAGCTCCTCTACAGTCTGGTGCAGGGGGTGGAAGGTGTTGTCCATGATGGATGTGAGCTTGGACAACACCCTCCTCTCAGCTACTTCCTCCACAGAGTCCAGAGAGCAGCCCAGGACAGAAGTGGCCTTCCTCACCAGCTTGTTCAGTCTCTTTCTGTCCCTCTCTGAGCTGCCAGGAGCCCAGCAGACGACAGCGTAGAGGAGGGCTGAGGCCACCACAGAGTCATAGAAAGTTTTTAGCAGAGGCCTGCTCACTCCAAAGGACCTCAGCCTCCTCAGGAGGTGGAGCCGGCTCTGGCCCTTCTTATACAGGGCGTCGGTGTTATGTGTCCAGTCCAGCTTATTGTTGACGTGAACACCCAGGTATTTGAAACTCTCCACAGTTTCTATGTCCTGCCCCTGGATGTTCACAGGTGAGTGAGGTGGGTGTCTTCTCCTGAAGTTGATCACCATCTCCTTGGTCTTACTGGTGTTTAAGCACAGATGGTTCTTCTCACACCAGTCCACAAAGTCCATGATGACCGACCGGTACTCCAGCTCGTTCCCCTCAGACACACAGCCCACAATGGCCGAGTCGTCAGAGAACTTCTGAAGGTGGCAGCTGTCCGTGTTGTAGGTGAAGTCCGAGGTGTAAAGGGTGAAGAGAAACGGAGACAGAACGGTGCCCTGGGGGGCCCCGGTGCTGCAGAGTGCCACCTCTGACTGACAGCCGTGCAGCCGCACGTACTGAGGGCGGTTAGTGAGGTAGTCCATGGTCCAGTCAGCTAGATGTTTGTCCACCCCAGCGTCCTCTTTATGTAAATCTTTATGTAAATGTAGGTGTGCAGGTGCCAGTTGCTGATTGGTTCCAGGACGATGACGACGTGACATCCCATTGGTGCCTTCCCGGAAGTGACAACTATAAAAGGCTGCTGATGTGGACTTCCTGGGTCCGTCCTCCACTCTTCCCAACTGGCCACACTGTTAGCACTCTGAATATTCTGGAGTTTGTAGGAGTGAGCTGCCGTTTCTGTTACTTAAGTTTTCTCCTGTTTTCTTAGTTAGGGAGGTAAGGTGACTGTCATTTGTTTACTTATGTTGCAGTAGGTAAGTTGGTTCATTTCTTTTTTAGACAGTTGCCTTTTGTTTGTTATTTTCGGCACATAGCTCTCTCTGAAGTCGTTTGCTCCATTTGTGTTGTAACTTTAGAACTATTTTCCTTTTTGTAAATAAATCACTTTCTAAACATGTACAACTTCGCATGTGTGGACTGCTTGAAGAGGATGGATCAACTCTTTAATATATTATGGTCTGGCAACCCTAGACGGGTCGTAACACTGATGTGGGAGAGAAACCTCTAAGGGGGCAAATACTTTTCTGCAGTAGTTCTCAGATGAACCGTGGAACTCGGCCACGCTCAGGCAATTCTGTTTATTAGAACATTTCGAATAGTTTGACGGAAAAAGATGTGACGCTCTGGAAGGAGAAATTTCCAGATATAAATCTGCAGCTTATCTTCCTTCACACCTGGACCTCAAATTTCTAAACCTTTACTCAGCCTGATTACTCTGCTGAAATTAAAAACATTTCTGTTCTGTAAAACATTGCAGAGACAGTGACTCCCATCCAAACATCAGAACTGTTCTGCACTTTGACTGAGCCTCCACATTCCTGCTGGGGGGGGGGGGTTGCAAAGTGCCGCTACCTCTAATGCAGCTGTCTGTTGCATTTTCAAGCAGAGCTGGGACTCTGGTTTGCTGAGGTGGAACACTGCATTAAAGCTAATGTCTGTCCGAGCAGCAATCCTGCTCAGGTCGGCAGGTTCTGACCTCCACGTTCCCTCTGGAAGCTGCAGAGAAAACCACCAGAGCTGCTGCAGGACTCCAGGTGCTGTCTGATGAGGCTTCACTTAGACTATCAGAAAGCTGCAGCTGGTTTTAATAAAGCAAGTGGTACCAAGGGCTGTAACGATAACCCTGATGGTAATGCTGCTGAGAAGAAAAAAGGTGTTAACATGATGAAACACCAAAGCAAGATCAACAGGAAGCAGGAAATAACAGCAGACATTATTGAAGTGGTTATAGATAAACACAGCTAGATGATGCACTTCACAGATGCACCCCGGGCTTACTGAGTCACATCACAGTTGGACCAGTTAGGTTTCCGTGGCCAAAAGCAGCTTCGTTGCCCAGTGGCCCGCTCGGAGGAGCTGGCGGTCCGGTCCAGACTTGCTAGCTTCCCTGATGACGGGTCGGCCAAGCACTCACTCAACACCTATTAGACAACCTCCGATCATCAGATGTTACAGGATGTTTTGCAGAAATAAGGACAGCTAGTTTGGGATGAAGCAATTTAAAGAGTTTAATTTGTTGTGTTTTATGTGATTTCAGTGCTAACTACTGAGCTAAGCTATGTACCGCATAATACACCCAAAGTTTTCCTTAAAATGAGCTCCCTGATGTTCTGTTAGCTTCTATTGCTAATAGCTTATCCCCAGCTACCACTAGGGTAGCTAGCGTTTTTAAAACATAGCTCATTGTTCACTCCACAATCAGCAGCTAATGCACCACTAACTTAAAACCAAGGGTCATAAAGGAAGCTATTAAGCTAATTGCTTTGTTCTTAGCTAGCCAACATTCTTCCACTCGTCGACGTTGCGCCCCTTGGTCTGGTCAAATAAAGTTTACCTGCGCTATTGTAAGAGCTCACAACTTGTCTATTATTTCCTGAGAAATAACATAATTAAGAATCATATATCTGAAAGGTTGTTGATTTATAATTTGGCAAATCATTGTTTAAAATCTTATTTTATCAAAACTATTTGAGTTGCATTGTGAATGGGTTGAATACACATCAGTTGTTCTGAATTTAGTTAAAATTAGTTTGACCTCATTGCAGATTCTGAACTTTGGTTCTCAAACATAAACATCCACAAATAACTGTGAAATCATTGCATGATTTTATTGGTCATGGTTTTCAACCATTTTCATTTGTCTTTTGTTCTTTCATGTGTACATAGTTCATTACTTTTCTTTAATCATATTAGATTTGATTAGCAGCTTTAGTAACCTAGCCCAGTTAAGGAATTGCTGATTAAAATACGTTTAACTTGAAATACCTCTGTAAATAAATTCTTATATTTTGAAGATAAGTTGTTATGAGTTCATTCCTTGTGTGCAGAGCTTGCCGTTAGAGAATGCGTCATCTATTTCCCCTTTTGTCCTGATAAGGTTAATAGCCAGAGTGCGAAATACAGGGAGGTCCGGGGGGGCTCGACCCCCCGATCAACCCTGAAAGCCTCAAAAGCAAAATTTAAAGGGAGTCTTAAATTGCTGGTGAAGATTCTCAGTCATCCAGGTCATGGTCATTCCAAAAAAAGTAAAAAACAAGGCAACTGGACTTGTTATCCGTAGTAGAAGACGTTTCGCTTCC
The DNA here is from genome assembly GCA_037039145.1 of Fundulus diaphanus. Taxonomy (NCBI): domain Eukaryota; kingdom Metazoa; phylum Chordata; class Actinopteri; order Cyprinodontiformes; family Fundulidae; genus Fundulus; species Fundulus diaphanus. Next base: position 62,532,722 of record CM073125.1, read on the forward strand.
TCTCCAGGAAGCTTTCTCAATTCAAAAAGTCTGGAGTAATGTGGAGTAACCAGCTTTATACCAATGCCAAACAAAGGCCTTGTAATGGCTTAGATAACATGCAAATTCAACAGAAACAGGTCCACCCCTTAGTAATGGGCGGTCGTTAAATCCATTAAGCCAGCAGATTGAACCGAAACTGGTCCACTCCTCTGTAACGAGGAGTCGTTAGGGTTGTTATTGGCCTGGCTTTAAGGAACGATGTTTAGATCACCCGAATGAGGGTGAGAGTTAAGGTGAATATTGGCCAGAATGAATCCTATTGCTGTATTGTAGGTTTTTGAGAGTTGGAACCTAAGGCCTCCTCCTCTGTTTAAGGTGGGTTTTTCTCTCTTAACGTAGATGGCTTCCTTCACACCCCTTTCAAACCTTAAGTCTTAAATTGTGTCAAAAAAATTAAAAATTAAATATTTTTTGTCACTGATGGTCACTAAAATGTTTTTAAGCTAAACATGTCCACTATTTAAAATTCAAAACATTTATTCACAAATATGTTCTGTTTTTTGCCAAGTGGAGCCAGCCAATCCTGTTCGCGTATGCAAATTAGCCATGTGCGCGCCAAACAGAAGAAAGACGTAACGTTGACAACAATTAATACTAAAAATGGCTAGCAAGCGAAAGCTAAATCAGAGTGTATCACTCGCACACTTTGGGTTCACATCCAAAAAGGTGGCACTTAGAGAAGAAGAGATGGGCCTACTCCTCACCAAAACGGAGGATCCTATCCCACCCAGTGACTCCCCAGAAGAACAACTTGAAGTTGAGGCCGAGTGCTCCGAAGACGCAGCTGATGCTGAGGTAACGTTAGCTGCTACTGCTGCTAGCACAGGTGACTTGCCGGGTGGTTGGATAACGAAGCAGGTGGGTGAATGGAAAGACCGCAACCCTTGGCTTAACATTAAGGCAGGAAAATTGGGGTGTTTAGTGTGTAGAAAAGCAAAAACGTTGCTACTCTCAGAAAAGGGACCGGGTTTACACCTCGCAGAAGAATGGATCAACGGTGATGTTATTAGCTCTGAAGCAAAGAGGCTACGAAAAAAGATTTACAAACACAGGGACAGCCAGGCCCACACAAGGTCAGTGGAAATAGCCCAGATGAAAAAGAAAGACACCCTCCCCAACACTTTCAATGATATACAGTCCGATTTACTCAAGAAAACCACAGTCTCGTTCAGAACAGCTTACACCGTGGCAAAGGAAAGGCTATCGTATAAAAAGCTCAACCCACTCATGACAATGCAGGAGCTTAATGGAGCCGAAGTTGGTAATATCCACAAATCTGACCATGCATGCGCAGAAATAATCAGTCACATTGCCAAGGAAATGCGCTGCAATTTCGTCTGCAATGTGAAAGAAATTGATTCACGGGTGTCAATCACAATTGATGAAAGCACCATTCATGGCAGTCCCTATCTAATAATCTACATAAGATGTGATGTCAGCGGTAAGGGGCGTAGAGCTGAGTGAAGGCAGGGCAAAAATAAACAGGTCTCGGTTTTATGAATCAGTGATTGCGTCTCTAACGAAGCGATTACCGGAGTCAAATTTGGTGCTGATGCTCTAAGCTCTTGATAAGCGTTTTTGACCAGCAGAGCAGGAAGACCTGATTTTGCATGGCGAACCAGAAGTACAAGCGCTTGGAGAACCAACCAGGGAGGCTGTGGAGCAGTTTCGAGACTGGAAACTACAGGGCACTGCACCGGGGAAAACATTGGAAAGACTGTGCATAGCAAGTCGCACGTATCTCCCCACTTCAGCTGAGTGCGAACGAGGCTTTTCCGCAGTTAATAACACGGCCGACCAGACGCGGAACAGATTGCGCGAAGACAGCATGTCTTCACTCCTGTTTGTGGACCTCAATGGACCTTCTCTGGACAAATTCGACCCAGTTCCATTCGTCAGAAGCTGGATTAAAGCAGGACATCGCCTCTCTTCTTCATGGAAACCAGGACGGCAACCACAAGAAGTTGAGCCGAGGCATCTTTGGTCGATTCTAACTTAAGGTAAGAGGCTATTTTATAAATTGTCCTGTATGTAGGCCTTGTGTTTGGTTGTGGTCTTAGTGAAGCAGCCTAGCCTTGGAGTTGGAGAGTGTGTGAAAGAGAGAGACAGACAGAGAGACAGACAGAGAGAGACAGTCTTTGTGCGTGTGTGTGTTGTCATGTAATAGACTGACTGTCTGTTCAGGCTCTTGCCCGCTTCACCAGATTCACAAAAAGCTTCATCCACCAAGCAGTCAGGAAGCTAAACTCTCTCCCTTCTCTCTCCCCACAGCCACGTCCTCCAGGCTGTCAGGAAGCTAACCCCCCCCCCCCCCCCCCCTCAAAAAAAAAATTACTCTGGACAAACTGTCTCCTGCACTACTTTACTGTTCCTTTGCACTGTTACTCTTACAAATATATCTTACATAATTGGTAATAATAATAATAATTTTTCTGCTGCCATTACCATCTGCCTTTTTGCACTAGCATAAGTATTGTATATTTTATATCATTGTACATTTTATTGTGAAATTGAATGTTTAAATTTTAGTATTAGGAACTGATCTTATCTGTTGTGCCTGTGCACTTTATCTGTTTCACTGAGAAACGTCCTCCTGAGTCCTTGTATGTCTGGTGAATGTGAAGAATTGACATTAAAGCTGACTTTGACTTTGACATTGTAATGTTATAGGCCTACTGCATATTGAGAAAATTTAGATCGGTATTGCGCAACAATCGGGAGATGGGGACCCCTCCAAATATTGACAGGTATTTCGCACACTGTTAATAGCTATGGTAAATGGTAAATGGCTTGTACCTGGACTGCGCTTTAACTAGTCTGATGACCCCAAAGCTCTTTACACTACAATCTTTCACACACACATTCACATCCTGATGGTGGTGAGCTATGCTAGTAGCCACAGCTGCCCTGGGGAAGACTGACAGAGGTGAACCTGCCATACATTGGCGCCACCGGGCCCTCTGACCACCGCTAGCAGGCAATTGGAAGCTTCTTGCCCAAGGACACAACGACTGAGACGGTCATTATTTCATATTTTTCCTATTATTAATTTCCCTCTATGGGGATGATAAAGTTGACCTTATCTACATATTAATAAATGTATGGTTATTAATGAAGTTGATGTGCTCATTCTCTACATTGTTGAGGTGGTTAGGGTTAGGGTTAGCCAATCAGCTCTCAATGTTTCTTCCCTGATTAAGATACTCTTAGGGTGCCGTCCATCACAAGGCAACACCTTCTTGCTGCAAGGCAGCATTGCTATCAACTGCACCACCGTGTAACCTGGGGCACTTTCCACTTACAAGTGAAATAAAAATGGGGAGAGAGCAACTGAAGCTGAATTTACTTCATGTAGAAACATAAGAACTGATGAATTTTCAGTTTCTTCTGATCAGTAAAATGAGGGCATTTAAAAATGGATGTAGTGAATTGAATTGAATTTTATTTATAAAGCTCCAATTAACAACACATGTCATCTCAAGGCTCTTTCCAAAGTCAGACTCCATCAGATCCTCCAGGTTGGTCAGAAAGTTTCCTCTCTAAGGAAACCCAGCAGGTTGCATCAAGTCTCTCCAAGCAGCATTCACTCCTCCTTAAAGAGCGTAGAGCCACAGTGGACAGTCGTCTGCATTGTTGATGGCTTTGCAGCAATCATATCTTCAGCTTGTTTTAAATATTGCCATCCATCTTTAACAAGGTGCACACAGACTGGAGGACATCTTCAGGCTTCATTTTGAAACCTTAGTAATGGTTGATAAATACCTAAATAATATTGCTCCTCCATACCTTTAGCTGTCTAAAAACTAGAAGGAAGCTTGGATGGAGCTTTTCCAGCTGTGGCTCCCAAACTACAGAGGAACACAGTGCATTACATGGGCATCTTAACTTCCTGTCTTTAAGTCTCTAAAAAATCTTTTCTAAATGTTAACATGCTCCCATATGGCCTCTAACTTATGAATCTAATAACTATTTATCTTGACACAAGGCAGCCGTCAAAGACTCGATGCAACCTGCTGGGTTCCCTTAGGGCGAAAACTTTGAACCAACCTGTTTGGAGGATCAAACTGACCCTTGAAAGAGCCCTGAGATGACATGATGTTAATTGGAGCAGTAGAAATAAACTGATTTACTCTTTTCCGTATTGTATGTTTGTGCAGCACTTTGGATAAATGTGTTGGTCAATGCTCATCAGCAGCTCTACAGGCCTTTTGTGTCACTATATATTCTTTCTTTTTTTTTTTATAAAACTGATTCTTATACATGGAGTTCAGATGGTCCATTTTCCTTCTCTATAACCTAATTCCATTTGTTACTTCTGGTCCTGCATTGCAAGCAGTAACCCATTGCAGGAACAGCTGGTAAAACTTCATAGTCTGGAGGGACAGTCTATTGTTGTATAACAAGACCCTTCACAGAGTTAGAGCAGCATATTTTTCATCATTAATTGAGGACAAAAATAATCCTAGATTTCTCTTCAGTACAGTTGCCAAACTTACTCAGAGTCACAGCTCCGTTGATCCATACATTCCCTTAGCTCTTAGCAGTAATGATTTTATGGGATTCTTCATAAATAAAATTGATTCCATTAAAAATAAAATAATTGGCATCCTCCCAAACATGATTACCTCATCCTCAGTAAGTGAGGCAGCATTGGAGGAATCTTTAGAACCTGCACTGTGTTTGAACTGTTTAGAAGAAGTAGAGCTTTCTGAGCTATCTAAAATATTTGCTTCATCTAAACCTTCTACCTGTATGTTAGACCCAATCCCAACCAAGTTGTTTAAGGAGGTATTCCCATTGATCAGTGGTCCTATTTTAGACATGATTAATCTATCCTTAGTAAATGGATATGTACCACAGGCTTTTAAAGTAGCTGTTATTAAACCTTTACTTAAGAAACCTTCTCTTGATCAAGATGAGTTAGTAAATTACAGACCTATATCTAATCTTCTTTTCCTATCTAAAATCCTTGAGAAAGTAGTTGCTAATCAACTTTGTGAACATTTACAAAGTAATGACCTACTTGAGGAGTTTCAGTCAGGCTTCAGAGCTCATCATAGCACTGAAACAGCTCTGGTGAAGGTCACTAATGATATTCTCATTAGTGAAAGAGTTAAAATGCAGTAATATTGAAAAAAAAAAAGTAGAGTTCTGAGCTCGTTCCTCATAACAATCCAGGAGTAGAGATAGGGAGGCAGACCAAATACTTTATTTGTTATGATACAGCTGCTCTGACTTTCCTGTCAGCTTTATGTCTTTTGCTGGCTCCAAATGGTGAAATCCAATTTTCCAAATTGTTGGGCTTTTCCGCGCTTCACTTCCAGATTTTATCCCAAATTCCCCTTGAGTTCAAACCACCGAAGCCAGTCTGCATCCCAGCACATCCAGCTTTTCGGCTCTGCTCCTTCCCTTCCAGGTTTGTCCGTTCACCGCCTTAGTGAGCGCGTCATATGTAGCCGGCAGACTGATCAAGGCCAAATGGCTACCGACATCCGCTGTATTTGCTGATACATCAAAAATCCACCAGATACCAATAAAGAAGAAATCCAAGTATCCTGAATCCAAACATGCAAACATTTCAAACGTCCAGGAATGACAAAGTCAAAAGACACACCGTTTTCCATCCAGGAATGTAGGGTGTATCCCACAAAATGAGTCAATAAGGACCGGACGGGTCCCCCTTTCGCTGCCTACCTGTCGAAAAAAATTTATCAATAGTATTGAGAGACCAGCTTACCAGATCCATGTTTTTCAGAGTTCGGTTGATATGAAGAAAGTGCTCAGAAAGACAAGACATAGCAGCAGAAGCAGGAGAGGGGGAGGGGGGGTAAAAGCTGGAGAGGAAAGGAAAGCACGACCGACCTCGAAGAGAGACAGAACAGAATGAGGGATTGCTGCAAAGCCATGGACAATGCAGATGACTTTCCCTGTGGCACTACGCTTCTCCAGGACTGAATGCTGCTTGTTTTTGAAATTTTTGACCAATCTGTATAATCTGATTGAATTTGACTTTGTAAAGTGCCTTGAGATGACATGCTTCATGAATTGGCGCTATATAAATAAAATTGAATTGAATTGAATTACAAAAAGAAAGGTCATTGGTTAAAGGAGTGGAGACAGCACGAACAGGGGGTCTAGTTTGCTACACTATGATGTAGAGGTGAGTTAGTTGTTTTTTTTCTTGGGGTTTCCCTCTCCTCGCTTTCTGATTGGCTGCACCTCACATTCAGGCTGCATGCTCATATGTCCTTGGAACGGCAAGACAATCCAAGATGCTCAATATCCCCGAATTCCTCAAGTGTGAGCTCCCAGAATTGACAATACCACTGGATAGGTGTCGAAATGTTTTCAGAAAAACTGAGTGAATGTCCAGTTGCCTCCGATTTAAGCTTGTGTGCTATCTGAGGTCAGAGCAGTCTCAACATCCTTCTGAGCAGACTAGCACTCTCTAAACACACCACACAAGGCAGGAATATCTAAGACTATAGGCCCGTTTACACTACACTTTTTTAACCGAGCCGAGACTAGTCCGAGCTCGGTAACCGAGATAACTCTTGTGTGTAAACGGTCAGCAGACTGAACCAGACCGCGCTAACCATAACCGGACCGCGCTAACTGCAGACCAGTTCCCCACCAGGTCTCGGACTGGTTTTTTTTAGCCCGGTTCCCTGATAACGAGGAGCGCATGAGCAGACCGCGTCATCCCCTTACAGTCAGCTGACTGTCAGCGGGTTTCCCGGCGTGTCTGGCTGCACGTCCCGATTCACACTCCATTCAGACAAATTTCAGACATTCATAATAATACTAGCTTCCTTACCGTGCCACACAGTTTCCAGAGATGACTCTGCTTATGAACCTCAGCGTCTGTTGTTGTTTCCTGCGTCTGTAAATCCTTATTAGACGTTCATTTGTCTTACCCACGTCCCAAAAGCCGACTCTATGTCTAACAATAACATCCTGAATATTACGGGTGCCGACATTTTGATTTGCTCGGTCCCGCCTTCAATCCCAAAGAGCGGTAGTACCGCAGATCGCCACTAGGGGGCGAGGAGCAACCAAGGAACAAATAACCGAGATAACTCTTGTGTGTAAACGGCTGCATTTATCTCAGTTAACTGGACCAAGCTCGGACCGGTCTCGGCATGGCTCGGTTTTTAGGTGTAGTGTAAACGGGCCTTATCTTAAGAGCCACCCCGTTATCATGTCGTGTGAATCAGGCTTTGCATTTACTGCCTTTACTGAGCAGCAAAGAAGCCTAATGTGCACCTCTGAGGAGTCTTACAGAAGCATCTACATTTTACATGCAGAGGGTGTGAATAGTTTTGGATGGCAGTGTAGGAAACCAAGGTTATCTTTCAAATTAAAAAGAGCAACCTGAAAGGGAAAGTGTGTAACAAATTTGGCTTTTAATTAGCAGAAATCAAGTATTGCTTTTATAAATCCATATTCTGCCAAAGTCTAACAAGGTCACATCAAAAACTTAGTGGTTTATAAATATATAGATAGCAGTGCACCCACCGGGAGGCGTCATGTTGCGTCACCATTTTTCATTACAGCAGCTGAAAGGGGACAAACTTCTTACCCATATGCGTTTTCCCTTTCTGTCTTCTATATGAAGACGCGTTGTCGGTGGAGGAGGAGTATAAACAAGCAAAGACGACCATAGATCACCTATGTGCCATTTTCTGTTGAAATGGAGGACTGTCCATACTCCTTGGCAGGGTATAAGTGGTATAAGTGGGCTAGTAGGGCCAAGCCCTCTTTGGAAAATTTTGAAATGCCTAATAATGATTAACAGAAGTCTCGCCTCAGTTTGCAGCTCATTGGGGCTCATTTTGTTCAGCCCAGGGTTAGCCTAGCCCAGTTTAGTCAATGAAGGCGGACGTATTATAACGTGGGTCGAGCGTGAGTCTATGTGGGTATTTGGTGTAGAGCGAGTAGGTACGATGGCGAGCAAGATTAACATAAATGAGGTGGATCATTTATTTTCTCACCCGTTTTCCTTAATGTCTTCTGAAGAAAAGCTGGAGGTGAAGAGGTTGGGGCGCAAAGACCAAATGTATTCAAATCAAGCAAAAGGAAAAGCGGGAAAACTGGAGATTTTCTGTGACTGGCTAACGGCAAGTGTAGCTAAGAAATCTCTTTTCTGCTTTCCATGTTTGGTGTTTAGAGGAAACACAGCTTGGACTCAACGAGGAGGTGTCAGTCTAAAACATTTATCAGTGAAACCCCTAATGCAGGTGAATTGGGTTGGCCAACTGACAGGCTCTGTGTAAGCTTGGTTTATTGGTATGTTTTGGTGGCCTTTTAGCAATTGTCTTTGAGCTAAAAAAGGACATGTCCACTTATAGCAGATTTTCTTTATTTCAAGTTGCATGCTTCTGTTGTTGGAATCCAATCTGCAGCATTTTATTACGTATAAATAATTATCTCTTAGCCCACCCTACAATTATCATCACCAGCTGCCACTGCTCTTTGCCCTGCGAGAGGGAAGAGAAAGTAATTGATGGCTTCCTGTTTGCGGTAAGGCGTATTGCGTCACTTCCTGTTGTTGCTGTGTGAACGGCGGATTTTTGCTCCAGGCTCTCTCGCTTTTTATCTTTAAACCTCTTTGCTGTAACACCTGTTTCCAAACATAAGCACTTTTAAAACATTTTCTGTGGCTGCTCATCACGTTTGGGAACTCCTCGTGTTTCACACGGTTTGTTCTTTGGCGTGATAACAGGGCGCTAGCCTAGCATTAGCCTAGCGCTAGCCAAGCCTTAGCCTCATAATGGCTTCTCCGTCTCTGACTAAGTCTCCTATCTGCTGCTCTCTGTGTCAGATGTTCAGTTATTCCTCTGCCTCCTTTAGTGATAATGGTACATGTAATAAATGTAGTATTTTTGTAGCTTTGGAGGCGAGGGTGTCAGAACTGGAGACCCGGCTCCGTGCTGTTGAAAAACCAGCTGATAGCCGCTCCTTTGCTAGCGCGGAGTCACAAAGAGTAACTTCACGTAGCGAACCAACAGCCGCACTCGAACAACCGGTTAAGCAGGCCGGCTGGGTGACGGTTCGTAGTAAGCATAGCTCTAGATTTCAGCCCCCAGATCACCACCAACCCATCTGCGTTTCTAATAAATTTTCCCCTCTGAGCGACAGTCTCGCCGAGGAGCCGACCTTAATTATTGGCAGCTCTGTAATAAGAAACGTGGCACTAAAGAAACCAGGAACCATAGTTAAATGCCTACCAGGGGCCAGAACGGGCGACATAGAATCCTACCTAAAACTGCTGGCTAAGGATAAGTGTAAATACCGCAAAATTGTTATTCACGCTGGCGGTAATGACACCCGGTCACGCCGATCAGAGGTCACCAAAGTTGGTGTTGCTTCGGTGTGTGAGTTTGCTAAAACAATATCGGACTCTGTAATTTTCTCTGGTCCCCTGCCTGATCTGACCAGTGATGACATGTTTAGCCGCATGTCATCATTCAACCGCTGGTTGTCTAGGTGGTGTCCTGAAAACGACGTGGGCTACATTGATAACTGGCGAACTTTCTGGGGAAAACCTGGTCTGATCCGGAGAGACGGCATTCATCCCACTTTGGATGGTGCAGCTTTTCTTTCTAGGAATCTGGCCGGATTTATTAGTTCTCCTAAATGCTGACAACCCAGGGTCCAGACCAGGAAGCAGAGCCGTAGTTTAACACACCTCTCTGCAGCTTCTGTACTGTTACCCACCCATTACCCTATTGAGACGGTGTCTTTCCCACGGCCAAAACTTAACAGATCAAAAACTGATCTAAAGGGAACAAATCATAAAAATCTAATAAAAATCCATACGGATCACTTTGAACCAAAAAATAAAAGAATTAAATGTGGTCTATTAAATATAAGGTCTCTCCCTCCAAAGACTTTGTTAGTTAATGAATTGATTTCTGATAATCAGATTGATTTGTTTTGTCTCACAGAAACCTGGCTACAAGAGGACTACGTTAGTATAAATGAGTCAACTCCCTCCAGTTATTCAAATTTCCACATTCCCAGATCTGTGGGAAGAGGAGGAGGAGTGGCAACCATCTTTCAGTCTGATTTATTAATTAGTCCCAGGCCAATTGATAACTACAGTTCTTTTGAACATTTAACCCTCAGTTTCCCTCATCCAAACTGCAAAGCAATAAAACCTCTTCTGTTTATTGTTTTGTATCGTCCACCAGGCCCTTACACTCAGTTTTTGGATCAACTGTCAGACTTCTTATCTGATTTGGTGTTAAATACTGACAAGGTTATTATAGTGGGTGATTTTAACATCCATGTTGACACTGAATGTGATAACCTTAGTGTAGCCTTTAAAACTATCCTAGATTCAATTGGTTTCGCTCAAAATGTGCATAAGCCAACGCACTCTCGGCTCCATACTTTGGACCTTGTGCTGACATATGGCATTGATTGTGAAGAATTAACAGTATTCTCTCACAACCCTGTCCTATCTGATCATTTTTTAATAACATTTGAGTTTAATCTAACCGATTTCTCCACCCCCAAAAGAGGGTTCCATTATAGTAGATCTTTATCGGATAATGCTGTATCAAAACTTAAAGAGTCTGTCCCCCTCTTAATATCCTCAGTATTGCAGAAATGCCCTGTAGATGGCAGCAATGCTGTTTCTTCCCATTCACAAATAGATACATTTGCTAACAGTGTGACTTCCTCATTGCGTTCTGCATTAGATAATGTAGCTCCCTTGAAAAAGAAGGTGATAATTCACAGGAAGCTGGCTCCCTGGTTTAATTCAGAGCTGCGTTCCTTGAAGCACAATGTTAGGAAATTGGAGAGAAAATGGCGCTCTACACACCAAGAGGAATCCTACTTAATCTGGAGGGACAGTCTATTGTTGTATAACAAGACCCTTCGCAGAGTTAGAGCAGCATATTTTTCATCATTAATTGAAGAGAATAAAAATAATCCTAGATTTCTCTTTAGTACAGTTGCCAAACTTACTCAGAGCTGCAGCTCTGTTGATCCATCCATTCCCTTAGCTCTTAGTAGTAATGATTTTATGGGATTCTTCATAAATAAAATTGATGCCATTAAAAATAAAATAATTGGCATCCTCCCAAACATGATTACCTCATCCCCAGTAAGTAAGGCAGCATTGGAGGAATCTTTAGAACCTGCACAGTGTTTGAACTGTTTAAAAGCAGTAGAGCTTTCTGAGCTATCTAAAATTTTAGCTTCATCTAAACCTTCTACCTGTATGTTAGACCCAATCCCAACCAAGTTGTTTAAGGAGGTATTCCCTTTGATCAGTGGTCCTATTTTAGACATGATTAATCTATCCTTAGTAAATGGATATGTACCACAGGTTTTTAAAGTAGCTGTTATTAAACCTTTACTTAAGAAACCTTCTCTTGATCAAGATGAGCTAGTAAACTACAGACCTATATCTAATCTTCTTTTCTTATCTAAAATTCTTGAGAAAGTAGTTGCTAATCAACTTTGTGAACATTTACAAAGCAATGACCTACTTGAGGAGTTTCAGTCAGGCTTCAGAGCTCATCATAGCACTGAAACAGCTCTGGTGAAGGTCACTAATGATATTCTCATGGCCTCAGATAATGGACTTGTGTCTGTACTTGTCCTGTTAGATCTTAGTGCTGCATTTGATACAGTTGATCACAATATTCTCCTACAAAGACTTGAACATACTGTAGGGATTAAGGGGAAAGCATTGGGCTGGTTTAAATCTTATCTGTCGGACAGATTCCAGTTTGTTCATGTTAATAGTGAATCTTCCTCAAACTCTAGGGTCACCTGTGGAGTACCACAGGGTTCAGTCCTTGGACCAATTCTCTTTACTATATATATGCTTCCGATCGGCAAAATTATCAGACAGCATGGGATTAATTTCCACTGTTATGCTGATGACACTCAGCTATATCTATCCATAAATCCTGATGAATCCAATCAATTACTTCGACTGCAGTCATGTCTTGATGACATCAAAAGCTGGATGACTTTAAATTTCCTGCATCTAAATTCTGACAAGACCGAAGTTGTAATCTTTGGGCCAGAGTCCTCAAAAAATAAACTTCTTAACCAATCACTTAATCTGGATGACATTAACTTGGCCTCTGGTGATAAAGTAAAAAACCTTGGTGTTATTTTTGACCAAGACATGTCATTTAAATCCCATATTAAACAGGTTTCCAGAGTTTCCTTTTTTCACCTCCGGAATATCGCCAAAATTAGAAACATTCTGTCCAGGAGTGATGCTGAAAAACTAGTCCATGCATTTGTTACTTCAAGGCTGGACTATTGTAATTCTTTACTATCAGGAAGTCCACAAAATGCAATTCAAAGTCTTCAGCTTATCCAAAATGCTGCAGCAAGAGTTCTGATGAAAATCAACAAGAGGGATCATATTTCTCCAATTTTAGCTTCCCTTCATTGGCTTCCTGTTAAATCAAGAATAGAATTTAAAATTCTTCTTCTAACGTATAAAGCCCTTAATAATCAAGCTCCATCATATATCAGAGCTCTGATTACTCCGTATGTTCCTAACAGAGCACTTCGCTCTCAGACTGCAGGTCTGCTGGTGGTTCCTAGAGTCTCTAAAAGTAGAATGGGAGGCAGATCCTTTAGCTATCAGGCTCCTCTCCTGTGGAACCAACTCCCAGTTTTGGTCCGTGAAGCAGACACCCTTTCTACTTTTAAGACTAATCTTAAAACCTTCCTTTTTGACAAAGCTTATAACTAGAGTGGCTCATGTTACTCTGAGCTACCTTTATAGTTTTGCTGCTATAGGCTTAGGCTACTGGAGGACATCAGGGCCTATTTTTCTCACTCTACTGATTTTTACTGTACTCCAGTCTACTGTTCTCCAGATTTCCATTGCATTACATTGAAATGACTGTTGTCATTTCAGCTTTTAACTTTTTGTTCTCTCTCTTTTTTCTTCATAGTAGGTACACCTGGTCTGACGTTCTGTTGACTGTGAAATCATCCAGGGAGGACAGATCACCGACTATTACCATCTAATGTAGAACAGATTACTAGATCAATGTGTGCTTCTGTGCTTTTTTGTCTGTCTTGTTGTGTCTCTGCTCTGTCTTCTGTAACCCCAGTCGGTCGAGGCAGATGACCGTTCATACTGAGCCCGGTTCTGCCGGAGGTTTTTTTTTCCCGTTAATGGGTGGTTTTTCTTCCCACTGTCGCTTCATGCTTGCTCAGTATGAGGGATTGCAGCAAAGCCATGTACAATGCAGACGACTCTCCCTGTGGCTCTACGGTTCCCCAGGAGTGAATGCTGCTTGTCGGGACTTTGATGCAATCAACTGGTTTCCTTATATAGGACATTTTGACCAATCTGTATAATCTGACCCAATCTGTATAATATGATTGAACTTGATTTTGTAAAGTGCCTTGAGATGACATGTTTCATGATTTGGCGCTATATAAATAAAATTGAATTGAATTGAATTAATCAAGAAAAGAAAAAGACGAAATAACCGGGAGAAAGCAAGTGGCTACATCAGCGTAGCCATTACTAGCAGGTGGAGATAATACATGAGGGAGCGCGGATTCAAAACCAGTGCAGAGGTTGCAGCTTTCTGCTGGACAGGTGAGTTAATTCAATCTAACAGTGAAGTTTATTTTGGCGTCATGTTAGAAACAGGGTGGTGTCGTCCAGCAACTCCTCTGTCCTCCCGGCAGAAACGGGTCATTTTGCTCGTCTTCATCTCCCTCTCACTTCATCAGATGACCTCTGACTCTGCAGGTCACCGAAAACCATTTCACACCGTGACCGTGGCTGTTAGCTATTAGCAGTAGCTTGGTACCAGATACATGGAGGACATGTTGACATTGTCACATTTATGTCACATTCTGTAGTTATTACGTGTTTAACGACGAGGTGGTTTGTAACTCATTTAGCGCACCACTAGAAGGGTGAAAATCTTACATACTGGGCCTTTAAGATGACACGATCCTCACTGCTGAGCTTGACTCCTGGTGTGGACTTAACTCAGAATACATGGATCCAGTCTGGTTTTATTTTCACCTATTCCTACTTCTCCTGGCAGGAACCAGCCTCCATAAATCTGGTTGTCCATCTGGGGGAGGTGTTTCCAGCGTGACTGAGAAGTTGGACATGAGTGATGAAACGCTCCGTGAACGTTGTATCTGCAGATGTTTGTGCCCAGCTGTCTCTGCTGATTCTCTCTCTCAGCTTCAGTCCAGGAGCTGCGAGATGTTTTACGATGAATCTCCATGTTTCCTCTCTCCGGGGGACACATTTTTTTTGGAAGCCCTCGATCTCTGCCTCCACTTCCTGTCGGCTCTAATGGCTTCCAGGTGAGAGGTGTTCCTGGGAGCTCGCCTGGGAATGATTATTAAAACGCTTTTCCTATCGATACAGTCGGCTTGATTCTGACTGGACTTGACAAAGAAAAGATCTCATGTTTGGCGTAATGTTACAGGGGAAACATGGTGACTTATTTGGCCTTGGTGTGCAGCAGTTGTTAAAGAGCAGAACCTGAAACCTGAAGCGGGGTCTCTGCTCCACATTTGGTTCTCATTAGTTTTTACTTGAAACCTTCTGGAGCAGCACCCAGGCATGAGGTCATGAAGCCAGTCCCAGCCAAGGCAAACATCCTGCCTCCTCCAAAAAAATGGAGACGGAGGAAGAGGGGAAGCAGGTGGAAAGTGGAGGCCAGTTCTTCTGGAGGTGTCGGGCTCAAAGTGTGTCGGAGCGCTGAGGGAAGAAAAACCTTTGGGGACAATTAGGACCTTCCTGCACCTTCATGGGAGTGCTTACAGGAGCTGATGGCGTGTTTAACAGAGCTAACATATATTCTTGTGTATTATTAGATTCAGTCTGTGGTTATGAGTGTTCACATGTGTGGGCATTAGGATGGGAGCTTGTGATTGTGTGTCAGTAGCTGTTTCCATCCAATTCTCATGCAACTTTTGAGTGACCTTTTAAACTATCGCAAAAAAAGAAAATGCACATCAGACGGGTTTCCATTTAGTGGTTTGTAGCGAATTAACCAGGAGACGCACAGCGTCTCGTCGTTATTGGTTGGCTGTAGTAAACAGGAAGTAGACGTTGCTAACTAGCATGGACCACAGATCAGTGATGGAGCGAGGCTTTAATGAATGTCCAGAGTTTTTTTTAAACGTCGGTCCACACGTACCTGTTTTTGCTTCCAGACCTGCTTTCGAGTGTTGAGAATATCTGAGAAGACAGAACCAGCTCATCAGTCATGTGAGGCAAACGCTCGCTACGTCAGAACCGGTTCAACAAATGTTTAATCCTTTTTAACCATTTACACATCACGGGAGCACGGTTCCTCGCCTCCTAGTGACGATCTGCGGTACTACTGCTCTTTAGGATTGAAGGAGGGAATCAAGCAAATAAAAATGGCGGCGCCCGTAACATTCAGGAAGTTATGTTTGGTTATATTTGTGATATTTCGTTGTTTGCGGAGAGTCAGGCGAAGAAGGCAACCTTTGGTAATTACTTGACAGAGTCGGCTTTTGGGAAGTGGTGCTCCTTGGTTTCCGGGGTTGGGTGCTTGGGTGTGTCCTAGCGGCTGCTTCACGGGGCCTGGGCTCCATGACTCTGTCGGGCGGGGTGCTGCTTGGCCCCTCTAGGCCCATTGCTGGGTCCACTCCGGCGTAGCTGGCTGCCGGTGGAGCAAGCGGTCTCGTCACCACAGCTCCTGGGGGCTTTGGCATTGTGGCTGATGGGGGATTCCTGGGGGCCGTCTCTCCTCTTCCCTGGGATGGGGGGGGGGGGGGAGACAGCTTTCCCTGTGTTGGCCCCTCTTGGGCACCTTTGCTCTGGGGGTCCCTTCGGGCATCTGAGGTTCTGGTTCCCCAGCATCTGCCTTGGTGCTCTGGGAGTCTTTGGTTCCTCACATCCACTACTGAGCATTTTTCTTATGCATAAACCTCACAGACACAAGTTCACTCTCACCAATACCTACAGGTGGATCCAGGTGCTACAGACTCACTTCTATCCATAAACTCCTGTTATTATCTTCAGCTGTAACTTTCTACATGTCGTATTAAATTATCCTGTATATTCTTCAGTGATGGTATCAAGGCGTTGGTTGTTTGTACCTGTAACACTTTATCAGCTGGTTCTGCTGTTCTTTTATCTCTCTTTGCAGGTGTATAAGCAGACTCAGAGGATGTTATATTGCTCTCTCCCTTTCCTCTCCTCTTTCACCTTTCCTCCCTTTTAGCATTTTGTCTCATCTGTTTCTCTTCTTTTCTTTCTCTTTTACCTTTTTGTTTCTGTGTCCATTGACACATATTTGGAAATAATCCCAAAATTAAGTTTTTTGCTATGGTGAAAGCAGTAAGGCTCCAAATGTGAAAGCAGATCTGTTGGACTCTCTTTGGTATTAAGACAATAATTCTTAATGCTGCACTGCCACAAAGGACATGTAAAAAAATAATAAATAAATAAATAAACTACCATCGGTCGAGGCAGATGAGCATTCACACTGAGCCTGGGTCTGGATAAACTTCTTAATCAATCACTTAATCTGGATGGCAATAACTTGGCCTCTGGTAATAAAGTTAAAAATCTTGGTGTTGTTTTCGACCAAGACATGTCATTTAAATCCCATATTAAACAGGTTTCCAGAGTTTCCTTTTTTCACCTCCGGAATATCGCCAAAGTTAGAAACATTCTGTCCAGGAGTGATGCTGAAAAACTAGTCCATGCATTTGTTACTTCAAGGCTGGACTATTGTAATTCTTTACTATCAGGAAGTCCACAAAATGCAGTTCAAAGTCTTCAGCTGATCCAAAATGCTGCGGCAAGAGTTCTGATGAAAATCAACAAGAGGGATCATATTTCTCCAATTTTAGCTTCCCTTCATTGGCTTCCTGTTAAATCAAGAATAGAATCTAAAATTCTTCTTGTAACGTATAAAGCCCTTAATAATCAAGCTCCATCATATATCAGAGCTCTGATTACCCCGTATGTTCCTAACAGAGCACTTCGCTCTCAGACTGCAGGTCTGCTGGTGGTTCCTAGAGTCTCTAAAAGTAGAATGGGAGGCAGATCCTTTAGCTATCAGGCTCCTCTCCTGTGGAACCAACTCCCAGTTTTGGTCCGTGAGGCAGACACCCTGTCTACTTTTAAGACTAATCTTAAAACTTTCCTTTTTGACAAAGCTTATAGTTAGAGTGGCTCATGTTACCCTGAGCTACCTCTATAGTTGTGCTGTGATAGGCCTAGGCTGCTGGAGGACATCAGGGCCTATTTTTCTCACTCTACTGATTTCTACTGTTCTTCATTCTACGGTTCTCCAGTTTTGCATTGTATTACATTGAAATGACTGTTGTCATTTTAGCTTTTAACTTTTTGCTCTCTCTCTTTTTCTTCATAGTAGGTACACCTGGTCTGGCATTCTGTTAACTTTGACATCATCCAGAGAAGACGGCTCACCCGTTACTACCATCTAATGTAGAACAGATTACTAGATCAATGTGTGCTTCTGTGCTTTTTGTCTCTCTTGTTGTGTCTCTGTTCTGTCTTCTGTAACCCCAGTCGGTCGAGGCAGATGACCGTTCATACTGAGCCCGGTTCTGCCGGAGGTTTTTTTTTCCCATTAACGGGTGTTTTTTCTTTCCACTGTCGCTTCATGCTTGCTCAGTATGAGGGATTGCTGCAAAGCCATGGACAATGCAGACGACTCTCCCTGTAGCTCTACGCTTCTCCAGGAGTGAATGCTGCTTGTCGGGACTTTGATGCAATCAACTGGTTTCCTTATATAGAAAATTTTTGACCAATCTGTATAATCTGACCCAATCTGTATAATATGATTGAACTTGATTTTGTAAAGTGCCTTGAGATGACATGTTTCATGATTTGGCGCTATATAAATAAAATTGAATTGAATTGAATTGGTTCTGCTGGAGGTTCTCCTCCCTGTTAAAGGGGAGTTTTCCTCTCCACTGTCGCTTCATGCATGCTCAGTATGAGGGATTGCTGCAAAGCCATCAACAATGCAGACGACTGTCCACTGTGGCTCTACGCTCTTTCAGGAGGAGTGAATGCTGCTTGGAGAGACTTGATGCAACCTGCTGGGTTTCCTTAGAGAGGAAACTTTCTGACCAACCTGGAGGATCTGATGGAGTCTGACTTTGGAAAGAGCCTTGAGATGACATGTGTTGTTAATTGGAGCTTTATAAATAAAATTCAATTCAATTCACTACATCCATTTTTAAATGCCCTCATTTTACTGATCAGAAGAAACTGAAAATTCATCAGTTCTTATGTTTCTACATGAAGTAAATTCAGCTTCAGTTGCTCTCTCCCCATTTTTATTTCACTTGTAAGTGGAAAGTGCCCCAGGTTACACGGTGGTGCAGTTGATAGCAATGCTGCCTTGCAGCAAGAAGGTGTTGCCTTGTGATGGACGGCACCCTAAGAGTATCTTAATCAGGGAAGAAACATTGAGAGCTGATTGGCTGATCTACCACCTCAACAATGTAGAGAATGAGCACATCAACTTCTTTAATAACCATACATTTATTAATATGTAGATAAGGTCAACTTTATCATCCCCATAGAGGGAAATTAATAATAAAATAAAAATTGGAAAAATGTAAAAAGAATATAGTACAGAGGAATTTTTATATTATTTGCAGAAATGTTCTCAATATTAAATATTTTAATATTTTTTAATAATTTGAACTGGCGCTATATAAATAAAACAGATTGAACTGAAATGCATTCTGAAGAGTTTGTGCTAATAATTCCTCAGTGTTGTTAGGACGCAATTCTATATTTAGTAGAATTGATCACTGCAACGGTGTTTTCACAGGTCTTCCCAAAAAGTGGATCAGACAGCTGCAGCTGATCCAGAACGCTGCTGCCCGCGTCCTCACTAAGACTAAGAAAGTGGAGCACATCACCCCAGTTCTAAAGTCCTTACACTGGCTCCCTGTATCTCAGAGAATAGACTTTAAAATCCTTCTGTTAGTCTATAAATCCCTGAATGGCTTAGCACCTAAATACATCACAGACTTGTTATCAGCGTATCAACCATCCAGACCACTCAGGTCTTCTGGCTCCAGCCTTCTCTGCATACCTAGAACCAGAACCAAACAAGGAGAAGCAGCATTTAGTTCCTATGCTCCACTTATCTGGAACAAACTTCCAGAAAACTGTAAAAGTGCTGAAAGCCTGAGTTCCTTTAAATCAAGATTAAAAACACATTTGTTTAAAATTGCCTTTGACTGTTCTAGTTAAACAGTTTTACTGTTTTTAATGTTCTTTTTTGTTACTACATTCTATCCCTACTTGCTTTTATTCTATTTTCTATCTACATTTTATTATTTTGCTATATCTTAATCATGTAAAGCACTTTGTATTGTCTTGTACTGAATTGTGCTATATAAATAAATTTGCCTTGCCTTGCCTTGCCTTGTAGCCCTGAGAGGCATGAGCCTCTAGATCAGCGTCACCTGAGAGGAGGACCTTCTCTTTTCCTGATTTTCTTTTCTGGTTTCCTTTGGTTGCCCACCAGGCTCAGATCGCTCAGCTGAACCAACCTAGAAGAACCTTGGCCTAAACCATTTGTCTTGTTTTAAAGGAGCCTCACAGAACAAAGTTCAAGGACTTCATTGAACCCGGTTCCAACGGATGTTTTCTGACTTCACTTTTGCCTCCCTTAAGGTCACAGTGAGCAGAACCTGTTGATCCATAATGCCTGGATTTAGTGAACGAAATACATGACTGAGTGCAACTGGTGGCTTCTCTCCACAGAATGAAGATGATTTTACTGACAACTATCAGAAAATCGAGAAAGTCCTAAGAACGAACCCAAACCCAAGATCTGGTGGAAGCCACCAAGGATCTAGCACGCCATGAAACAGGAACTGCTTCAGGGGTTCTCATGACGGGGTTCTGACTGAGAAAGAACAGCAGAGACCAAAGACCTGCAGAGGCAGAAGTGAAGTCAGAAAACATGGTGCTTCTACAGAAGCACCATAGAGAGCATTCTGACCAGCTGTCTCTCTGTGTGGTGTGGAGGCTGCAGCGCCACCGACTGGAAGAACGTGAGGAGAGTGGTGAGGACAGCAGAAGGGATCATCGGGGCTCCTCTCCCCTCCATCAAGGACATCTCATCTCAGCGCTGTGTGTCCCGTAACATCATCAGGGACCCCTCACACCCCCACCATGGACTGTTCTCCCTGCTGCCCTCTGGGAAGAGGTTCCGCAGCATCCGCTGCAGGTCCACCAGGTTCTGCAAAAGCTTTTTCCCTGTTGCCATCAGACTGTTGAACTGCTGACTATAAACTGGACTCTGCACCACATTTCCACATTTGCTCATTTGCACGTTTGCATCACTGCATCTCTATCTAGCATTACAAATGCTGCTGAACTTTTAGTTTCTAAATGCATTTTTGCACAATCATTTCTGCACATACAAATGGTTTAAATATTCTCCTGTATACTGTGATCGCACACTGTTTCTTTCTCCTGCATTGTTTACTTTTTAATCACTGCTGCACTTTATACTGTAATTCACAAGCTGTATGCAACGAAATGTCGTTCTGTATGCACTCTGTACATACAAAATGACAAATAAAGTTGTCTAAGTCTAAGAACATCACCAGCAGCTTAGGTTCAATCATCACCTGAACTTCCTCTGACCTCATCAGGTCATTATAAAACCCTCCTTCTGCTCGAGCCAGGACGTCCTGTGAAATCTGAAGGAGGACGGTCCCTGGTCTGGTTCCTGAGGGTCAGTTTCTCCTCGACCATGTCTGGAGGTTCAGGAGCAGCAGCTCAGCTGAGGAACAAACCTGAGATTCACAGCTGAGAGCTTCAAGCCAAACGTAATTTTTATTAGACTGTTTCTGTACAAAAAACACGGATCACAAGAAAACATCTGAAGAACAGAAGACATGCATCTATTTACAGCATGGCCAGAGACAGAGAAACCAAGGCCCCGAGCAGGGGGAGCGCCCCACCCCGGGGGCTTCATTCTAAAGACAATAATTAAACATTGTGCTTTGATATACTTTGATATATTTTATATTTCACAAAGATGATATACCTCTGCCCTCTTTCACATTGAAGTTAAACATCCAAAACGTTTCTGTTTCTGCTTAAACTCTGAGCTGAAGACCTGGATGGAGACACCAGAGGAGACGGTTCCAGGTCACTGTGTTCCTTCAGCACTTCTGAGTCCAGTTTTACCCATTCAGATCCACAAAGGTCCAGATTCTGACTGATGGAAAACTGGAAAAATGTGAAGTGGGAAAGGAAAGAAGTAACCGGAGCTGGTGCTTCACGTGTTCCGACTCCCTGCAGGTGGGATCCAGAGACGCTCCGGACTCTAAACTTATTTGTTCTGATAAAACCCTGCAACATATCTGGAGCAGTTTAGGAAACGTAAAATTTTAACCCCTTTTTTTTGAAAAATCAATTTTATAAACCCAAGAAACTCAAAAGCAATCATGGAACGCCTGCTGTGGTTCTGGAGGAACTGGCTGGTTCTCATGGATACAATCTGTGCTAAAATAATCCTCTTTGCTCAGTTGTTCATTTCTTTCTTTTCTAAGAACAGAGAAAAATCTAGTTTGAAAACTTCCCTGGATCTCATATTAACGTCCAGCTTCGTTCTTCACTGCTTTAAAAGAATCAATTAAAAAACTTCAATTTTTTTGGAGAACCTGAGAAAAACCCACCTGAAGTCTAAAATGTTCTCCTCTTATTTCTGCAGACGTAAAAATATAAATCCAAAACAGTTTGAAAAACTGGACATTTTAAGCAGATTTGCTTTGTAACTTTACTAAAGAAAAAATGTTGGATCTCCTTAAAGATTTTGGTGTTTTCACTAAAATGTTCTTGTGTCGATGAACCTGAGGAAATCTAATCAGAAACTGAGATACTCTCTAATCTGTGCAGAAAAGAAGGATTTCCTGAACTTGTTTGACAGCAGGATGACTAAACTGCAGGGAACACGGTTCTGCAAGTCAATGATCCGGATCGTGTGGAACGTTACCAGAACCACTGATGCTGACGTGAATACAGGTTTCCGTCACATCAACCCTGTCTGTCAAATAAAAGCCAAGCGTAGACAAGGATTTCATCCCTGATGTAGGAATATGAGGTTAGTACAAAGGTTCCTGGATGAAGACATGTGGCTTCACATGGTTCTAGGTTTCATCTTTTCTCTTCTTCTTTAGTGCTCCAACCAAAACAGTGCATTTAGAAATAACCTTGAATATAGATTTCACAATAATCCACACAGAACAAGAAAAAGCAGGAAAAACACAAAGTCTTTTACAAAAAGTTAAATATCAGAAAAAGCATTTTTCTACAAAAGTGATGAAAGCGTTGATTTAACTTCCTGCTTTCCAAGGTCGATCGTCACATTGTTTTTTGTTTTAATTTGTTTTTTTTTCTTTAGTTTTTTATTACAAAAACAGGATTGTTGTTTTTACTTGGTTACTGTTTTTACAAGATCTAAAAGGTATGAAGACATCCAGGTGTTGACAGGTATAATCCAGACTATCGTTCAGGCCTAAATCACAGAAGGAACGCCCAAAGCTGACGTCTTAAATACATGGAAAATAATCACAACCAGGAGAAACAAACAGAAAAAAACAGAGTCAAACCTTGCTCTGGTTCCGATCTAAGACTCGACACATCAGCGGAAAGAAGCTATCAAACAGGATCAAAAAAGTGAGGAAGAAGCAGGAAGTTGAACTCTGCAGCTTCCTTCTTTACAGGATATAGGACACAAACATGGCTGGAAGCTATGGTACAGAAAGGAACACGCTCCGAGCAGACGGCCCCACCCCCTTCCCACCCCCTCAGTCCCATTTAAAAATAAAATCAACTGGACTTGGTCCAACTGGGTCCACTGGGAGCTCTGGTTCCTGTGAGAACTGACAGGATTAAAGCTGCTGCAGCAGACGGGTTCGGGTTGGAGGGAACATTTCCAACCACCACAATCAGAATATTAACTCGTTTGGATCAAACCCTCCGCTTTTATTTGCAATCACTTTAGAACCGCTGCAGGAAGCTGATGGAAATAAAATCAGGATGGGTTCTTTGTTAATTCTGGGAGAATGTTCACATTCTGACAGAACAAACTCTGGATGCCGGATCTCTTCAGTTCTCCATCAATAAACTGGAGAAGATAAAAGCCAGAGGCTGCTGGGAAACGTCCAGATTCACTCAGAAACCAGAGTAGGAGCAACATTCGGCTGTTCTGGAGCCACATCCAGAGAGCTCCATTCACACCAAAATCCAAAGATTAAATCTCTAAAGGCTGAAACTGTTCCACTCTTCACTTCTTCCTGTTTGAGGCAGAATTTGGGTTCAGTCTAAAGGCTTGTCCTTCAGCTCAGCTGTGATTTTCGGCAGGTTTCTCCAAACCGAAGCTCCCGTTGGACCTGACTGCTTCCCACTTAGTTCCAGAGAAAACTGTTTATTGTCTCAGAACAACAGAACCAGCTGAAGATCATCCGGTCCGCAAAGCGTCTGCCAGCGGGGCAGCGTGATGTGGACTGCTGGTGGTGGAAGAGACGAAGAAGCAGCGGTGGTTCTGGGTCGGGTCTGTTCTGAGGTGTCCTCACATGGGGGGCACGATGAGGCCGGCCATGGCTGCAACACACACAAACCGACCCGCAAAGAATTACTCACAAATCTACCGGAGAAAGACCACTTAAAAGCTTGTTTTAACTAGTTAAAATGTTGCAATCACAAAAGCTCTGATTCTGTAATGAATGAACTCAGTTTTAGGCCTGAGTACAGACCATCTATATGTAATTCATCCTGTTACTGACATGTATGCATATTAACATGTTTCTCTGCATCTAACTGGGTGAGCATTCATAGCGTTGCTCTAGAGTGCTTAATATTTAATAGGGAGAGGATTTTGTGTTGCGTTGGGTTCTGTTGACTCTTCCATAGCACCCCTTACATGTGGACTTAGACTTAAACAAACTTTATTGTCATTTTGTTTGCACAGAGTGCCTCAGGGCTCCGTACTCGGCCCTTTACTGTTTACACTCCATTTACTCCCTCTTGCCTCAATTAAACATGGTGTTGCCTTTCATTTCTATGAGGATTATATTAAAATTTGTATGCCACTGAAATAGGGAAAGCAGTACTTTATAATTCACTTTCTGGATTATATTGCTGAAATAGAAGCATGGATGTCGTGGAATTGTTTGCATTTTAATGAAAAAAAAACTAAGGTATTGTTGCTGAAGCCCAGTGATGTTTCTAAAGTCCGTGCTGATCTGGGTCCTTTATCAGATTATTTGACTCAGACAGCAACAAACCTGAATGTGAGACTGGATAATGATTTTACACTTGATGCACAGATTCAATCTGTAACCAATTCCACTTTTTATCAATCGAGACAATTGGCGTTAAACCTTTTCTTTCACAGCATCATCTTGAGATTTTAATTAATGCTTTTATTACAACTCGTTTACATTACTTTAATGGTCTTTATGTTTTGCTAAACCGGTATTTAATTAACTGACTTCAGCTGCTGCAAAGAAATGAGAACATATCACTCTTGTTTTGGCGTCTCTACATTGGCTTCCAGTTTGTTTCCGACTAGATTTTAAAGTTCTTTTATTTGTTTTAAAGTATTTGCATGGTCTTGGCCATCAGTATCTGTCCGACCTGACTCAGACGTATGCTCCCTCTCGCTCACTCAGGTCGGCAGATCAGTTCCTGTTGGTCATCCCGAAGCCAAAGAAGAAGATGATATTGATGTTATGTTTCATGAATTAGCGCTATATAAATAAAATTGAATTGAACTGAGAGGTGAGCAACATTTTCAGTTGCTGCCCCCAAACTGTGGAATTAGCTGCCTCTGCAAATCAGACAGGCTGATTGTTTCTCCTTGGCTTTTAATTCAGTTTGAAAAGTTGGGTTTTATTTTTTATTAAATATTTTTATTTTATTATTTTATCTATTTTATTAGTTTTATAATTCTGATGTTTTGTTGGTCGGTCATGGTTTTATTGTGTTTTTGCTTGCTACAACTTGCAAGGGTATTTCTGTATTTTATCTGTGTTTATCAGTGTACGGCACTTTGGTCAACGGTGTTGTTTTTAAAGTGCTTTATAAATAAAGTTGTATTTGTTAACGGATTGTTTCATTAAAACAAAACGCTTCATTAAATTCAAGGTGAAATTATGCAAAAAATTCATGTTTCAGTTCTTTCAGGTGAAGTTTAATATGAAATAACAGAATTTTATTTCAATTAAATACATATACTTTTCTGAAAGTTATTGAAATCATGAGGAACTTATGTCTGAACACAGTGTTGCCAGATATGGGGGGGGGGGACACAGGCGTAATATGCACAGATGTACACCACACACCCCAAATACATTTATGTTGAATCATTAATCATAACTTTGCGATGTTTACACAATGTGTAAATGAATATGTGTCTTCATGCCAAAATACTTTTTTCCTCTTAAACAAAAAGTCATTGAATTATGTATTAATGGAAAATTAATTCATTTTACATTTGAATAAAGATGCAAGCTTTTTTGTTTTTATTTACCGTATTTTTTAGACCATAAGGCGCACCGGATTATAAGACGCATTAAATATTCTCCCCAGGTGTGTAATATCTCTCCACAGCTCTCTATCGTCTCTGTGGGAGGACAGAGTAGCTGGACTACACTGCCCTGTTTCTAACATAAGGCCAAAATAAACATTTATACTGAATTAACTTACTAGGTTTATTGCTGCTAGCGCGTACTCCGGGCGCGTACTCCGGGCGCGTACTCCGGGCGCGTACTCCGGGCGCGTACTCCGGGCGCGTACTCCGGGCGCGTACTCCGGGCGCGTACTCCGGGCGCGTACTCCGGGCGCGTACTCCGGGCGCGTACTCCTAAAGGCTCCCACATACTCAGGCGTACTGTCCGCATACTGTGAGCTTGGCGGACTCCGCTCTGACTCTCTGCAGACGTTTTACCTTCATAGTCCAGCGTACTGTCGCCTACATTTCTTGTGAAAAATTCCTACAATTCCCAGACTTTCTGCCAGTGGGACGAAGCGGTGGAACGGAGGTAAAATGTGTTTTTAGCTAGCTGAGCACCTAGAGCCGTTTCTTTTCAGGTTCCCAACCATAGACATCATATACGTAGACGCGTCGTTGGGCGGGTTCTGCCTATGCTGCGATGCGTCAGAGCGTCCGCCATGTTGAATGTGGCAAATCTGCAGTTACTCAGTCACTTAAACAGTATCAGAGGGACTTTAATCTCAGAATATACTTTGTATTCGTAATATTTTTATTTTTGCGATATTACAAGTTTATTTTCATATCCCTTTAGCTTCATTCACCTGAATTTATTCTCGTAAAGAATAAAAATAATTCAAATAATCTAACCTGAAATGTTTCCTCTTAATTCTCATAATATGACGTTTTTCTCATAACATTACCACTTTTGTGTTTTTGTTTTTTTTACTTTATTGTCCTAGGTCTTTTTTTCTCATATTAGTAATTTTACCTCTTTAATACTCCCCCAAAAAGTCTGTTCCTAAAGTTTCACATGTGAAACGGTTTTATGAAATCATGAAGACCACAATGTTTAGATTTAACAAATTGATCCTTATATTCATATACACACACATAAACATATATATATATATATATATATATATATATATATATATATATATATATATATATATATACACACACACATATATACATATATATATATATATATATATATATATACATATATATATATGTATATATATACACACATACACTGTATGCAAGCTAAAAACCTTGAAAAAGAATGGTCTTGCACAGTTTTTCCTAGTGTTGCCACTCTGCAGCTTTTGTGTGTCCAGTTTTGCAACATGGTGCAGCCTTAGTTTATAGAAGGCAGATACAAGTAGTGAAATCATCCCGAATACATTTCCATGCAGCACAGGAATGAGGCATCTTCTCTGATCCACGTTCACTACAACAGAACTCAACTTTTTTCTGCCACATACAATATGGCGGTGACGTTGACGTGCGAACCTGCGCCCAACGACGCGTCTACGTATATAATGTCTATGGTTCCCACCTGTCAGCGAGAACAGAGAGGGACTGATGCTACGTCCTGCAGACCGCCTGCTGGGAGCAGCTCAGTGCATCAAACTCCCTGTCACATGGAAAACAGTTTGATGTGAAGACTTCTTGATGCCAAAAAGTCGTAAAAATTGAGCTCTACACGTACGTGGACGCACGGACCTCCGCGGAGTGAACTACGCCCGAGTATGTGGGGGCCTTTACATGAATGCACTTCTAGTTTGGACATTACAGTCAGGCAGTCTGGTAGACAGCTCAGGGGTCCTCAGGTAGTGACACAGTGTACCGTAATATAATATCCTTTGAGTGGAGCGGCTTTGTGTAAGTCGTACTTACACAGTTTAACATTTTTGAGCGTATTGTACCTCATAAAATCAGTCAGTAAGCACAACGGTGATCATAGATAAGGCGCACCGCATTATAAGGCAAACTATCAATTTTTAAGAACATTTAACGTTTCTAAGTGCAGCTTATAGTCCATAAAATACAGTATTTATTTTTTCGCTCCCTCTCACACACGCACATCTAATCCTGAGCCTTGTGTACAAACCGACAACAATCATTTCTACATATTTTTTGCATGCTGTTTATACCCACATTCATACACAGTTTTGTTTAAAGCCTGGAAAAGGTTTTAAATTTCCAGGTCATTCCAGAGTCTTACACTTTGTTTTCAACCCTTGAAAGAGAACTGTTTAGCACAGCTTCATGTGCTGACGCTGTAACTCCAGGTACTTCATTTGGCCACATGATTCAACATTAGTTTGTCAAATACAGAGACAACTAATTAATTAAGTATTAAAGTATGGTTTATGGGTTGGGTTTCTGTAATGTTATCCGCGTGTAAAAACTCATCTTCATAACCAATCTCTGCTAAAAACGGTGATCTTGACCGCATAATCTACTTTCAGCAGTTATCGGCGGTTTTTGCAGCCGTAAACTGCAGAAAATACGAGCAACATTTACTCCTGTTCCAATGTCAGCCTAGAGCAGAAAAGACCCAGCCAATATGGCGGCGACGCAGGAAGCGCCCCAGAATATAATGAGGCGTCTAGTATATGTTGCCTATGGGTAGGAGTGTGTGAACGCGGAGAGGCGGAGGGATATTTTAGCCAGTTATACTCACAGTGTCTGTAGCATGGCAGTGCAAGCGGGTCTCTTTATAACTCGTCTATCGTCACTTGTTTTACAGCCTAAATAAGTGACTTCACTTTCAGAAACAAGCCCAAAAAACCACAACCTGTGACTGACAGAATTTACAGAAGTCGCTTATAAATAGCAGACTTGGCAACAGTATCTGCAAAAATCAATTAAGCAGTTAATTCTGCACCAAAACGATAACGGTGGTGTCTTTTCAGAATTCAGTTTTTTTAAGTGAAATCAGATGTGGTTCTGCTCCTGTGGCCCCATACGGAGCCCCGGCCCTCAGCTTTAAGGGGAACCATCATCAGCGGTGCCGTGTTGCGAGGCGTCTGTCAACGAATGACACCTAAACGGATCGGCTGCAGCTGAAGAATGCCTAAACGGACCCGGTCATAATTTGCAGTTCTCTACTGAGGGCTCAGTAGGTAGAGCAGTCATGTTGCAATCCAAACGTTGTTGGTTCAATTCCAGCTTCCACCTGTTGATGTACCCCTTTGCAAGGCACGTTATCCCCAGTTGCCCACGGATGGGCGTTTGAAGGTGTGTGTCGGGGGGATGTGGCTCTGGAAGGAGGCGCTTTGAGTGGTCAGTAGGACCAGAACATCTCCGCAGAAATTCAGTCCATTTAGCATCTATTCATGCCAGCGTCTGGCGCGGCTGCTGTGCGTTGCCCTTTAGCAGTTACACAGAGCAAATAAACAAACTAACGGGTCATTTCAGATGTCTGAGATGTTCTAACCTGCGTAGTAAACTAGATTTAGATTCTCTCTGAGTCAATCTGATGTGAACTGAATGTCCTCCTATGCTCACAGGAAGCCTGTGGGAAGAACTTCAGTTATGGATCAACTTTGACCTCTGATCTCAGATATCATCTTAGGGATGCTGGACGTCCCGCTGTGGCCCACAGGGGGGGTGAAGGGGTGAGACGAGCAGGGGTGGGAGTGGGATGCTCACCCTGGAGGTTGCTGCCATTGGTGGTGGTGCAGGTGGGGGGCGGGGAGGTCTGTGGCCGCACGACGGGGGCGAAGGCGCTCTTCTGTTTGACTGCGGAGATCATATGGACAGGAGAGAATGAACAAGGGCCTGGGAGCAGAGGAAGAAGAGGAGGAGGTGAGGAAGACGAGGGGTGACGAGCAGGCAGACGGGCGGGGATGAGGCAGGTGAGTCATGCGGGGAGGTGGTGGGGGTGAGGATGGAGAGGAGGGTGAAGAGGAGAAGGACCGGGCCGAGGTCTGGAGGAGCAAACACGTCCAGCAAAGTTGATCCATAACCTGAAGGACTAAACCAACCTGATGGGAGGCGGGGCTCCAGCCACACAGCCTGCTCAGGTGTGTGAGAGGAGTCAACCCGTCAGCTGGGGTCAAGGTTCTGCCTCCTTAAAGGAACAGTTCAACATTTCCAGAGACATTCCGTCAGAGAGCGAGGCATTCAGAGACCAGCGGCAGGAAGAAGAACGGCTGGTGTTACTGGTTCTGCTGGAAGCTTTCTGTTGGAGGATGAAGTTCTTTTACCCGTCCATGTGTTCAGGACAGAGACAACCGAGAAGAGAAGCTAACAAGAAGGTGTGCTCGACCACTTGGATCCAGCTGCTGGACCGAGTTCTGCAGTTCCTCTGGGGTAAAATCTAAAGGAAATGGCCACTCACACTGAGTTCTGGTTCTGATGGAAGTGCTTTCCTGTACAGGGGGAGTTTTCCTCTCCATTGTCACCTCATGCTTGTTGAGGAGGGGTTGTTGCAAAGTCTGGGACTGGAGTCAGTCGTACGGGTTGATAACAAGGATCTAAGAGGAATAGATGCAATAGATCTGTCTGTATGATTGGACTAAATGGACCACATGATTCTTATGAACTGGATTCTTTGGATAAACACCTTGAGATGAGATTTATTGTGACTTGGCACCGCATAAATAACCTGAACAGAACTGAATCTGTAGGAATATGTTCTCCAGAGGTTTAAGGGGACCAACTGAAACCAACTTGTTTTGTTCTGACCCAGATCCTCAGATTTCCAACCTAACCATCATCAGGTCAAGTCTCATTATATCTGAGGAAGTTTTCCCAGAGTTTTAATGAAGCATCTGAATTGTCCCAGCTGGCTAGATATTTTCCATGTGCTAACTCTAGATTTCAGTCCATCTGAACATGTCACTCTCTGCTGAGATGAGGAATGCTCTCTGGAAAACACAGACTTGTTCCTTTCAAAAATGAAGCAGGGATGTAACATGATGTATCGCTTCATGCCAGCATCCTGTGGTCCTCACATGTCTTCATCATTCCTGTTGTTGTGGAGTTAATGGATCGGGCCCAGAGTGGGAATGCGTGAAGGATGCAGTGAGGATGTTAGTAGGGTTAGTGGATGAGAAGCAGGAATGGAGGGATGGAGAGAAGGAGGGTCAGGAGGAGGAGAGGAGTCAGGGAGGAGGTGAGCAATGTGTGGTGGTGTTCACACACGCGCACACACACACACACACACACACACACACACACACACACACACACACACACACACACACACACACACACACTGAGAGCCTCTGTGGCAGGAAGCTGCAGCTCGGCGTTCACCTGGTACGGAAACACGACTTGAGCTCGCTGCCACCTAAACCAGCCTCAACTTGTTGAGCTTTTTGAGACAGAAACCCAAACAATTTAGCACTCCTGGTGGGCAGCTTCTGACTTCACCGTGCTCCAAAAACACACCTGTGCCTTCTGAGCTCTGGCTGCACCAGCAGCAGCAACTGGACGCTTGCCTCCTGCAGCAGCTTCCTGTTTACCTGCTGCACACCTCACCTCTCTGAGCTGCACTCCAGGTGGACATGGTCAGGGTCAGACTATACCTCCGTAATTTTCCCACAGGGGGCAATAAAGCAAT
Source organism: Fundulus diaphanus (assembly GCA_037039145.1). NCBI lineage: Eukaryota > Metazoa > Chordata > Actinopteri > Cyprinodontiformes > Fundulidae > Fundulus > Fundulus diaphanus. Next base: position 62,563,871 of record CM073125.1, read on the forward strand.
TCAATTCCCGCCAATTTTTTACTTCATAAAAACTGAATGTAATATGATGTTCTAACAAACCTCCTGACATTTATTTCCTCAGATTTACCCTGAGTCTGACTGTTAAACTCTGATCCACATTAAAATCAGCTCACATGATTCCTTCGCTTCTCCATCCAGAGTATTGGCCCAGAGCCTGCAGGAGGACACATTCTGGCTGTTTCTGATATTTATCTAAGATGTTTAGCTGTTCCCATTCAGAACTACATTCAGTGTTTCACAGGGACTCTGAGCATACAGTCTTTTCAATTGATAAATTATACTTTATTGCTTTTAAGGATTTCTGCCACATCAAAATGTTGGTTTTAAGGTAGCTGTGCTATGGTTGTTCACATGGTCACCATAAAGTGAGTCAGGTTTCTGTAATGACATTCGACATTTCAACTGGATGTTGTCCTCTGAGCAATAGGTAGGAAATTATATACAGATGCAAGTTATTGATTATACTATGAATATTATAAAAACTATAATGGATTTGTGCAAATATTGTAGATGCTTAAAAAAACAATTAAAATAACTACCAAACCTGAGCTGACTGAGCATGCTTGCATCAACATTAGCATGCTAATGCTAAGGTTTAATCATGATTATTTTCACTTGTTAAAATCTCTTTGAAACATTTATTCTGACAATAGTTTCATGCTAGCGTGCTAATAATACTATTAGCAGGTGAACGCTAATATTTACAACTAAGAATAAAGATTTTCATAGTCTCTCTCTGTCTTAACCAGTCTACCAAATGTGAAAAATTTATTTTGCCACGTTTCATGTTAAAGTTATCTTTGTCTTAATTGTACTCAAACATAATATCAGCATGCTAATACAAATATCTATAGCTAATTATCATGAATTTAAGTTTCTAAAATGAGCTTTAGTAAATCTAAATGTGAAACATTTAACTGACCTGTCAGTTTGAATTTCAAGCGATCTTTGACAACGTTAGGGGATCACAATGGTGCTAGCATGCTAATGATAGTATTAGCATGCTAAAGCTAGGACCCACTGGTGATTCTTCCCTTTTAGTTATAAAATTCTACTTTAACAAATCTGTCAGCCATCAGATATTGATTTTAATGATCAAATCAGATCAACCATACTGTTAAAATACTGATGATAGCACGGACTAACTCTCCAGCACATTACTGTGATCTTTAAACATTTTGGGGGAGGGGGTATCTCTTTCATAACTAGATGAGTTACATTGAATTACTATTTCAGATCCCAAATCTTAACAGCAATTATATCCTATATATGAAGATTGAGCTAATGATGGGAGAGATTTATGGAGTGAACTTTCTGTTTTGTTCACTCCACGTCCAGAGGAGCCAGTTGAGGTGGCTCGGGCATCTGGTTAGGATGCCTCCTGGACGCCTCCCTGGTGAGGTGTTCTGGTCACGTCCCACCAGGAGGAGACCCAGAGGAAGACCCAGGACACGCTGGAGGGACTATGTCTCTCTGCTGGGAACGCCTTGGGATTCCCCCGGAGGAGCTGGCCCAAGTGGCTGGGGAGAGGGACGTCTGGGCCTCCCTACTGAAGCTGCTACCCCCGCGACCCGACCCAGGATAAGAGGAAGAGGATGGACGGACGGACTTTCTGGACGCAGCTAAACTATCACAGCACTGCTTTTAGCTTCAGCTCCTTCATGCTACATGAAGGCAGACATTAAGGAGAAAACACTGAGAACATAGGAAAGTCTGGTACTTTCAGCCTTACAACCATAGCAAAGTGCAGAGCATTGACGTTCCCTACCCAGCGTTCTCTAAACAACATTCCCGAACCAACGTTCCCTACCCAGCTTTCTATGGCCAACCTTCATTAACTGATGTTCTCAAACCTCTATTCCCTAAAATGTGTTCCCTGATCGATGTTCCCTAACAGTGCCACAGAAGTCCCAAATGGTCACACCTCTCAAGGAGAAGTTGGAAGTTTAACGTTCTCCTCCTCCTCTTCCTACTGACCGCCCCTCTGATCAATGACGTTTTAAACTTCATCCAGACATTAACTCACTTGCGTAAGCAGAGTTGGCGGTGGATCCGTTGAGAAAGCTGGGAGAGCCGGGGACGCCCAGGTTGGTCATCCCCGCTGCTCCGTACCCGTTCATGGTGGACGTGATGGTGTTATAGTTGGACTGCTGAGGTGTGGAGCTTGGCACGTATCCTCGAGGAGACACACTGTTTGAGTTACGGGAATAACCTGAGAGAAGTAGAAAAACAAGCAATTTGTTGTATGTTGACACATGGTCTGCATCCTAAGCCATCAGACAGAGATAACCTGAGAAACCATTTAAAACAGTGATTTTACTTATTAAGGTTAAGGTTACATGTGGTGAAAGAACCAAATAATGAAATGAAAGTAAAACAGAGGTCCACGTCGAGCATCTCCTGCCTGTACAGCATCATTGTGAATATTAGTTCTGCTTTAATCAAGCACGATGGGAATAAAGCCAGAAAAGGTTCGTCTATCAATCATTTCTGAACACCACCAGGAGCGCAAACATCATCAATGCTTCAGATTAGTTGATTTTCTGGACTTATTCTCTGGAAAAGGACGTTTACAGGACAGAGACAAGTCCTCTGTGGTGACATCATCACCTAGCCTCGCCGCAGGCTGAACGGCCCATCCGTGACCCGGCCTCGGACCCTCCCAGCAGCACCAAGGAGCCCACTGCATTCCAGTTTGGGTAATTCCCACCAGGAGCAGCAAGCAATTGGAAACACATGGAGCTCTTGAGGAGAAAGTACTGGTCTGAGAGTTTGGACCTGACGGGCCAGGGCGGCAGCAGCGTGGGAAGCAGATCCAATCCAGATCCACATCCTCTGTGACTCGGCGCCTCAATCTAAAACATGTGTCGGCCACTGGAGGCAGCTAGTGGGGACCTGGGACCAGTGAGTCTACACAGGGCTGGCCATCTGCCCGCTGGGCCGACCCAAGCTGTGATAATGTCATCAAAAAATGTTATAAATGTATGTATTTAATTCATTTATGAATAATAAATGATGTATTAATAATATAAATGAATATATGAATAAAAGTATTGATAAACACATTTTTGTTCACTGCAACGGTATATGGGACATGAAGCGTTAACCCTTATTCTCTTGCTGATGTTCGAACTTTAAGGCCCCACTTTTTATTCAACATGGATTTTTTGCCTTACTGTTGGCCTAATTGTCTCATCAATATGAATATTTACTTCATGAAATACTGAAACGACGTCGCTAGCTGCCTTTGTTTGACAACTACTTTCACTGAAGGATGGGAGCTGTGCTCATCTGTGGCAGAATCAAAGCTTCTCCATTTTCACCGTGGTTGCTCTCTTCCGTGTAGGCGACTGCGCCTCCTGTGAGCCCAATGTGTCCAGATATCCTCTGGTACGTCGTGTGTCTCTGCATATTGCATACGTAATTATGGTGGGCCGCCATGACCAGGAAATGCCAGGGCCATTTTCCGGTCCCAGTCCAGTCCTCTTCAGCACCGACCGGATCGTGGACCACACAGTTCAGTGTTGAGGGCTGTTAGAAAGATAATCCTTAAATCTAATCTGTGTCCTGCCCAGAACAGCTTTTGATCTGAACCGAGTCTGGTTCAGAATCACTAAAGTTCTGTGAGGCTCATCAATCTTGAGTCTGCAGCAGAATCCCAGATATTTTCCTGCTGAACGACTTGCAGGTGTTCCCTGATGATGATCTCTGGTGATTCCCACTGACTCCTCTGTCTGCTCCTGCATGTGAAGCTCTCCTCTCGGCTTCAGTAACAGGTCGGAGGAGGAAGCGGTGGCACCAAGCTGCTCTGAATTAGCCTGGTAAATTACCTGGCAGGTCCATGGGATGTTTCCATTAATGCTTTAATCACAGAGGATAATTACTGAGCAGCAGGGAGGGCGGCCGGCAGCTCCTTGGTGTAATGTTTCCCAGCGAACAGAAACTTCCCATGACCTCATGGATTCCTGAGAGGTGTTTGCTGCTGGATGGGAGAAGCAGATGGGGGAGGTGCAGGTGGGAAGGTCTGCAGCTCCGTCTGCTTGCTGCTGAGGTGCGTTCACAGGCTGCGGGTTTTTCTGAGCTTCCCAGGAAAGCTTTCTGAGCTCCGTCTGCAGAAACCAGAGCCCTGACGACCGGCGATGTTTTAGGACTCACCCTGGTCGGCCTGGGACGCCTCGCTGATGTTGACGGCCAGCTGACTGCTGAACGAGTTGACGGCCATCATCCCGGAGTGAGCGGCAGAACCGGTGAGCGATGGCAGCTGGTTGTGGCTGCGGGGGACGCTGTAGAGTGCCTCGGTGAGGTCGGCGGCTCGCTTCAGGATGATCTCCTGCAGGAAGGGAGAAGATACAGGGACACGGCATCAGATCCAGACCAGGCTCAGTTATCAACGACTCTATAGGTCCTCTAAAGATAGCGTCCCCAGTAACACGCATTCACAAAGAAATGTAGATCATGGTCCAAGAGACTAACTATCGCTCCACCTGCAGCTGGAATCCTAGAATCTATGTTTCTAACAACTAAACCAGTGCTGACTTTTATTATTATGATTCTGATGATTTTTAAATGCATGTTTAAGGAAGTAAAGAATAAAGCTGCAATCAGGAGTAGCTTTCAAGTTAATATGCACATTATCCCATAATGGGTTCTGATGCTTCTGAGCTGGGTGCTTAGCTGGGTTATCTGCTCTGGTAGGGCTGGCAGTCAGCTGTATCTCACTTCATCTCAGGGGTTCATTTACTCCAGAGATCATCTGACGTCATTAGCTTCTAACAGAAACATCTAAATCCGATCTCCGGTACCAGAGAGGTCTAGTTGGGTCAGCGGCATTAAACCAGGTCAGCTGGTTTGGACTTCCTTCCAAAAACCAGCAGATCACAACCAAATTTCCCACTCTGAGGTGGACAGATACCGATTTGGGCCAATGTAAGGGTGTTGAATGACCGGGCCGGATCTCAGGTCCAGAATGGACATTTTTATTCATTGTAAAGCTGCCAGGAACAAAATCCTGCCTGACCTGTCAAAATAAAAGCCTAAAACTGATATGCAAAAACATATTTTTCCATCTGATTGTCCCTGGAAAAACCTCCCAGACTTTATTAAGTCTGATTAAGCTTCCTGCCAGGAGCTGGATGGGAACGTAGCACCTGAAGCTGCGGCCTCACCTGGTTGTTGTGCGGCATCCCATACAGCGCCTCCACCAGGTCGGCCGCTCGCTTCAGCAGAACCTCCTGAGAATGACAGAAAGTTCGGTTCAGAAACTCACACGTCGTCTTTCCCAGTTACACTTCGTCCTGACTCCGACTAAAACAAGCTGCTGAGGTGACAAACGCTGAATGGAGGACAGATGTTTTCCCATCAGGACAGGCGGCCAACCTGGGTGCCAACGGCTCTCAGCAGCAGAGCACTCAGAAATAAAGATCAGACGGAGGAAAGAGGGGAGAAACTGTGAAAGGAAGAGAAGAAACAAGAATGGAACGGACCAACGGAGAGGGAGCAAAACCAGATCTAAAAGGAGCTCAGATAGAAAATGAAGCAAGGAAGCAGGTTAAAGGGTCCAAAAATAGACCAAGCAAACAGAAACCTGATCATACCACAGACAAGGAGGAATAACAGAGGAGGTGAGGAGTCCCAGAGGAGCAGGCGTGAGGAGGTGGAGGCCTCTGCTGGAGCTCCCACAGGTATTACACCTGAGAGGAGTAACAGCTGAGAGACACATCAGCACTTTGAGTCCAAATGAAACAACAGAGAAAACCAGCTGGTTCTGCCTCCACCTGCAGCTTCCAGTCCTCCTCCATCACACCCGACACAACCGACACCAGCAGAACCATCAGACACAGAGCAGAACCTCTAATGCAGCTTCAGGCGCTGACTGCAGGTGAACCGGCTGTCCTGGAGAACAGGTAACAGGGATAGACACGCCCACTTTGGATGGTACCAATGTTTTATTAAAAAGTTTTCACGCAGAAGTCCCGCTGGCACAGTTTAGGATGGCAAACACACAGATTTAAATAAAATTACAGAAAAATCATATCGGGAAAAAATTCAGAAGGAAAAGTAATAATAATAATAATAATAATAATAATAATAATAATAATAATAATAATAATAATAATAATGAAAAGACAGAAAAGGAAAACAGATAAGTCTGATAAAAAATTAGGGGAATGTAATAATAGAGAGAAGGAAAAAATATATAAAGAATACTCTTCTGAAATATTACAACTTGAAAGTAACATTAAAGATGTTTACTGAATGTTAACAAAGGTCTTGTGTAAAAAATATTCTATATTTAGAGACATAAACAATGACAAATATTAGTTAATGGTAAACTCCTAATAATAATCAGAAGGATCAAAGGTAAAGAGCTGAAATCAGACTTGAATCAAAGATGTGCGATAAAACATCTGGATGGTGGCATCATGTGATGACGTCAGCATAAAGAATAAATACAATACCAGTCAAAATTCTGGACTCTCCTTCTCATTCAATGGTTTGTTTGGAAAATCTAAAATATACAAGATGTTTTGAGGTATTTCATAATTTTTAGTTTGATTCATATTCTAGATACTTTAGAGTCATAGTTTGATGTCACTATTTACCTGCAAGGTAGAAATCAGGGAAGTGAGGAAAAACCATTGAAAGACAAAGGTGGGTCAAACCTTTGAGCGGTACTGTGTGATATCATCGGCCATGACAGACGGTGCAGGATATGGCCATGATAAGACTACCGGCCCGCCTAGCTCTACTCGTCCTGTCTGGCTCTACACACCCCGCCTGGCTCTACTCGGCCTCGCATGGCTCTACACACCCCGCGCCGGGCTCTACTAGCCCCCCGCCGGGCTCTACACAACCCGCGCCGGGCTCTACACACCCTGCCTGGCTCTACTCGGCCCGCCGGGCTCTACTCGGCCTCGCATGGCTCTACACACCCCGCGCCGGGCTCTACTAGCCCCGCGCCGGGCTCTACACACCCCGCCGGGCTCTACACACCCCGCCGGGCTCTACACATCCCGCCGGGCTCTACACAACCCGCCTGGCTCTACTCGGCCTCGCCTGGCTCTACTCGGCCTCGCCTGGCTCTACACACCCCACGCGGGGCTCTACACACCCCGCCAGGCTCTACACACCCCGCCGGGCTCCACACACCCCACCAGGCTCTACACACCCCGCCGGGCTCTACACATCCCGCCGGGCTCTACACAACCCGCCTGGCTCTACTCGGCCTCGCCTGGCTCTACTCGGCCTCGCCTGGCTCTACACACCCCACCAGGCTCTACATACCCCGCCGGGCTCTACACATCCCGCCGGGCTCTACACATCCCGCCGGGCTCTACACACCGCGCCTGGCTCTACTCGGCCTTGCCTGGCTCTACTCGGCCTCGCCTGGCTCTACACAACCCGCGCCGGGCTCTACTAGCCCCGCGCCGGGCTTTACACACCCCGCCGGGCTCTACACAACCCGCGCCGGGCTCTACTAGCCCCGCGCCGGGCTCTACACACCCCGCCATGCTCTATACACCTCGCCGGTCCCTACTCGGCCCGTCGGGCTCTACTCGGCCACTTGTATGTATGGTGAGTTGTTTGAATGTTAGTGTTGGGGAGGGATTACATCTACGGGTGGGGGTGGGGTGTGTGTGTGTGTGTGGATATGGACGTTTTGGTGGGCTTGTGTCCGGCCCCCTGTCTCGGTCCTGGTCCGTGCCGTCTCCTGGTACGGGTTTCGCCTGGGGGGTGGGGTTTGGGGTGGCTCGTGCGGGCTGGCTAGCCAGGGTCCCCCCTCTTATTTATTTTTATTTTATTTTTTTTGGGGGGGAAGCCAGTAGGCTTGGTGGGTGGGCTGGGGGGGTGGAGGTGTTGGTCCTGGTGGGTGGTTGGCTCGCGGGCCCTGCCGCCTCTCCCTGGCCCCCGGGCTATGGTGGTGCCATTGGCGGGGCCCCCTTCTCCGGGTGGGCTTTCAGGGAGCGGGGGTGCCTATTGGAGTCAGTAGGAGAGCTGACTCCCTGGGACTGCTGTAGGCCCCCCAGTCCTTTTCTCCCCATCCTTGGGGAGGGGGGCGTTACTGGAGGTTGCCACTTTCTGATGACGTCCCTCACCCCAATTTTATCATGCATTTTAGACACTTTCACTCCAAACATTTTCACAACGCACATTCATGTAGGCCATGGTATGGGGGGGTGGGGGTGAAGACATCTGGGGGGGGGGGGGCTTATGTTGTGTGAGCCTTGCCTCAGATGGCTCCCTCCACCCCCTCTCGCATTTAGACATTGAGGGTTCTGGGCAGTTGCTTGGAGGGGGTGCGGGTGGGGGGGAGGAGTGGATAGGGTAAGGTGGGGGAGGGAGAGGGTTTTTTAGGTATTTAGGGGGCGAGGGGGGTTCTGGTTGGGTGGCCAGTATGGGTCATGTTGGCCCCCTCCCTGGGGGTCTGGTCCGGGGGGCGTCTGGTCCGGGGGGCGTCTGGTCCGGGGGCAGGATCGGGGGCCGGGCACAGGCAGGCGGATAGTCGGATTGTGGTGCCCCCCCCCCCCCCCTCACTTGGGATTGTTGGATGCGAGTGTTATGTGGTAATGTGTGTACGGCGTCGTTTTTTTTTCTTAAGTATATTTTTTTGTTTTTTTGCCAGGTTCGGGTCCGGTCCGCTCCCTCTCCCAAGAACATCTCAAGTCTCCACTAGGGGCGGAGCCCATCCCCCCAAGTCCTGCCCCCCTCCGCTGGCTGGCGCCTTGGCCCGCTGGCGCATTGGCAGCCCTCGGGTTTGGGGCGGGTTACCAGGTGGGGTCTGGCCCATTCCCGGTGGCTGCTTCGCGGGGCCTGGCCCCCCGGGGACCGGCCGGGGCCCCCGCCGCGGGGGCGGGGCACCCCTGGGGCCTCTGGGCCCATGGCCGGGACCACTTCAGCATAGCTGGCTGCCGCCGGAGCCCATGGGCTCGCCCCCGCGGCTCCTGGGGGCTTCGGCATTGCGGTGGCTGGAGGATTTCCTCGGGGTCGTCTCTCCTCTTTCCTTGGGGGGGGGTTGCGGATTTCCTGTGTTGGCCCCTCTTGGGCGCCCTGCTTTGGGGGCCCCTTTGGGAGTCCAGGCTTATGGGTCCCCTGGCGCCTGCCTCGGTGCTCGGGGAAGGCGGGCCTTTGGTTCTTCACAACCACTATTGAGCAATTTCCTTCTGGATAAATTTCACATACACAAGTGCATTCTCACAAACACCCACAGGTGCTGGGTTCCAGGTTCTAAGTGTTCACTTATATACAGAAAGCCTGTAATTTAAAAAAAAAAAATGTTTTCACTTTCTTTTCTCAGGTATCACTTTACACATGTCAGCTTAAATAATAATACATATGATTTAGCAATGGTATCAAGGTGTTACTCTATTGTATCTGTTACACTAGGTCTGTTGGTTGTGCTGTTCTTTTTACATCTCTCTTTCCAGGTGATGAAGCAGACGGAAGACGTTTTATCATTCTTTCCCTTTTATCTCTTCTTTCTTTCACCTCTTCTCTTTCTGTGCTTTCAAGGCGGGAAAACATGGACCATACAAGCTCCTCACCGGAACACGGAGGTTTCTGGGACCCCATCTGTGGATCCAGATGTCGGTTCTGTTCTGGGTCTCCTGCAGATTTATTCCTGCTGGTTCTTCTGTCTTGTTCTGGGTAACTTCCTGGGTCAGAGCAATGTCCTGCAAGTTTCTGAAGAGCAGCTCGGTTAGGGTTCAGACAGACAGGGATTCCTGGGTCGGACCTGTCAGAACCGGGCAGAGCCAGGGACCTTTTCCTCCATCATCAGAACCACCAGTCATTGACCAGATGGCTCAGAACATCTCATCAACAGCCCAGCTGTCGGGTTCAGACAGATCCAGAAAGGTTCTCCAGAAGCTTGTATTTGGGTCTGGTCAAAGTAAGAAGCTGAGGAAAACCTGCTCTTCCTCCTCCTCCTCATCATCTTCCTCCCTGTCCTCCTTCTCCTCTAATCTTTCTCTCAGACTCAGACTAATCTGAGGAGAGCAAAGCGTGTCGGCGCTCCTTCCTCTGGCTTCATTAATCTCCATTAGAAACACGACTTAGTTAATGTCTCCTTCGCTCGGCTGCAGCAGCTGCTCGCCTCCTGCTCGCCTCCTGCTCTGTCACACGCTCCACCGTGTCCACGAGGCCTCCTGCTTTCATGGCGACCCCACAGGTAATGACGCCTCAGAGGCTCGCTGCTCCCCTCACAGGAGGCGTGTCTCTGGAGCTACATGTGCAGGTGTGGCTCTGCATGCATCCACGAGACCCCATCTGATCAACTCCAACTACCGAGGTAGGAGCCCGGCCTCCTTCTCCCTCACCTCCTGCTCCTCTTCCTCCTGCTCCTCTTCCTCCAGCTCATCTTCCTCCTGCTCCTCTTCCTCCTGCTCCTCCTCCTCTCTGACTGAGCAATTTCTTTTTCAGATACCTTGAAGGATAAGTTTCAGTTCGTGCTTCTGCTCCTCTCTCTCCCTCTCTCCCTCTCTCTCTCTCACACACAGTTCGGGTCCATCAGAATCTCTCCAGCCGGTACGGGCAGCCAGAGCGCTGAATGCTTTTGCGGCGCTGCAGGTCCAGCTTGGATGGATGCGGTGATGCGGCGGCAGGTGTCACCATCATGGTGTCACAGAACGTCACCTGCCGTTGACAGGCAGGAGATCATGGGGAGCAACGGAGGCTGCTGATTGGTTCATTCAGGCAGACGGAAACCTGGAGTTTCTCCATCAGCTAATTAGGATTATGGTCGTTTATTCCATCTTTTATCACAGCCGTCAGACTTCACTTAAAGTTATTCATTTTAACTGTGAATTAAACTGAAGCCTGTTTATAACAATAGATAGATCAATTACAATCAATAGAAAAGGATAAAGTGAAATTTGGTCAAAAATATTTTACTGTAAAAAAACAAAACATCTAAATAGCTGAAGAAAAATATATCAATAATGATTCATTTCTAATTCTTTTATGAATTTTATTGTATTGGTAAAAAACATTAAAATGCAGTGGGAAAAATAAGAAAAGGACTCATAAGCAAGTATAAACACTGGAGTATAAATATTATTAATATTTATATAAATATAAATAGATTTACAGCACATCTCCTACAACATAACTTATTGAAGAAAAGTGATAATTGACCTAAAATATTAAAATGAATCTGAAATGTGAATACAATTTAGAAAAGAAACCAAAAGCTACACCAGGTTTCTGTGATTTGAGAGACCCGTGGAAAACCATAGAGTACCACAGAGAACCATGAAGTATCATGGAGAACCATGAAATACTATGGAGAATCATAGAGAACCATGGAGTACCATGGATAATCATGAAGTACCATGGAGAATCATGAGGTACCCTGGAGAACCATGGAATACCATGGAGAACAATAGAGTACCATGGAGAACCACAGAGAACTATGGAATACCATGGAGAACCATAGAGTACCATAGAGAACCATGAAGTATCATGGAGAACCATGAAATACCATGGAGTACCATGGATAATCATGAAGTATCATAGAGAACCATGAGGTACCCTGGAGAACCATGGAATACCATGGAGAACAATAGAGTACCATGGAGAACCATAGAGAACCATGGAGAACCATAGAGAATCACAGAAAACCAAGGAGAATGGTGGAGGACCACTACAGAGAACCACAGAGAACATGGAAGCATTGAAAATCACATGGAACGGCCAAGTAGCTCAGCTGGATCTTGTTCGACTAAGGAACTGAAGTTGGATCCTGGGTTTCGGGGGTCATAGTGGGGGTCAGGGGTTGTAGTGGGGGTCAGGGGTCGTAGTGGGGGTCAGGGGTCGTAGTGGGGGTCAAGGGTCGTAGTAGGGGTCAGGGGTCATGTGCGGTGTTGAAGCGGAAGCTTCTTAAAGGAGACCCGATCCATCAGAGTCTGGAGAAGACAACCTTAGAGAACGGCCAGGCTGCAGCTCTTAAGGCGTCCAGCAGCCGGGTTCACCTCCCACGCCGCGATGTCTTGGTTGCAGCGGTTGACGTCATCAGGAGGACTCTCTGGTGATCGAGGCTTCAGGAACGTTGCCTCCGCCTGTCAGCTGCAGAACTCTAGAAATGGGACCAGGCAGGTTGTTTCCAGCCTGAGGAGCAGCGATTCAGCTGGAGGACCAGAGCCAACCACGCAGAGCAGCGCTGATGTCACCAGGAAGCAACGAGCAGCTAACTCTGGACCCATCCCCAGCTGCACCTGGTGAGACGTGGTCCTGGGATTCTTCCCGTGATTCAGCCGTTTGTCTCTAACAAGAAGAACGCTCATCGGCGTTTGTGTGGCTTCCCTCCTAAAAGCAGCCGAGGAACACCTCCGTGCTGCTGCCCCCTGTGGCCGTCATGCCCTTGCCCCTCTTCTGTCCGTCTCTTGACATATTCCTCCTCCTTCCTCCTGCTCCCCTTTTCTATTTTCAACCGCTGGTTTCTTGGGGCTTAATTACGGGGGGCCGACTCCGTGGCTGAGGAGGTGTGAGGCGAACAGGGATGAGCGTGACCCTGGAGGAGAAGCCATCAGACAGCGGTCTTAACAATGATAAATCACCCTGAGCACGGTGCTGCAGATACAGCCGCCTCCCTCTAAAATATGGATGGACCTGCAGGAGGAGCAGCAGGAGGAGCAGCGGCGCTCCAGCAGGATCTCCAGATTAGTGATTATCAGGTGGAGGAGTGCTCTAACGAAGCGGCACGCCGTGTGCAGCTAATTCCTTTCAGAGGCAACCGATTGAAATTCAGCTCATGAATTCAGCATCGCTCATTATTCTCATTGAACGGCGGAAATCTCCTCATTCATGGAGTGGGCTGGAATTAATAATCCCTGAACGGACCGCCGCCCCGTGAGTCCACATGGGGTCAATGATCAGAGCTAAGGTGCACCAGCTACACGCCAAACACGTTTAATCTCCACCTCCTGCTTCATAAATCCTGAGTTTCTGCTTCCATTCCTCTAACGACGCTGCCTTTTGCTCCCCAACGATGGCAGTCGTTTCTCTGCACATTAACTTATTGCTTTGCTCCGTGGAAAGAATTTAGCTGTGATTGAATCCGATAGGTTCTGCGGTTCTTGCAGGCAGCTTGACGGCCTCCAAACCCAAGTGGACGCTGCAGACCTGTGAGCTTCCTCCTAGCTCACGCATCTCCTCTCCAGTTGGGTTTTGTCCGGAATCGCTGCGTCACACGGCAGGCGATGCTAACGCTGTGAGAGATACAGCTGGGACGTGCTGGAGGAGTCTACCAGTTCATCCTGTTTCCCGCTAAATACAGAATTACAGCTAAACACGGAACGATCTTTGGTAGGAAGTAAAACACTTTGGCCTTCATTGCCCCTGCTTAACGTCTAAAAATAATCATTATTTCAGTCTAAGGTGATTCTACTGCTATAAAGCAAAGATTTTATTTATTACGGTTTTGTTTAGGAAAAAGTGCATTTATAATTCCATTAATAAAAGAAAAGCAATGGTTGTTGATTGTTAATAACATAATACTGGTGCAATAATGCTTTTAAATCTTTTGTTTTAAGCTGGGTTATGACCTAGCTTGTCCTGTGACCATAGCTCTCAACTCTCACGCATTGACCGTGTGACACACGCATTTCATCAATTGCACACGCTCACACGCATTACTTTGAAAATCTCAATCTTACAATCAAAATCTCACGCTTGAAACGCACGCGTACGGACGCTTCGCGTCATGGCGGAACCAATTTGCGGTACAATGGTTTCCGCACGTCCAGTAGTAGAGGGAACACAGCTGCAAGGACCGCCGCCGCGCAAACAAGTTTCCCTCATCCAAAGTGAAACACTTCTACGGTCCGTGTTGCGTGCGAATTAAATGATAAGTCGTCATGTTTTATTAGTTTGAAATAATTCAAATTGCCTAATAATTTCTGAAAGCAAACTGTCGCCATTACTTTCCTTCTTTATCGAATGATGTGAAGTAAGTCGGACCACAATCTCACTCTCAACTGTCGTCAAAAGTTGAGAGGTATGCCTGTGACATAACAGGATAATTTAATTAAACTGATAAAAGATAAAAGGCGTTTGATTTATACTTTAAATAAATTGTGAATTTATAGGAAGTCGGTAATAATTATTCAAGTTGGAAACGACGAGCTAGTTAACGTTAGCGTCTGCTGGCTGTTACACCACAGCAGCTAACAGCCCAGCATCGCCTCACAATGAAGCTTTAAATGTTTTAAATCATTAAAGCTTTGTCCAGCACTTTGTGAAGTCGGAACCACGAACAGAACTCCACCGGTCCTTGCATCCAGAACTTTATCCACACATCACTGTGATGCAATGAAGGACTCAAACCAGAGAACCTGTGCATCCGACGCTCTGGGCCTTTTCCTGCTTGATTAGCTTGGAGACGGGGGCTGGCCGGCAGCTTCCTGGGTTTAACGGCACTTTTCCGTGGCTCAGATCAAACGGGTCTCCGGTTTGTCGTCCCATTGTTCCCAGATTGACTTTTCTGCTCCTGCTAACCATCCTTCCTGCCAGCTGAAGCCATCATCCTTCAGCAGATGCCAGCTCTGCTCTCTCCAGCTCTGTAGCGGAGCGGCAGCTGCAGGTGAAACCTAAAGAGAAGTGACAGCCGGAGTTAACCCGTCGCTGCTCGCTCACAGCCGACATGCTGCTCTGTCAGCTCACACAGCGGCTCTCCTCCCCCAGCCGGGATCCTCTCAGAGCGCCTGGGAGCCAGACGATCTGAGGCCTTATTGAGTTTTCTTTGAATAAATAAATATTTAAAAGGCAGCAGAACGGGCTGTAAATCAGGCCGTCGCAGAGGCCAGACAATGTGCGCTCACTATTAGTATCAATTTACAAATAAACTGCTTTTTTAGGGACTGGATCTCCGATGTCAGGTTTTGATAAATGGTTTCAATTTGGCAGCTGCTTTGGAGTGTCAGGGTCCATCTGAGGCTCAGCGGCGGCTCAGCGGCGGCCCGGCGGCTCGCTGCCTCCAGGAATCTGCCTCAGTTAGCCTCATCGCAGGCGGCTGCAGCGAGGGTAATCTCCTCACGCCGACCTGGACGCCTGGCGGCGGCTCACAACGTGCGTCTGAATGCCTGTCAGCGAGCAGCTGACGCCGTTCCTGGACCAGAGATGTGGTGCTGGAAGGAAGGTTAGGGGCCCGATGCACCTCCACAATCTTTATACTCTTTACTGCATGTATCAGATTAAATATTTTTATCTGCGTGGATCAGATTAAATCTTTTTACTCTTTACTGCATGTATCATATTAAATCTTTTTTATTATCTGCAAGTATCAGATTAAAACTTTTTATTATCTGCATATATCAGATTAAATCTTTTTATTATCAGCATGTACCAGATTAAATCTTTTTATCTGCATGTATCAGATTAAATCTTTTTATCTGCATGTATCAGATTAAATATTTTTACTCTTTACTGCATGTATCACATTACATATTGTTATAATCTGCATGTATCAGATTAAATCTTTTTATCTGCATGTATCAGATTAAATCTTATTATATGCATGTATCAGATTAAATCTTTTTATCTGCATGTATCATATTAAATATTTTTATTATCTGCATATATCAGATTAAATCTTTATTATCTGCAAGTATCAGATTAAATATTTTTACTCATGTATCAGATTACATATTTTTATAATCTGCATGTATCAGATTAAATCTTTTTTATAATATGCATGTATGAGATTAAATCTTTTTATCTGCATGTATGAGATTAAATGTTATTATCTGCATGTATCAGATTAACCCATTAAACATCAGAATCACTGATGATAAACATTTCTATGTAACCTTTACCCCCTAATTAAATACAATCAGCACTTATTCAATAAAATCATAAAACAAATATTATTTAGGATAACATTATGTACCCTATTTTGTATCATTTTCTATTTAAATTGTTTCATTATGTTTTATTTTGTGCCTTTTTTTAAATAAATGAAAAAAACAATTCTGAGAGAAAAAGAAGAAAAAGCTGAAATGAGAAGAAACGGCAACCAAACCTGAACCGTTTCCAGAAACAGTTCAAGAAGCACCTCCCCGACTCCATCCTAACCCTCAGAACCAAACAGAACCAAACAGTCAGAACCACAGCACCTCTCCAGAGATCTGGACCTCCATCCCAAACAGGGCCAACAGAACCCGTCAGGAGGCTCAGCTTTGGCGCTGCAGGTGCTCCATTCAGGTTTGAAATGAACCCATAATGAGATGGGTCCGTTCTGGGTCCAGTCTGAGCCGGGCCCGCGGGGCTGACCCAATAAGCCGTCTGCACTGACCTTTGGTAACCTCTCGGGGTCCCCAGGGTGACGAGGGATGACCTTCTGTAGCCTCTGGAAACCGTAGTCGATGGTGGGCTCATTGAGTGCTGTGGGTCAGAGAGAGGACGACAGTTAGAGTCCGGCACACAGAACCAGAAACAGCGAGGAGCAGGTCGGTCTGGACACAACCCGGACAGAACCCGGACAGAACCCGGACAGAACCCTATGATCTTCTGAAAACGACTGTGTGACCGTACAGACTCCACGCTTCCAGAGGTTTGTACGGCACGTTTTCCACCCGGGTTGCCAGTTCTGTTTCAGCTTCACCCTGTAAGTCAGTGTCTCCCTGGAGGCTTCCGTCCTCCTCCGTCCTCCTCTGACCTCCTCTGACCTCCTCTGACCTCCTCTGACCTCCTCTGACCTCCTCTGACCTTAGCCTGGACCTCTGATGGTTCTGCTGCAGCCAGACAGACATCTGACCACATGGAGGTTCTGAACCCTCTGGTTCTGGGTCCATCCCTCCATCCATCCATCATCCATCCATCCGTCATCCATCATCCATCCATCCATCCCTCCATCACCCACCCCTCCATCCATCCATCATCCATCCATCCCTCCATCCATCCGTCATCCATCCATCCGTCATCCATCATCCATCCATCCATCATCCATCCCTCCATCCATCCATCCATCATCCACCACCCATCCATTCCTCCATCCGTCCATCCTCCATCCACCCCTCCATCCCTCCACCCTCCATCCTTCCATCCTTATGTCTGCCTGTGGTGCTTCAGGTTCAGGAAGTCCACCCTCCCTCTCTGGCTGACCCTTGATGGACGCAGGTCTTCTCCACCAGAAGATCAGAACCTGTCGTGTCTGTAGCTTTAAAACCAACACAGTGGTTGTCTGGTCTCTGCAGTACCTTAACTGGACTGTATCTGTACTTTAAGGTGGAGTCTCAGAAGAACTGACTGAGCTGCTCTGGTTTCTGCTGTCAGACCACCTTCCTGAGGCACGAGGAGCCACGCAGGCCTCACAGTCATCTTCAGAGTGCTGCTTCCTAGCAGCAATCAGCCATATGCTGTTCATTAGGTGAGCCACCTCATTCTGCCCTAATTCAATCCTGCCAGTCCTTTCTTTCCCTCCATTCTCCACTCATTCACCTCTGCAAACAATCAGCCTTCCTCCTCCTGCAGCACCGAGCGGAGCTGCAGAAACACCCGGAAATGAGTTCAGGGAGATACTTCTCCATAATCAAGCCCATTAATCATAAAAGGCTGTCAAATTTGACTTTGGGGACAATTTGTCAGCCGATCCTGCCCACTCGGCTTTTGTCACTGTTGGCTCTTGTATCCTGTAAGGATGATTGACACTTCAAATGCTGCTGAGTAGAATAGCTAGTTTGTGCTAATATGCATAACCGCGGCTTTCATGAATAAGAATAAGGCAGCTATCCGGCAGCACAGAGGGGTCTCCTTCAAAAGCTCCGCCGCTGTTTGTCACCGCCGCTCCGAATAGATGTTATTACCATTATAACAATATTTGTTTTCTTTTCCGGGAATGGGATCGTGGCGAGCTGCTAAATCAAATTTGTCGCAGCACGTTTGGAGCGGCAGCGGAGGAGAAAAAGGGCTTTCAGGCTGAGGTGGGGATGATGATGTGTGAAGGGTGACAGAGCGCTGAGGGACGTGGGCCTCGCCGCCGACTTCCCACTCTCCCCGCCTCCCAGACAGGAAGCAGAGAATCTATTACCTCCTCACGCCGCGGATCAAAGACCGATTCATTGTAGGGTCCCACAGAGATTTTTTGGAGGCACGAGAAGCAGCCGAGGACGAAGAGAGATAACGCAGTGGGACGACACGAGCAGCAATCAGCAGCAAATCCCACACCGGATTCTGTCCCGACGCTGTGCACCTACGTCCAAACTCATAACAAGCTGGAGGCTCGGTGGGGGCGGCTGCAGTACAATCAAAATCCCATTTAGATCTGAGGGAGGAGGTGGGCTGCATCTGAACACATCGTGCTGCTGCACCAGACCCCAACTCAACAAAACTTTCCGCTTTATTTGGTGTTGTTTCAACTTCCTGCAGAACATCAACATATAGAGTTTAAACAGCAAAACTCTTAGCAAAAGAAAATCTCTTCTGTGGCAGTGGAGGGCAGATGTCCTCCACTGCCTCCTGGTCTTTATCTCCACACAGCTTCAACTCCTCATCCAGATGCATTCACTGAACCTCAGAAACGGGAACGCTATTGTTCTACTTTGCTTAATAACATCAAATTCCCACCATTACCGTTTTAGAGTAACAGGCTGATAAAGATCCACCAGCACCTTTTCAAAAGATGGAAACAGAAGAAAGCAAAGCTTTGACATTTCCATTCAGTTAAAACACTTCAGCCAAGCTCCTTGTTGGTGATTGATCTGGTTTCTCATCCACTTTCCCAATATTGTCAATCATTGACAACGCTCAGGTAATGAGGCTAACCTGGACCCGGTCAGCAGCAGGTGATTAGTAGCTGCTGGAGCTGCTCACCATGTCCAGCTAAACACGGAACGATCGGGTCCATGTTCTCTACGTTCTTAGTCTTAGTGAGGACTTCAGAACCGGGTCCATGTTCTCTACGTTCTTAGTCTTAGTGAGGACTTCAGAACCGGGTCCATGTTCTCTACGTTCTTAGTCTTAGTGAGGACTTCAGAACCGGGTCCATGTTCTCTACGTTCTTAGTCTTAGTGAGGACTTCAGAACCGGGTCCATGTTCTCTACGTTCTTAGTCTTAGTGAGGACTTCAGAACCGGGTCCATGTTCTCTACGTTCTTAGTCTTAGTGAGGACTTCAGAACCGGGTCCATGTTCTCTACGTTCTTAGTCTTAGTGAGGACTTCAGAACCGGGTCCATGTTCTCTACGTTCTTAGTCTTAGTGAGGACGCGGGCAGCAGCGTTCTGGATCAGCTGCAGCTGTCTGATCCACTTTTTAGGCAGACCAGTGAAAACACCGTTGCAGTGATCAGTTCTACTAAAGATAAACGCATGGATTAGTTTCTCCAGATCCTGCTGAGACATCAGTCCTTTAATCCTGGAAATGTTCTCCCGGTGCTAGAAGGTCCACTTTGTAATTGTCTTTAGATGGAGGTTCAGGTCTGAGTCCATCACTACTCCCAGGTTTCAGGCCTGATCAGTGGTTCCTAGCTGAAGCAGCTGAAGCTGTGAGCTAACCTTTGATCTCTCCTCTATTGGTCCAGAAATTATTACTTTAGTTTTGTTTTTATTCAATTGAAGAAAATTTTGGCACATCCACGCATTGATTTCTTCTAGGCATTTACTCAGTGCTTGAACTGGTTCATAGTCACCTGGTGACATGGTGATGTAGAGCTGTGTGTCGTCTGCATAACCCTGACTTTAATGACAGAACCAATCAGCATTCCCAGAAGATTACAGGAGTCAAACTCAAGTTCTGGAGGATGAGTGTCCTTAACGTTTAGATGTCTCCAAAGTCCAATACATCCAAACACAATTAGGTCAATTAGCAGAACTAAGTAGAACCTGTTGCTAGGAACAGCCTTTGATCCAGCTGTGTTGTCTTAAAGTTTCAATATCCTCAAGTGTTCACCTGGAGTCTGGGCTTTGACTAGGCCATTCTGAAACACAGCTCTGCTGTGATCTAAAACATCCCATAATATCTCTGGCTGTATTTTCAGGGTGGCTATGTTAAAAGGAGGTGAACCTCCACCCGTGTTCTGCAGGCTTCTAGCAACGCTTCCTTAAATATAAATGTAGTAATAAACAATAAATACATTTATAATTTATTTAAAAGTGAACATCTAGCAAAGCTCTGAGGCCAGAAACAGAACAGCTGCATTAGACTCAGGTTCTCGAACACAGATGGACTCTAACCGCTTGAACTAGATTTAATCAGAGTGAGGGGGCTGAATACTAATGCCATCACAATATTCAGACTGTTTTTGTAAGAATGGACTATTTCCCATCCTCTCAACCTTCACTGTCAGTCTGTAAAATAATATCTTAACTTCAGAGTTTGTGGTTTGAACAGAATTTACAGAATTTACATTGAGAGGTTTGATTAATTTACAGGGTGTGAATACTTTCTCTCTCAGTTCTCATGTAGTGACGTTCCCGGTGTTGCGACTCTTCCTGGAGGGAATGTCAGGAGAAATGAAGACCTAACTGTTGGATGGGCGGATGAAACAAAGACAGCCCCCCTCCCCCCCCCCCCAATGCAGAAATTAAGATCATTACTCACTATATTAAAATCTTGCTGCCCTCTGACCTCAGCCCCCATTGGCTGCCTTCAGGCTCCAAAGTGCCCCCAGCCAATCGGTGGTGGCTATTCCCTCCCAGCAGTCAGTAGTCGCCCACCCGCCCCCCACACCACCCCCCCTCCCATTAAGCCGCCCATATGAAGACAGATTGCCTGATTTAGTGTAAACATATGCTGCAATTCCAGGCATCAGTGCCACTTTCTCCGTGGTAATTCCTATCGATTTCCTCTCCTTGTGGGGACCCAGCCGCCACCGCTCTGCCGTCTGAGGCGCCTTGTGAGGAGCAGGGAGGCAAGAAGCTGATTCCTCCCATATTTAATCAAGTGTTTATGGTCCTCTGTCTGCTTTCTGCTCTCCACTTGCTGTGAAAGGGATCAAACGGTTGGTCGGCGTCCTGCAGATGGACTCGCTCACTGATTAGGCAGCTAAGAGACCGAGGAGAGCTAGAGGAGCAGAGAGGGGAGGCGGGCGACGTCTTAAACTAATTTAGCCACGCTAGATTTGCAGCTTCAGAGGAGACGAGGGCTGGGCGAGCAGCAGACTTCCTGCAGAAACTCCGGCTTCATGTGTGACACTCCTGCGGGCTGATGCAGCGGGGCTTACGGGGCGGTTAAACAAAAGCAGAAGGACGAACAATGCCTCCTCAGGTGGTTTCCAGCAACAAAACAAAAACCACTAAAGATGCAGACAGGTGTGCTGGTCTGAGCCCAGCTCAGCCTGATGCTCATCTGGTGGATTACTGGAAGCTCTCAGCAGTTTAATCTTCATTCTCTCTGTGTTTATTCACCTCCGCTTCCCTCTGACAGCTCACGCACGCTGCTGGTTTGCACAAATTTCCCGCTCGGAGACGTGCTGTGCCCTCAGGAGACGTTCAGAGCGGGCCGCTGTTTCCGCCGTGATGGCTTTGTGGCACAGCACTCATGTCCCTGATGAGCAGACACCTGCTGCGTGGCTTCCTGCTCTATTGCCCTGATCATCCAGATTCAGGGCAGGCGGCTCACTGGACGCCGTCTCCGTCCGGCTCAGTGATTGATGGGGTCAGCGCCGCTGATGATGAAGAGGAGGCAGAGGGGCTGGCTGACGGTCAGCACGCTGATGGTGTTGGGTGGGGAATCGTCCTTTCCTCCATCAGTCAGTCTCCACCAGATGGGAGGATGACAACATCACGGATCATCTTTAGAGCAGGGTTAGGGTTAGGGTTGCCCATCTTCCTCCACCAACATGTTCTGAGAACCAACATCCATCCATCCATCCATCCATCCCTCCATCCATTCAACCCTTTGTCCCTCCATCCACATGGACTAATCTCCATCACGGAGTATCTTGGTCTAGTATCTCATCTTTCCTCACAGATGCTGTAGAGTAACTCAGAAACAATCCAGGTTTTAGGTATTTGTCACCATGAGTCGCTGAAGCTTCAGGAGGTCAAAGCTGCTGCACACAGGTGGATGATCATCTCTGAATGTGTCCTCCAGTCAGGACAAATTCCTAAGTTTGATCTGAGACCTGCCTGGTGACCTCAAAGCTCCAGGTTACCTTTTCTCTGAGCTTTGTGATTGGACGGTTTATCCATGCAGAGTTAGTCTTTCAGTCAGCCCAGAATAACCTGTGCCTCAAAGAAACACCTCCCCAACCAGTTGTTATTTTCAGGAACAGCAGCTGAAAGAGCCCCGCAGAAACGACTAATTACTCACCATTAGTTCCACAAGTCCCTGAAGTGGAGCGGTTTTATGTGAAAGGAGGAGAAGTCCCCTGATGGAGAACACACTTCTGCTGCTGTCTATTAAAAGACCCCAGATCAAAGAAAAACCCCTGCTCTGTGAGCGTCACATGGCTCTGCGTTCGACAGGTGAGACACGACATGTGAGACATGACAGGTGAGACAAGGCAGGTGAAACACGGCAGGTGAGACAAGGCAGGTGAGACAAGACAGGTGAGACAAGGCAGGTGAGACACGGCAGGTGAGACAAGGCAGGTGAGACAAGACAGGTGAGACAAGGCAGGTGAGACACGACATGTGAGACAAGGCAGGTGAGACACGGCAGGTGAGACAAGACAGGTGAGACAAGGCAGGTGAGACACAGCAGGTGAGACAAGGCAAGTTGAGACAAGACAGGTGAGACAAGGCAGGTGAGACACGGCAGGTGAGACACGGCAGGTGAGACAAGGCAGGTGAGACAAGACAGGTGAGACAAGGCAGGTGAGACACGGCAGGTGAGACAAGGCAGGTGAGACAAGACAAGTTGAGACAAGACATGTGAGACAAGGCAGGTGAGACACGGCAGGTGAAACACGGCAGGTGAAACACGGCAGGTGAGACAAGACAGGTGAGACAAGGCAGGTGAGACACGGCAGGTGAGACAAGGCAGGTGAGACAAGACAAGTTGAGACACGACAGGTGAGACACGACAGGTGAGACACGGCAGGTGAAACACGGCAGGTGAAACACGGCAGGTGAGACAAGGCAAGTTGAGACAAGACAGGTGAGACAAGGCAGGTGAGACACGGCAGGTGAGACAAGGCAGGTGAGACAAGACAAGTTGAGACAAGACATGTGAGACAAGGCAGGTGAGACACGGCAGGTGAAACACAGCAGGTGAAACACGGCAGGTGAGACAAGGCAAGTTGAGACAAGACAGGTGAGACAAGGCAGGTGAGACACGGCAGGTGAGACAAGGCAGGTGAGACAAGACAAGTTGAGACACGACAGGTGAGACACGACAGGTGAGACACGGCAGGTGAAACACGGCAGGTGAAACACGGCAGGTGAGACAAGGCAAGTTGAGACAAGACAGGTGAGACAGCTGGATCCAGTTATCACTGCCTCCATCATGATACAAGGTTGGAATTAGTGCCTAATTTATACTGAAAGAAATGGAGGAACTTCAGGAACTTCCTGAAACAAACAGAACTAAACCAAAACACCTAAAAACATCCAGATGATAAACTACGACTTAGACACAATAATTACAACAGGACTGCAGCAGATTTCAGGTTATTGCTCCCTCAACCTACAGGGTACATGAAACTTCAGGCTACATTCGCTGAGCCTAAAGATTCATTGAAACTTCCTCTGCCAGACGAAGCCAGTAATGGAGAAAGCCAGAGCTCAACAGGCTTTCCTTTCCTCTGCACCAGGTTGTTCAACCATACAGCCTGGTGGCCTGCAGACAAGATGCAGGGCAGAGAACGCCAGGCAGGGTGAAGGTGTAGGATTGATCACGTGGAACCCTCTTATTCCATCATCTTGGTGATTTCTGTCAGGTTTATTGTCCTGTCTGTTGTCAGGGTCACTGGGGAGGTTCTGTCAGCTCCAGTTCAGAGGTCGTGAGATTTGTCTGCGTGCCGATGAGGAGCGAGGCGTGTTGGTGACACCTCTGGCTGATCTCCTCACAGCAGCCTGGTGTTGCTGCTGCTCATGAAGCTGTACAGGTGAGAGGCTTTAAATCATGTTTGCTTCCTTAAAACATCTGCTGCTGGTAAATTTAGGCCAGCAGACAGATGGGAGCTTTCAGCACGATGCTCTGACAGAAAAAAGGTGATTCAGACTGAGAGAAAACACAGTTTGCTGCCTCTGACACCCCGGAAAAGTTTACACTGTTATTTCCTGACAAATCAAAGCGAACATGAAACAGAAACACTTAGATTTTCATGACACCGAAACAATCTAGTTTAACCTTTGATCTCCTTCAGCTACATCCTTTCTTCTCATGGGTAAACAGGAAAGCTTCCAATTTCATTTGGATTACAGCTGCAAACTATGCAAGAAAGACTTGATCTTTGTCTTCCGGGGACCAATGCATCAGAAATCTGTGTCAGGCTAAATAACCTGGACATAATGCTTGGTGTCACCGGTTCAGATGGAGGTCTGCACTCATTTTCCTGCAAACGTCACGTTGAGTGGAGCCATAAAAGACGAGGAGCGCATGCTGCCTCTTGGTTCCGTCAGCTGCTGGAAGCCGATCTGCAGCCGCTTACACATAATTGCCTCCATGTGTTACTCTGACAGTAATTAAACAATAAAAATTCAGAAGTCAATTAGTGAACAGTGCTTCAGATTTGAGGAGAAGAACAGCGGTGGAGGAGGGGATGAAGTGAGGCAAACGGCTCCTGCTGCTCAAACCTTGGACTCCTTCCACGTTCCACAGGTTCACATTGGGAGAAGAACCTTCAGATCAGGACGTTCCAGCTGGACATTTGACCGCCGAGACGATGTGGTGGAGGGTGAAGCGGAGCAAACGTTTGGTTATCTGAGAGCAGCAAGGGAACTTTAACTTCAGGACAACAACGACTTGTTCAAGTGGAGGAGGGTTTTCCTTTGAAGAGCTGCTTAATCTCAGCGAACGCCCACTCTGGAAACTCTCTGACCAGAAAACAACATGTTGAGGACAGATACACAGGACATCCCAGGAGCTCCGAGTTCCAGCAGCAGAAACAGAAGAAAATGGCTGCAGGACAAAAATGTCTCACATTAACAGGATTGAGCCCTGAGAGATTTAACAGCAGAACCACCAGAACCTTTACTGATCTGGAATCTGCAGTGAAGGTCCGGTTTGACGTGATGTGAGCAGAAAAAACAGACTTGGTGCAGAAAGAATTACATCCGACTAAAGAAACCTTTCACCCTACTGCAACACAGTTTCCACGCTCCTCTTCCTCCTGCCTGACTCCACAGTCCTGCTTTTCTGCTCTACTCCTCCTGTCATCTCACTCTGACTTCATCATCCCAGTTTCCCTCCTCCTGGGTCTCCTGGGCTCAGAACCTCAGGTGCAGCTGCAGGAGGAGCAAGGAGGCGCTGTGGGGATGGAGCGGCTTGAAATTAATGAGGGAGCCTGGAGGTATTGACTTCCTGTGAAAACCAGCGGGCCGAGCGCCGCAATAACTCAGCACCCATCGATCCCACAGCGCCCCCCCTGTCTCCTTACCCGTCCTCCCCACTCGGGCCTCATCGATCCGCGGCAGTACAAGCTCTGAGGCGCCGCCGTCAACCCGACAGCCCCGGCTGACCCGCTCTACACCCACTGGGAGGCTGGGGGTCTGGAGGCTGGGGGTCTGGAGGCTGGGGGTCTGGAGGTCTGCACACACGCCTCTCAGGTCTACAGCGCAGTACTTCACCACAACGAAGATGATACACTGCAGTACGCAAAGCCTCCTGTACTACAGTAACGGCTGAAAATGTGGAATCATCTACATTTACGGACCTCAGTTTGTCTCCTTCATTTAGTTATCGACCCTTCGCTGTTACCAAGCAACAGCCCATGGGTCGGTCCGCTGTCGATAAACGGAGAGGAAGCGCGTTCCTGGCCTGGGAACCTGAATAAAACCAGCAGAACGATGGAGCGTTGGAAATGCTGAGCAGAAAGCTGCAGGAGGAATCCGTTTAACTCCGTCTCTCCTCCCCGGCTTCTTGTCATTCTTCAGAGCGCTTCTTGCCTCGGGCCAGTTTCTCAGAGCGAAGCTGCAGGATCAAATCCTCAAGCTGCTCTAAGCCACAGAGAGGAAGAGAGTCGGGAATGTGGGAAACACTCGGATCTCACTGCTCGTCACCTTCAGCTGCACCTGAGAGGCTGCAGGAGGAGGGGGAGAAGCAAACCCGCTCTGCCTGCTCAGATTCTACACAGAGCATAGAACCCTGCCGTGGCCATCGGGACCAGAGAGCCGACCAGGCACCTTTGGACTCCAAGGAACCAGTGCCATGTCTTTACCTGTTTCATTTAAAGCCCTGAAGAGCACCAGCCCCGGCCAGTAACACCTTCCTCAATGACCACAGGCTACAATACACCTAATTAGGAGCGTCAGAACCTTCTACACAGGAAGCCCTGAAGCTGGGCTCTCTCTATGACCTCTGAAGTCCGGTGCACGGTTGGTTTACTGTAGCCTCCAAAGCAGATCTGAAAGATCATTCCTGTTTAATTGCAAATGCTGTTTGCAGATTTAAGCCAAAAGTTGAATTTGAAACACAAACCAGGAACCAGGATTCAGAACTTCCACTGAGGATCCAAAGTCCCTTAATAACTATCAAGAACCCGTAGAGCAGAGCCCGACGTGCGTTTTATCTGCCGTATTACGTGTTTTTACAAGCAGAGCCGTTGTCCGTTGCTATCTGAGTAAACGAGCGTTTCCAAGAGGACAGGAGATGAAAAGGACCTGAGCAGTAACTGGTGGAGCTCCTCTGGAGAGCTCTGTGCTGCTGTCTGACGCCGTATGAAGGCTGAGGATGGATCCCTGACTGCTGGGGGAGTTCAGTGAGAATCTACTACACATCTGCTCTGACCTTTGACCCTAGAGGATGAAGATGATGGGGGTTAGGGTGACCTTATTTCCTTTTCTTTGACTTTTTTTCCAGTCTTGATGAGGTAAGTGGAAGCCTCAACAGGCGTCCACAGGAACATCTGTGAGAATGTTGTGGAACAGACCTGAGGAGTCAACTCTGCAGGACCTGAAGCTCAGGAAGGAAATCCTGAGGGCAGGAGCCGCTCACAGTCCATCGCTCCAAACACCTCAAATGCTCTGTTGGTTCTGAACACCCTGAGGACAGAAGGTTACGTGCTGCCGATGAGACAGCGGCCGTACTGAGCATGCTCAGTAGGAGGAAGTCTTCTGGAAGGTTAGAGGCTCGTGATGCTGTCAGGGATTTTCCAGTGTGGGTGAACTGTGTGCAGAACACAACCCAAACTTTCAGAACCTTTCTGAACATATGCAGAAATGTATTGCTGGGTTTTCTAATTTTAGCAATCCTCTCTGGCAGGGGAAGTTTTTCTTGTTTAGTTTTGAATGGTTTGGTTCATAATATTGTTGCACAGAGAGAGAAGAATAAAGATTTTCTGTTCCAGCTGTTTGGGATTCCTGACTGATGATGTGAACAGCGTCTTTGACCCAATGACAGGTTTCCAAAGAGGACAGCATCCTCTAGCAGCAGCAGCAGCTCTATTCAGACCACGCTTCAGCTGAAAGCAGAGCCCTCAGCTCCCGCCTCTCTATCTGCGACGGGGATCGCAGATTAGCATTGCAAAAGGAGGCGGCCGGAGCGTCCATTGTGAGCGCCCATCGCTGTGTGCCATCGGAGGAGGCGGTGCCTCGGCAAAGACGATAAATGGTGTTAAACAGACAGTCGAACACACTCCCCTCCTTCACGGCCTGATGCAATGACATTTACTTATCACACTAAACAGCCCTCCATCTGACCTTTCTGCTACTTTGAATGACATCTGGATATTCTGACAGAATAAGCGGAGGCAGAAACGGCTCCGATGTGAGACAAAGATACTGCCAACAATGAGTCTGAAGGGCGAAAGGAGAAAAGAGGGAAGAAACTCTGGAGAAAATGTTTACTGAAGGTCCTGCAGGGTTCTGGCCAACAATAAGAGTTCAAACTGAACCCAGCCAACAGGTCCTGAACTTCCAACCTGCACCACACACAAGAGGGCAGGAGAGCTGGAACTCAGGATGGAGAACCAGGAAGCTGGACCTTCTATGGGGGGGGGGGGGGGGGATGTCCACCTGAGGAGGTTCACCGCCGCAACTGCAGCGTTGGCAATGGCAACGAGCGTAACAGCATGGCCGTCTCACGTCTTTCTGAGAACGTTCTGAAAAATCATCGGCGAAACTAATAAAGGAAAGGTTGTCTCCCTTCCCCGGATGAAGGTTATAATTATAACAGGAATAAGTTTCGCTATAGATGTCATCAAAATGCACATAACTGCAGATGTTTGTTGTGGGCCAGAATCTCAGAGCAACTCGGTGACGTAGGCAGGAAATATGGGGTAAGATCACTTCCTAAATAGACCTGTACATAAAAGGATAGTTGTGTCCATATTAGTCAGAAGTTGTGCATAACAAACATTTGTAAACTCATAATAATTTAAATCGCATTCAAAAGATACAACATACAGTTTAAATAGTTACAACTTCAATAACTAATAAATACAAATTTCAAGTTTAAATTTGTGCTTTATTCTTTATGAACACAAACAGCAGCGGCTGCTTGAGAATACGGATTTTTTCTTTGAGAATACGAATTCACAACAGTGGTCTGACGTCACGGTTTCCAAGGCTGGTTAACGGAGCACAGAGTGCGAAGATAGGAGCCGCGCATGCGCTCTTCAGACTGACCGTCTCTGAATGCACCGCGGCTGCAGCTTCATTCCAGACAGCGCAGAGATCACAGTGGTAAGTTAAACATTCCCTTTTCTGCTGTTGTTCTTCAAAAGTACGTTTTCAGATCGTTTGAGGCGAGAACATTATACTTTTAAGCTTCCCTATGTGGCCTGTTTACAGAGTTAGTGCGTAATTTTAATAAAAAGTCCGACGTTGAGCGTCTGTGCCAACTGGTAGGTTTTTTAAGATTGACAGCCTATTTCCTACTTTTATCTTTAAAAAACAACATTGAGGATGGTATTAAACATGTGATCACGTTGAAATTGTGACTATTTATCTGTAAAGAATTAAAATGAAAACATAATTTTTATATATTAGTAACAGTAAAGGGAGTAGGGTTAAGCTACTTTGTTGCACCTACTAACCTTCACAGCATTGATCATTAAGGAAAAGTTATTTCTGTCTGCACCTTTACAATGATTAATCTATAAATTGTGTGCAGTTAGTTCAGTTAATTCTTTCAGTGAAATGGTAGAAATACCAGAGAAGGGAAGCCATTTGTTACATTTACTACTATTCATTTGACCCTTTCTTTCTTGAGAACTATAATAATCTGCATGTTAACCACATATAGTTTTATGGTGTGAAAAGGTGAGAATTGAAAAAACAATTATGGTAACATTTGGCATTTTTTATTTACAGGAAGAAACAGAAACAAAAAATGTGAGGATAAACACTTATGTGCTGATCCTCCAAATATTTTTTAATGAAGGGGACCTGAAACCAGCCTTCTAGCTAAACAGGGCCACCATCGTCCTCCTCCTTCAGCTGCTGCCCATCCAGAAGGTCCATGGATGGCCAGGGGAGATAGAGGTGCTGGTGACCCTCTGCTGGCTGGCCTGTGGAGCATCCTATAGGGAAACAGCTTGCCAGTAAGATTTCTCACCTTCTTGTCCTTAAATATTGCCAACAATGACACAGAATTGATACATAGATTATATTAATTGGATAGAAGATTAAGACATATCAGCATATTACAAGTTAATTTTGTATTTGGTGCAGGTCAAGTGGAGGCACGCTACAACAGGCACCACGCCAAGGTGAGAAACATCACTGAGCGTGCCTTTGGTGGTCTGAAGACACGTTGCGTTCCATCTTCTTAAGGGCGTTGGAGGTCCGCCTGATGTTTGCCCCAAAAGTAATCACCGCCTGCTGCATCTTCCACAATATTAGTATAGAGGCAGGGGACCAGCTGGACGTGGAGGACGAGGAGGTGGACCCAGAGGAGGACGACCATCCGGCGGCTGAAGACAGGGAGCTGCTCCAGCTGCTGCATGTTTAAGTTGACATGACTACATGTGACCTAACGTAGATCAGTTCTAGTCATGTTCACATGCTGCTTCATTTCATTTTTTTCACTACCTGTAAAAATACATAAAATAATCAGTAAATTAATTTCCATTCCAACTATTTTTAATTGTATGTTTGTGGGCGTTGTCTATTTGTATAAGATGTTAATAGAAGTTATTTCTTTGTTTTAAACCACGTTAGTAACTGTTAATTTGTTAAATATGTTACACCTTCATTGTGTTCCAAAGTTAAAACATTTGTCTAAAATAAATATCTGTATTTTTTTTCATATATTGTTACTATTGTTTTCTTTCCCTCTTTCTTCTCTCAATTCTTCGTGGCCTCACTCAGAGGAAACTCACTTAGATAGGAAAAACATTTATAGAATTTATTTATTTATTTATAGATTTTATATTAGGACTGGACGATATAGAAAAAAGCATATTGATAAAAAAAATGCATATTGATCGATAGATAATTATCAAAAAGATTTAAAACCAGGCTCTTATAATATTGCTAAATGACTTACTTTTAATATATCACACACAAACACTCAATCCCAATTAAATTCTTATTTAACCAACATTTTTAACCATAACTGATTTTTTTATGAAAAATGACTTAACTTAAGAGACCTGGGTGATGTTATTAAATACTGACAAAGAATAAACTAAAGTGACCAGCGCTGTTAGGGAGCGCTGTTAGAGAAAAACTTGCAGCCCGGAACTTTATATCGCGGATCAAGAGTGGCGAGTAGTTGTCTGAAGCCAGGTTTTTCAACTGCAGACAACAGCAGCATATCCATCACTATGAAGCACGTTACTGCATGCCTGATGTCCTTATGCCGCTTGGACGCTTTGTCATTTTATCACAAAGAAGGGAGCCCAGTTTAGCTGCTATACCTGCTTTGTTTTGGAAGAAGTTCCATAAGATTCCTAAGAAGATGACACGGAGTTGCGCGGGGCTAAAACGGCTCGCGCTGCTGCAGGTGTGAGCGGCTTACGTAATGAAACAAGTTGGTTGCGTTACCAGACTTTGTTTTTACCGGTTCCTTGCAAAATTTAAAAATCACTGGTTTATTTCTGTCAGACTGGCGAACTAGTAAAACCCCGTTTTGGGACAATTATTCACGTGCTCTGTGTTGTGGTTTGAGAGGGCGGGCTTTGTGACGGTGTGCCTGGGTCCGCGATTACGATTGGTTGAGAGGAAGCAGTGACTGCAGCATCAACTAATATAATAGGCTAAGAGGAAGGAAGGAAAACTGTCTCTATAACCAACTTTTATCGACCCTTTTTTTCCCCTTATTGTGCCACAAGTCTTTCGACTGATATATATTGTTATTAAATTATCGTCCAGCTCCATTTTATATGCTGCTGTCATCCTTGGGAGACATTTACAATTTAGTCCAGCAATTATTGAGTTAATAAAGCAACACGCATCAGCCTGATAAACACAAAACAAACACCAACTCTGTAAACAGGCCACATAGGGAAGCTTAAAAGTATAATGTTCTCGCCTCAAACGATCTGAAAACGTACTTTTGAAGAACAGCAGCAGAAAAGGGAATGTTTAACTTACTATTGTGAGCTCTGCGCTGTCTGGAATGAAGCTGCAGCCGCGGTGCATTCAGAGACGGTCAGTCTGAAGAGCGCATGCGCGGCTCCTATCTTCGCACTCTGTGCTCCGTTAACCAGCCTTGGAAACCGTGACGTCAGACCACTGTTGTGAATTCGTATTCTCAAAGAAAAAATCCGTATTCTCAAGCAGCCGCTGCTGTTTGTGTTCATAAAGAGTAAAGCACAAATTTAAACTTGAAATTTGTATTTATTAGTTATTGAAGTTGTAACTATTTAAACTGTATGTTGTATCTTTTGAATGCGATTTAAATTATTATGAGTTTACAAATGTTTGTTATGCACAACTTCTGACTAATATGGACACAACTATCCTTTTATGTACAATTCTATTTAGGAAGTGATCTTACCCCATAAGGAAACGTCACTTCCAAAACGCATTAAAATATTCGGCTAAACTGAGATTTCTGCCTTCCCTGACTGATTATTATGAAAATAATATACATACTTCTGGCTAGAAATGTCTTGAAAATGCATGTAAACTCAGCTGTTTTGATTTAATGTCTAAAGTAGGTTGGGTTGCTATAATATTCTACGCGATACTGACGGGGTGTTGGGGGGGGGGGGGGTGGATGTGCCATGTGTCAGGTTGTGACTCTAAGGGAACCACGAGTAGGAAATGGGAATGTGTTGCTCTAACAGCAGAGACTGAAACAGTTCCAGCTCATCGCTGAGTGATTCACAGCTCCCAACAGGAACTAGTTCCTCAGTGAGCTGTGGAGGACCTGGTGTGTGCAATCTGAGACGACCTCCATCTGGGCAGCTCTGAGTTTACGGTGAGTGTGCTCTCATCTACAGATTTCATGTTCCTCGTGTCAGAAAAGTGAGAAAATGGCCCATGGTTGAACCACGGCGAGCTGCTGGAAGAAAACATTTAATGCAGCGATGTGTAACCTTTAGCCACTAGGGGCGCTAAACCTGGAAGTTACGGGTTTAACGCCCCTGCAGGCCATTGGCCAACCTGATAACAGAGCAGATTGGAGCAGCAGACTGAAGTCACGGAGTTACTAAATACGAGATCACATTCACCCTTTAGAATAAATCCTACATCAGAGACCCAGAAATATGTCATCAGGTAGGTGTCAGATCTGTTTTGTTGCTGCTGTAACCCAGAATGGATCCGTCCCAATCCAACCCTCTCAAGTTACATGCAGAGCATCAACACGCACCAAGTGCTGACCTGAAAAATCAATGAATATACCTCAAATTAAGCTAATACACTGCAGCTTTAAAGACAGATTCAGCTACAGCCACAGTTTAACGTCCCAGTTATAAAACCAAGATGTCTCAGAGCTCCTGTTCTCTGCCGTTCCCATGTGGACCAGGTTATGGGATGCCTGCAGAATAGGCTGCAGAAGAAATCCTCCTTCAGGAGCAGGAGCCGTGAAGAGGAGCAGGGAGCAGGTATCCGATGATGAAGGCTGTTCAGAACCCCTCACTTTCCATCAGAACTCTGCTGAATGTCATCAGAGTCAGATCCACTCAGGTCAAACTCTCCTCTCTACTGGCCCTCCTCCTCCCCTCCTCCTCCTCTGCTCCTCCGAGTTGAGAACCTGAACCTCACCTCCTCAGCATCTTAACGAGGTGACCGACCAGTTTAATCAGCTGACATCTTTCATCTTCATCACACTGAAGGTTTGTGTTCCAGCTGTGAAGTTGTCTTACCGGTGTAGACGAAGCGTCCCGGCGCTCCTTTGCAGAACTGTTTGGACTTGTAGGACAGCGTGACCTCCACGACTCCGGGGATGTGCCGAGGGGGAGTCTGTACCCGGATGGCGTGCGGGGTGATCAGCTGCAGGGCGAGAACAAGTGGAGATGATTGGAGCAGCTGGGGAACCCCTCCTTCTGAGCTGATAAGACATTTTAAGTCTTATCAGCTCAACTAAAATGATAAATCAGCAGCACGGTGTGGTTTCAGTTCTCAGCAGACCTGAAGGTGTCCTTCAGGTCTGCTGAGAACTGAAGCACCAAACTGGGTCAGTTAATTGAGGAACAGCAGCCGAGAGTCGAAATCATGAGGAACGTTCACAAGTGGTTTCTAGACAACACTGCTGATGTTCTGCTTCTGCTTTTAAACCAAATCTAACTGGAAACGATGTTCCTCGTCTATCTATGTGAGTTCTAGGTGTCCTGTCCACGTCTGTTTTGGATCCCAGAACCTTTCTAGGACTTTAAGCATCAGAAACTCATCTATTAGATTCACCGTAGGCTTCAGCTGACTTTGAACTGACAGAGAGGAGGTTGATGCTCTGTAGATTGGTCACTTCAGAATGTTTCATTATGATCTTGGTCGTCACTGCAACTGCAGCTTCCAACCCGTCCCCCAGGGAGCAGTGGGTCGCCACGCTGCGGTACCCGGGGAGCATTCTGGGGCTAAAGGTCTAGGGACCCAGAGTGGCAGTCTGAGGGAGTCGAACCAGGAACCTTGCAGCCCCTCCAGGATGCAAGCGCCCTGCTCTCTGACCACTATGCCACCTCTACCCTGTTGGACAGCTTTGCTGAGAATCACCTAGATCTCCTGGCATTCGGATCAGGTAGAGGGTTAGGGTTAGGAACAAAAGGAACCTGGACCAGAAGGAACAGAGTTAGTTTGGATGTGAACACCCTCCTGCTATCCGCTAGCACTTATGTTCTGCCGGATGAACATCTGGAGCCATGCAGAGAAACAAGTGATCAGAAGAAGTCGCTCTGCAGCAGGAGATTCTTCTTCCCTTGAATCTGGGTCAGCTCTACGCTTTGAGAGAGACGGCGGGCTTCAGCCCGTGTGCTCGTCGCCTGACGGCACTGATCAAAGCGAATGGCTCCGTCAGCAGCGTGTGATGTGATGATGTGAGGCCAAACAGCGTGCAAAGGTAGGCTTAGCTCCTTCCCCACCAGGTGTTCTGCTCTTCTGGACCGGTTTCAATATTTCATGCGTCGCCGTATGCGCTGCTCCTCCTGCCGCTCCACATCTACATATTTTGGGGGGATGTGCAGACGCAGGTGTTTGAGGGAGAACTGATGATGATGGTTGCCCATTGGTTGCCCCAGTGTTGCTACACATCAGCAACTTCCCGCTCATTGGCTGAATTACCTATTTTATTCCAGATCATGAAACTGTGGAAGCTGGATGTTGGGTTGATGTTGAAGGCCAGTTTTATCCTATAAGCGCACAGTTTAAGCCTATAGCAGCATAACTACAGAGACAGCACAGGGTGACCTAAGAACCAGGGATCAGGAGTCTTTGCTGTCATTTTGTCACAGCAGTGAAATTTTTGTAAAACACCGGCTCAGAATTCCCACAGGTTCACAGACCCAAAACCAGACATGACGTTCAGGTTGAACGCACCGACAACACCTCCTGAGAAGCTAAAAGTGTGCAAATAGTCCTTAGTATCTGAAAAGATTCAAATGTTTGAGTCATAAAAACACAGACAGGAGTCACTTTACAGAACGATGTAAACTGCTGTGCATAGTTTTTACTAATGCAAATAGTCATTAGTAAAAACTGAAACATTCAAGTTAATTGATGCTCAAGTCAAAAAGACAGATAGCTGTTAGTTTACAGGATGAGGTAAAAACTATTTTGCTATCGCAGGAATGCATTAGACAGACATCCGTGGAGAAGTTTAAGTGTCCAAATAGTCATCAGCAAAGATTTGAATCTTC
This sequence comes from Fundulus diaphanus, assembly GCA_037039145.1. Taxonomy (NCBI): domain Eukaryota; kingdom Metazoa; phylum Chordata; class Actinopteri; order Cyprinodontiformes; family Fundulidae; genus Fundulus; species Fundulus diaphanus. The sequence continues at coordinate 62,599,171 of CM073125.1, forward strand.
AGGTGAAAGGACTGTGTAATTTGCATGGATGTCCAACCAAACACTCCCTGAGAAACTAAAAGTGTGCCGACAGAGATTAACATGTGAGAGAGAGTGTAAATGGGATCCAGAACCTGTGGAACCAGCAGCATGATAGTAAACCTGTAAGACATAAACTGGGCTGCTGGTTTGTTGACTCCCAGCAGGGGGCGCTAGCCCTCATAGCTTTGGGAAAGAAGCTGTTTTTAAGTCTGTAAGTTTTCGATTTAATGTTCCTGAAATGTTTTCCTGATGGAAGAAGCACAAACAGCGCATGGTCTGGGGATGTGTGGCAAAGCATTTGGCCCTTTTCTGGACTAGTGCTGCATAAACCGTGTCTAGATCCTGTAGACGGCATCCCACAATCCCCTGGGCCGACTTCACCAGAAGAGAAGAGCTGTTCTAGGGCCTTCTTCACTAGATGGGAGGTGTTTACGGACCAGCAGAGGTCAGAGGAGACATGGACGCTCCACCACCTCCCCCTGTATGTAGGGTAGGTGTTCAGTCCTCCTGGACCTCCTGTAGTCTATCATCACCTCCTTGATCTGACTGGTGTTCAGGATCAGGTTGTTCCTGGAGCTCCACTGTGTCAGATTGCTGACCTCCTCCCTGTAGTGGGACTCATCATTGGTGGAGATGAGACCCACTACAGTGGAGTCATCCACAAACTTCTCCACTGTGTCTGTGGGGGGGACAGCAGGACAGTCCTGGGTGAGAAGAAGAGAGCTGGGCTGAGGACACAGCCCTGTGGTGTTCCTGAGGATCAGTGGAGCAGATGTTCCCCATCCTCACCACCTGGGTCTGTTGGTGAGGATGTCACTGATCCAGGAGCAGAGAGGTGTGGAGATTCCATGCTGTGGAGCTTCAGAGCCAGCATGTCTGGGAGCACCGTGCTGATGCTGAAGTCCATGAAGAGCTTCCTGACAGGTGTTCTGCTGCAGGTGAGTCAGAGCTGAGTGCTAACCAGACAGCGTCCTCTGTGGAGACGTTCTAACCAGACAGCATTCTCTGTGGAGACGTTCTAACCAGACAGCATTCTCTGTGGAGACGTTCTAACCAGACAGCATCCTCTGTGGAGACGTTCTAACCAGACAGCATCCTCTGTGGAGACGTTCTAACCAGACAGCGTCCTCTGTGGAGACGTTCTAACCAGACAGCGTCCTCTGAGGAGACGTTCTAACCAGACAGCGTCCTCTGAGGAGACATGCTAACCAGACAGCATCCTCTGTGGAGACGTTCTAACCAGACAGCGTCCTCTGTGGAGACGTTCTAACCAGACAGCGTCCTCTGAGGAGACATGATAACCAGACAGCATCCTCTGTGGAGACGTTCTAACCAGACAGCGTCCTCTGTGGAGACGTTCTAACCAGACAGCGTCCTCTGAGGAGACATGCTAACCAGACAGCGTCCTCTGTGGAGACGTTCTAACCAGACAGCATCCTCTGTGGAGACGTTCTAACCAGACAGCATCCTCTGTGGAGACGTTCTAACCAGACAGCGTCCTCTGTGGAGACGTTCTAACCAGACAGCGTCCTCTGTGGAGACGTTCTAACCAGACAGCGTCCTCTGTGGAGACGTTATAACCAGACAGCGTCCTCTGTGGAGACGTTCTAACCAGACAGCATCCTCTGAGGAGACGTTCTAACCAGACAGCGTCCTCTGAGGAGACGTTCTAACCAGACAGCGTCCTCTGAGGAGACTTTCTAACCAGACAGCGTCCTCTGTGGAGACGTTATAACCAGACAGCGTCCTCTGTGGAGACGTTCTAACCAGACAGCATCCTCTGAGGAGACTTTCTAACCAGACAGCGTCCTCTGAGGAGACGTTCTAACCAGACAGCATCCTCTGTGGAGACGTTCTAACCAGACAGCGTCCTCTGAGGAGACGTTCTAACCAGACAGCATCCTCTGAGGAGACGTTCTAACCAGACAGCGTCCTCTGAGGAGACGTTCTAACCAGACAGCATCCTCTGTGGAGACGTTCTAACCAGACAGCGTCCTCTGAGGAGACGTTCTAACCAGACGGCGTCCTCTGTGGAGACGTTCTAACCAGACAGCGTCCTCTGTGGAGACGTTCTAACCAGACAGCGTCCTCTGAGGAGACGTTCTAACCAGACAGCGTCCTCTGTGGAGACTTTCTAACCAGACAGCGTCCTCTGAGGAGACGTTCTAACCAGACAGCATCCTCTGTGGAGACGTTCTAACCAGACAGCGTCCTCTGTGGAGACGTTATACCCAGACAGCGTCCTCTGTGGAGACTTTCTAACCAGACAGCATCCTCTGAGGAGACGTTCTAACCAGACAGCGTCCTCTGTGGAGACGTTCTAACCAGACAGCATCCTCTGTGGAGACGTTCTAACCAGACAGCGTCCTCTGTGGAGACGTTCTAACCAGACAGCGTCCTCTGTGGAGACTTTCTAACCAGACAGCGTCCTCTGAGGAGACGTTCTAACCAGACAGCATCCTCTGTGGAGACGTTCTAACCAGACAGCATCCTCTGTGGAGAGGTTCTAACCAGACAGCGTCCTCTGTGGAGACGTTCTAACCAGACAGCGTCCTCTGAGGAGACGTTCTAACCAGACAGCGTCCTCTGTGGAGACGTTCTAACCAGACAGAGTCCTCTGTGGAGACGTTCTAACCAGACAGCGTCCTCTGTGGAGACGTTCTAACCAGACAGCATCCTCTGTGGAGACTTTCTAACCAGACAGCGTCCTCTTAGGAGACGTTCTAACCAGACAGCATCCTCTGTGGAGACGTTCTAACCAGACAGCGTCCTCTGTGGAGACTTTCTAACCAGACAGCATCCTCTGTGGAGACTTTCTAACCAGACAGCGTCCTCTGAGGAGACGTTCTAACCAGACAGCGTCCTCTGTGGAGACGTTCTAACCAGACAGCGTCCTCTGTGGAGACGTTCTAACCAGACAGCGTCCTCTGTGGAGACTTTCTAACCAGACAGCGTCCTCTGTGGAGACGTTCTAACCAGACAGCGTCCTCTGTGGAGACGTTCTAACCAGACAGCGTCCTCTGTGGAGACGTTCTAACCAGACAGCGTCCTCTGAGGAGACGTTCTAACCAGACAGCGTCGTCTGTGGAGACGTTCTAACCAGACAGCGTCCTCTGTGGAGACGTTCTAACCAGACAGCGTCCTCTGTGGAGACGTTCTAACCAGACAGCGTCCTCTGTGGAGACGTTCTAACCAGACAGCGTCCTCTGTGGAGACGTTCTAACCAGACAGCGTCCTCTGTGGAGACTTTCTAATCAGACAGCATCCTCTGTGGAGACGTTCTAACCAGACAGCGTCCTCTATGGAGACGTTATAACCAGACAGCGTCCTCTGTGGAGATGTTCTAACCAGACAGCGTCCTCTGAGGAGACGTTCTAACCAGACAGCGTCATCTGAGGAGACGTTCTAACCAGACAGCATCCTCTGTGGAGACGTTCTAACCAGACAGCATCCTCTGTGGAGACGTTCTAACCAGACAGCGTCCTCTGTGGAGACGTTCTAACCAGACAGCGTCCTCTGTGGAGACTTTCTAACCAGACAGCGTCCTCTGAGGAGACGTTCTAACCAGACAGCATCCTCTGTGGAGACGTTCTAACCAGACAGCGTCCTCTGTGGAGACGTTCTAACCAGACAGCGTCCTCTGTGGAGACGTTCTAACCAGACAGCGTCCTCTGAGGAGACGTTCTAACCAGACAGCATCCTCTGTGGAGACGTTCTAACCAGACAGCGTCCTCTGTGGAGACGTTCTAACCAGACAGCGTCCTCTGTGGAGACTTTCTAACCAGACAGCATCCTCTGTGGAGACGTTCTAACCAGACAGCGTCCTCTATGGAGACGTTATAACCAGACAGCGTCCTCTGTGGAGATGTTCTAACCAGACAGCGTCCTCTGAGGAGACGTTCTAACCAGACAGCGTCCTCTGAGGAGACGTTCTAACCAGACAGCATCCTCAGTGGAGACGTTCTAACCAGACAGCGTCCTCTATGGAGACGTTCTAACCAGACAGCGTCCTCTATGGAGACTTTCTAACCAGACAGCGTCCTCTGTGGAGACGTTATAACCAGACAGCGTCCTCTGAGGAGACGTTCTAACCAGACAGCGTCCTCTGAGGAGACGTTCTAACCAGACAGCATCCTCTGTGGAGACGTTCTAACCAGACAGCGTCCTCTATGGAGACGTTCTAACCAGACAGCGTCCTCTATGGAGACTTTCTAACCAGACAGCGTCCTCTATGGAGACGTTATAACCAGACAGCGTCCTCTGTGGAGATGTTCTAACCAGACAGCGTCCTCTGAGGAGACGTTCTAACCAGACAGCGTCCTCTGAGGAGACGTTCTAACCAGACAGCGTCCTCTGAGGAGACGTTCTAACCAGACAGCATCCTCTGTGGAGACGTTCTAACCAGACAGCGTCCTCTGAGGAGACGTTCTAACCAGACAGCGTCCTCTGTGGAGACGTTCTAACCAGACAGCATCCTCTGTGGAGACGTTCTAACCAGACAGCGTCCTCTATGGAGACGTTATAACCAGACAGCGTCCTCTATGGAGACGTTCTAACCAGACAGCATCCTCTGTGGAGACGTTCTAACCAGACAGCATCCTCTGTGGAGACGTTCTAACCAGACAGCGTCCTCTATGGAGACGTTATAACCAGACAGCGTCCTCTATGGAGACGTTCTAACCAGACAGCGTCCTCTGAGGAGACGTTCTAACCAGACAGCGTCCTCTGTGGAGACGTTCTAACCAGACAGCGTCCTCTGTGGAGACGTTCTAACCAGACAGCGTCCTCTGTGGAGACGTTCTAACCAGACAGCGTCCTCTGAGGAGACGTTCTAACCAGACAGCGTCGTCTGTGGAGACGTTCTAACCAGACAGCGTCCTCTGTGGAGACGTTCTAACCAGACAGCGGCCTCTGTGGAGACATTCTAACCAGACAGCGTCCTCTGAGGAGACGTTCTAACCAGACAGCGTCCTCTGTGGAGACGTTCTAACCAGACAGCGTCCTCTGTGGAGACGTTCTAACCAGACAGCGTCCTCTGTGGAGACGTTCTAACCAGACATCGTCCTCTGAGGAGACGTTCTAACGAGACAGCGTCCTCTGAGGAGACGTTCTAACCAGACAGCGTCCTCTAAGGAGACGTTCTAACCAGACAGCGTCCTCTGTGGAGACGTTCTAACCAGACAGCGTCCTCTGAGGAGACGTTCTAACCGGACAGCGTCCTCTGAGGAGACGTTCTAACCAGACATTGTCCTCTGTGGAGACGTTCTAACCGGACAGCGTCCTCTGAGGAGACGTTCTAACCAGACAGCGTCCTCTGAGGAGACGTTCTAACCAGACAGCGTCCTCTGAGGAGACGTTCTAACCAGACAGCATCCTCTGTGGAGACGTTCTAACCAGACAGCGTCCTCTGTGGAGACGTTCTAACCAGACAGCGTCCTCTGTGGAGACGTTCTAACCAGACAGCGTCCTCTATGGAGACGTTATAACCAGACAGCGTCCTCTGTGGAGATGTTCTAACCAGACAGCGTCCTCTGAGGAGACGTTCTAACCAGACAGCGTCCTCTGAGGAGACGTTCTAACCAGACAGCATCCTCTGTGGAGACGTACTAACCAGACAGCGTCCTCTATGGAGACGTTATAACCAGACAGCGTCCTCTGTGGAGATGTTCTAACCAGACAGCGTCCTCTGAGGAGACGTTCTAACCAGACAGCGTCCTCTGTGGAGACGTTCTAACCAGACAGCGTCCTCTGTGGAGACATTCTAACCAGACAGCGTCCTCTGTGGAGACGTTCTAACCAGACAGCGTCCTCTGAGGAGACGTTCTAACCAGACAGCGTCGTCTGTGGAGACGTTCTAACCAGACAGCGTCCTCTGTGGAGACGTTCTAACCAGACAGCGTCCTCTGTGGAGACATTCTAACCAGACAGCGTCCTCTGTGGAGACATTCTAACCAGACAGCGTCCTCTGTGGAGACGTTCTAACCAGACAGCGTCCTCTGTGGAGACGTTCTAACCAGACATCGTCCTCTGAGGAGACGTTCTAACGAGACAGCGTCCTCTGAGGAGACGTTCTAACCAGACAGCGTCCTCTAAGGAGACGTTCTAACCAGACAGCGTCCTCTGAGGAGACGTTCTAACCGGACAGCGTCCTCTGAGGAGACGTTCTAACCAGACATTGTCCTCTGTGGAGACGTTCTAACCGGACAGCGTCCCCTGAGGAGACGTTCTAACCAGACAGCGTCCTCTGAGGAGACGTTCTAACCAGACATCGTCCTCTAAGGAGACGTTCTAACCAGACAGCGTCCTCTGTGGAGACGTTCTAACCGGACAGCGTCCTCTGAGGAGACGTTCTAACCAGACATCGTCCTCTGTGGAGACGTTCTAACCGGACAGCGTCCTCTGAGGAGACGTTCTAACCAGACAGCGTCCTCTGAGGAGACGTTCTAACCAGACATCGTCCTCTAAGGAGACGTTCTAACCAGACAGCGTCCTCTGTGGAGACGTTCTAACCGGACAGCGTCCTCTGAGGAGACGTTCTAACCAGACATCGTCCTCTGTGGAGACATTCTAACCAGACAGCGTCCTCTGTGGAGACGTTCTAACCAGACATCGTCCTCTGAGGAGACGTTCTAACCAGACAGCGTCCTCTGAGGAGACGTTCTAACGAGACATCGTCCTCTAAGGAGACGTTCTAACCAGACAGCGTCCTCTGAGGAGACGTTCTAACCAGACAGCGTCCTCTGTGGAGACGGAGCGATGGAACGATAGTCACTGAGGCTATGGTTGGTTTAGTTGGACAGGAACGATAACGGAGGATTTCAGACAGGCAGGAACCATGGAGAGCTGCAGGGAGAGGCTGAAGATGTCCAGATGTCCTGCTAGCTGGTCAGCACGATCTAAGAGTCTGGGCTGACACCATGTCTGGACCTGCAGCCTGGTTGGTGTTGACCTTCTTCAGGGAGGAGGTCACCTGGTGGAGCTGCAGGAGGAGAGGCTGATGGTTCTCCTCTGGCTGGGGGAGATGTTCAGGCTCCCTGCAGCTTGGAGAGTCAAAGAAGCTGTTGAAGGTGTCAGGGAGAGTCGGTCATTATCAGCCGCTGGTCGTCCCTGATGGATCTGATGTTTCTCTCCACATGTTACCTGGATTGTTGCTGCTGAGGTGGTCCTCCATGCGCTAATTCTACCTCTGCTTGACCTTCTGGATGCCTTTAAGTTCGCTTCTAGCTCTGCTGTAGGCCAGTCTGTCTCCAGACCTGAACGCTGCATCCCGGGCCTTCAGCAGGGACCGAGCTGTCCACCCATGGTTCTGGTCAGGAGACACTCTGATTGTCTTTGTGGGTAGAAGAGCATCAGAGCAGAAGTGAAGAACAGGGGGATTATGTGTAATCCTCTAGATCAACGCCTTCTTTAAACAGTCTGTGTTCAGGCTGAGCGGGCCTCTTCTGTCCAAACCTGAATGGATCTGATGATGCGTCTGGTTCTGCAGATCAGTGGTTTGTAGGCAGGGATCAGGTCCACAGAGATGTGATCTGATGTGAGCTGCTGCAGCCTGTTTTGGTAGACCTGATCTGATATATTGTTGTCTCTGGTTGGGAACGTTGTGAATTTGTGGAATCTGGGAGCTCAGCTTTAATCTAAAAACAATAAAACTTCTCAGCAGAGGAAGTCAAAATAAAACCGGACCAATAAAGACAAAAATGTTTCAAACCAAAGAGAAACCAGGCAGCAGAACTCATCCTGAAACAGGAAACTGACCTCGCTCCAGACCAGCATGGTGCCGAAGACCACCTGCAGGCCATCGAAGAAGTTGTCCCCGATGAGGATAACCGTGGCGCCGCCGGTCGTCCAGCCCTCGCTCGGACTGATGGCTTTGATGCAGGGCGTGGCTGCTTCGAAACACAGAGACACAGCAGCAGCATGAGCACCTGCAGCACACCTAGATGCTTGCATCTGACCTCTGATTGGATCGTTTACAGAGTTCTGGTGCAGAACATTATAGTTTGACCTCTGACCTCTCTAAAACTTCAGCCAGAATCAGACTAAACATGGTTCTCGTCCACGGAGACTCATTCACTAACAAATGCAAAGTGACTGGTCTTTCCAGATCAATAGCAGGAGCTGCATGCAAACGGGTCGAGGCAGACAGACGGACTCGCAGCTGCAAGGAAACGGGACCACCCTCTGTGGCTCTTTCCTGGAATGGAGACATTTTATCGGGAGGACGTTCCCGACGTTCCGGTTAACGCTCCACGAGATGTGATCTATAAAGCTGCGTTCAGAGGCTCCAACTCTCAGAGATATTAATGGAGAGATGAGCTTCTAATGGACAATGTTGCAGAAAAACTGCATTTAATTGGGTTTGTGAGCTCTGAGGAAGCTGAGACGGCTCAGAAAGATCAGAGAAGACGAAGGCAGCAAACTGACATCTCCAAACTAGTCCCAGCTCCAAATTCTCCTACAACTGTTTTACAGGAACAATTGTCCCAGGTTTCAAAGTCCAGCATTAATGGGATCAGGACTGAAATTGGAGCAGGAAGTTTTGATTTCAGGGGACTTTAAAAGGCTCCAAACTTTAGGGTCCTTGTTGGGACCAAAACAAACGTTGCAGCTGCTGCAGAGGGCAGAGGAGCCGACCGCCACCTCCTCATTCATTCTGCCGCTTTTGTTGGAGTAGTAAACAAAGAGTCTATTGGGGGTGGAGGGGGGGGGGGGGGCATGGACGAGGAGCAGGCGGTGGGAAGGTTTATCTCTGAGTGCCTGCAGACAAAGCCAGGAGCAGATGTTGGAGCTGTTTATCGCCTCTAAAAACATCCCAGTCTGGAGATGTTTGCCTGGATGAAAGATGAAAGACGCTGAGCTTCCTGCAGATACGGCTCCAGATGGAAAACAACGGGCCCCGTTTGGCCCCTGCAGGACATCAGCCAGCGCTCTCAGAGCAGAACGCTCAGCTCCTGAATGTTAAACAGGCCGTTTGGTGGAGTTCCTGAACGCCTCACAGGTGACAAACACCAGCACCTCTGATGGAAGCTGGCTCTGACAGAATGATGTCAAGGAGTGTTTGGTTTAGAACCCTGGAGGAGCCAGACGGGTGGGGACATTCTCCTTGTGTTTGAAGGTACAACGATTCCACTTGTGCGGAGTTTCTCGTGGGTTAAACCAAAACAAGACAAGGTCCACAGAGACTTCAGCTTCTGACTGAAACTTCTAAACTTTGAGCCCTGGAGACGGGACGGACGCAGCTGTCTAAACTGCAGCTGACTGTGTTTATAGGTTATTGAGTGATCAGGTGCAGAATAGTTCATCATTATCAGCAGATTTCAGCCCAAACTGAATTCAGTTCAGAGGAGCAGATGCGCTGAAACCATGACCTACAAGCAGCTGAGACGTCCAGGCAGCAACGGCATGGCCCTGCTCCAGCTGAGGAGGCTGTCATAAGCCTGCAAACACTGGGCAGTAAGGGCAGATATGAGATGGAGCCGCAGCTGTCCGTCTTCTGGTGCTCACAGAATGAAGACGCCGTCTCATCCTCCACAGCCCAGCTGGTCCGAGCAAACTGACAACAACAAGCAAGATGGAGCACGGTGCTCATATTCAAAGCAGCGAATGCATTGTTACAGTCTGCAGGAGGACCACACCCATAGGCGGACATGCCGGGCAGGACAGGGCGCCCCTCAGTAAATCAGTCGTGGAACCTCTAAACAATATGAAAATAAAAAGGATTCATCTTGGAGAAATATAAGGATTAATTTTAGCTTCCCCCGCCATTGTTGGTTCAAAGGTTTAGTCTGATGGAGAGGGCAGAACCATGACAGAGGGCAACAGAGTCCGAGGCAGCCGTGCAGGCAGAGGGGGGCTACCGATGTCTTAACTAACCTCAAGTCAGTAGCAACTTAAAACAAAAGACATGTCGCATACTTTCTTTATTTGTTCACCATTAAAGCTGCAGGAGGGATGGAGGGGGCAATGCCAGCGATTGTAAGGGAATAGAAACAGCAGATAGAGAAAGAAAGAGCTAGAAACATAAAAAGCAAAACATTTGCAAACAAATTTTGACTTTGGCTAAATAACTTGATCAGATATCTGGCAGTTCACATTCAGATGTTAAGAATAAACCTCTGTTGATGTGTGGCTTTTCAATAATACAACAATTAATAGTACTGTTATTAGTATGATTACTAAATCCATTAGATTCCATCCGTACATTTTACAACAGCATTTAAGTTTGCTGAGCCACCAAAAAAAGAAAGGGAATTTCCCCTCAGCAACACCACTCTGATTCCTCACACGTCCTGTGGGATGCAGGAACAACCCTAAGGTGTCGCAGGTATTTCAAATTAAACACACCTTCAGCAGAAGGAGGAACCTTTGAGTTGTTTTCTTGGGCTGTAGGAGCCAGGCGGGTCAAATAAAGCCCTTCTGGCCCCTGAAGTGGGTCGAATCAAGCATGAGGCTGAAGTCATAGCAGTGGGTTTTATGAGTTTGGGGATGAGGAAAAAGTGGCATTTGGGTTTCAAACTACAGAGGAAATCTTGCAGCAGAGCTCCAGCTGTCAGAGTCCAGTTTCAGCGTGTGAAGTTTATACGTCCATGATGTGTTTTATTTGAATTCTGCAAGAAGGGAACATTTGTTCTGCTGAGTCACATGTTTCCCTCTGCACAGATTTTTGGGTCAGCGAGATCAGAACTAAGCATCAGAGCAGCAGCAAGGTGAGAGCAGCTGAAACCAAGGCAAGTTTATTTGTAAAGCACTTTTCAGTAGCAAGACGATCAAAGTGCTGAATCAGCAGGTGGTGCCTGTACAAAAGCTTACCTTCAGACGGGTCCAGTCGCCGGGCCCGGCGGCCATGTTTGGAGTTGTTGTGGACAAACATGTTGTCTGAGACGGCCAGCACGTGACCGTCCACGTTGACCGTAGTGGACACCACCACCTGCGGGAACCACAGCACATTCAGAGTGAGGGGGGGGGGGGGGGGGGTAATGAACACAAACTTCACCTGGACAGGGTCTCACCTGGAACCGCCTCATGTCCCGAGGATTTCCAGCATTTTTCAAACAGTTCTGGTTGCATTTCAGGAAGAACTTCAGGAAAAATCTGGAAGAAAACAACAGAACATGAAGAACACTAACTTCCAGGTCTAGAACGAGGTTCTGGGTCAGCTTCAGGTTTCACTTCAGGTTTCACTCAGGTGGTTCAGAATCAAACCAGATAGTTAAAGAATCCTAACAAAGTTTGCTGGGATGAGCTACAAAGTAATGACACTCAGCATGGTCTGCAGACAAAAGAAGTGAAATGCATGTAAACCTGTTTAGAAGACAAAGTTAAGGAAACTGAGTCTCTGAGCTAAGCTGACCAATTAGAGCAGTCAACCAATCCCATTCAGTCCTTTCAGCAGCCGATCTCTGTAACGTGAGACCTGCAGAGATCAAACCGGTGAAAACATTATCTATTTTTCTCACTCTATTGAGTTCTACTGTTCTTCAATTAAGCATTGCTTGTCATCATTTCTGCTTATAACTTTTTGTTCTCTCTCTTTTTCTTCATAGTAGGTACACCTGGTCTGATGTTCTGTTATCTGAGACATCATCCAGAGAAGACAGATCACCGCTATTACCATCTAATGTAGAACAGATTACTGGATCAATGTGTGCTTCTGTGCTTGTTTGTCTCTCTTGTTGTGTCTCTGCTCTGTCTTCTGTAACCCCCAGTGGGTCGAGGCAGATGACCGTTCATACTGAGCCTGGTTCTGGTTCTGCTGGAGGTTTTCCTTCCCGCTAACGGGTGGTTTTTCTTTCCACTGTCGCTTCATGCTTGCTCAGTATGAGGGATTGCTGCAAAGCCATGAACAATGCAGACGACTCTCCCTGTAGCTCTATGCTTCCCCAGGAGTGAATGCTGCTTGTCGGGACTTTGAAGCAATCAACTGGTTTCCTTATATAGGAAATTTTTGACCAATCTGTATAATCTGATTGACTTTGACTTTGTAAAGTGCCTTGAGATGACATGTTTCATTAATTGGCGCTATATAAATAAAATTGAATTGAATTGAGTTGAAAACATCTCATTTGATGTAGTTTCTTTGCCTGAACAGAACACGGCAGGTAGAGTTGAGAAAATTCATTTGGAACCGGCTCAGAGCCACTGAAGGGTTATCGATCTGTCTTTAGGGTCATCTCCAACCCTGCAGTCGTGGTGTGACCTTTACTCTCTGTCCTGGCTGGCTGTCGGCGCTCCTGTAACTAACCGGTTGATCAAATTTAGCTCAAACCTTTTCATCCCTTTAATTTGATGAACAGTTCTAAGTTAAATTCAGTTATTGTATTGTTGAACAATTGGTTTTATTCTGACAGTCAGAATCCGACAGGAAGTGGCCACACCTCTATCCTCACTGATTGTCTCTATATTCCTCTGCTAATGACGATATCGCTCTGTGGCGGCATCTTAAAGATGGCCGACTCGTACTGCAGACCGATGGCACCTCATTAGGAGCCCCCCCTGCTGATTTGTCCTGGGTTCATTGCAGCAGAGAAGTATTGATTATGAGTAGATATCAGCGAGGATGGGGTTGGGGGTTATCTGAATGGATGGCCACATTAATGCATTCCCCACTGCAGTGTAATCTGTGCTCATCCATCTCCTCTTCCTGTTCTCATGGAGCGTTTCCTTTTTAATTGCCACATTATCACAATAATAATCCAGACAGTTAACAAGCAGCAAGGTTGAGACGGTCATGTCACATTAACCACAAGATAACCTCGGGGAAACTCCTCCTCCTGGATCTGCAGCCAAAGCGAGGCAGGCTGGGAGTGATGGAGGACCGGCATCTCCAGCAATCTCCACTTTATTCCGACCAAAACCCTCTCTTTAAAAACAGAGCAGCACATCAGGATTTCAGATTTCTCTGTAAAAAGCTAGTTTTTATAACAGAGATCAGTGACATCATCTTTTCCCCTTAAACCACATTTTAGGGTTCATTAAAGAAATAACTTTGACGTTTTGTTTAAAGGCGATTCACAGAGGCCACACTTTGAGCGTCTTGGCTTTATAATGAGTGTCATTTGCTAGATTTTAGGAAACCTTCTCTACTAAAGCGTCTTTAAAGGTTTTTTCTGTTCTAGTCTCAAGACTATAGTCAGTCATTCACCTCAATAGCTCAGTGGTGAGCTACGTTGTAGCCACAGCTGCCACCGGGCCCTCTGACCACCGCCAGCAGGCAATGCAGGTGATGTGTCTTGCCCAAGGACACAATTCAACTCAATTCAATTTTATTTCTATAGTCATCTCAAGGCACTTTCCAGAGTCTGATTCCATCAGATCCTCCAGGTTGGTCAGAAAGTTTCCTCTCTAAGGAAACCCAGCAGGTTGCATCAAGTCTCTCCAAGCAGCATTCACTCCTCCTGAAAGAGCGTAGAGCCACAGTGGACAGTCGTCTGCATTGTTGATGGCTTTGCAGCAATCCCTCATACTGAGCATGCATGAAGCGACAGTGGAGAGGAAAACTCCCCTTTAACAGGGAGGAGAACCTCCAGCAGAACCAGAACCAGGCTCAGTGTGAACGCTCATCTGCCTCGACCCACTGGGGCTTAGAGAAGACAGAGCAGAGACACAGAAAGCTCAGAAGCTCACATTGATCCAGGAGTACTTTCTATGTTAGATGGTAATAGAGGATGATCTGCCTCCCCTGATGATGTCACAGCTAACAGAACGCCAGACCAGGTGTACCTTCTATGAAGAGAAAAATGACAGAGAACAAAACGTTAAAAGATGAAATAACAACAATCAATGCAGAGTGGAGAGCAGTAGGAGAACTCAGCAGAGTGAGAAAAATAGGCCCTGATGTCCTCCAGCAGCCTAAGCCTATAGCAGCATAACTATAGAGGTAGCTCAGAGTAACATGAGCCACTCTGACTATAAGCTTTGTCAAAAAGGAAAGTTTTAAGATTAGTCTTAAAAGTAGACGGGGTGTCTGCCTCACGGACCAAAACTGGGAGTTGGTTCCACAGGAGAGGAGCCTGATAGCTAAAGGATCTGCCTCCCATTCTACTTTTAGAGACTCTAGGAACCACCAGTAGACAATGACTGAGATGGTCCGAGCGGGGGTTCAAACTGGCAACCTACCGGTTACAGGGCAAACCACCTAACTACTGCGCTGCGCGTCTGTTGCCCACATGCGCGTAACTGCTCGTTAACGTAGTTTCTTTTTAACGCCGTCAACCTTTTTAATGTGCGATTAACGCACATGCTTCCATACTTTTTGGATCTCCTCTGTGCTGTAATTTCCACGTTCTTACATTTTCTGTTTCAGTGGTTCTCCTGTTTCTTAAAAAGCCAGGGAGACAGCGTCTCCTGTCCGCTGCTACTGGGCGCGCTCAGAGCAGCGGTGGGCGGGAGAGGAACAGAAAGAACCTGCAGAGGTTTTACTGTTGTAGGCAAAGTAACGTAGAAAAGCATAATTTCCATTCTGTTATTCACAAGTAACACTAAATTAATGCAAAAGCAACCCATGTTCAGCCTGTTACATATGTTTTGATTCAAAATGATTTACTCTGAACAGTTAAAGTCTGTTAATCTAGATTAATATGGAAAAATTCTGCAGACTTCTCTGCAGAACTTCTTTGGTTTTGATGAGCTCCTCCTGATGGATCTTCCTCAGGAAAACTAAACTGATCATGATCCCAGTTTCCTCTGTAAAGTCAGACTGTCATGTGTTGCAGGTGGACGGACCCAAGCCCAGCTGTAGAATAGGTGAAGAGAAATGATCGAATGAGGAACGACGAAATCATCAGGCATGGAGGAACATGGTAGCATCCATTCATTAAAACAGACAATCCAGCAGTGAGAGAGAGGAAACAGGGAGCATCTACACACAGGCATAGAGCGCAGAGCTGAAGGCAGGTGTAGGTAATCACATGATGGGGGGCGACAGGTAAAAGCACTGAAGGTAGGGCACTGAGGGAGGACGATGACGGAGGCAGAATCACAGGAAGAACTCCAACCAAATGAACAAGACAGAATCAAGAGCCTATAAAAGAACACATGATCCAGGGACATAAAAACACAAACACCCAACGATCATGGCATCTTTTTCATGTTCTTCAGGCTTTGCATCAAACAAACAGCACAACAAATAGGTCCAACAGTACTTTATGAGATCTAATTCTGGATTACATCCCCATAGTTGCACTTTATTTATGGTTCTTGATCTGGTTGCTTGTTTTAACCCCACTTAAAATCTGTAGTCTTTGTTAACTTTTCTCCATGATAGGTAAAGCAGTTGTCCTGTGTGGAAGTAAATGCACCGTTGTTGCAAAATTAGTTCAGTGTTTTATCAAGATTTAAATTTTTCTTCTAACTTATTGCACTCCTTAGCTTCACCTAATTCATTGAATTGTCATAAATTTAATTAATTCCCTACTTTCAAAGCCTCTGATTGTTAAGATTAATTTTCTTTACTGTCGTCCTTCCACTAACTTAAACCCCAAGATGCAGTCATGACTTTATGTCTCCTGAGTGTTGGCTGGAAGGATCAGAGTCTCATTTATAAAACATTACCTAAAAGGTTGGCGTACGCACTAAGGGTGGAAATGGCGCACGCCAAAAACATATCCTGATTTCTAAAACCATGCTGATGCTCATCAGCAGCAATCTCCTAGACCCCAGCAGCACCAGAGCATCTGGTACCAGGTTCCTGCGCAGGTTCTGCCTCTGCACGCCCACGTTCAACCACAAAGGGATGTTAATGTGGATTTAAACGAGTCAGCTGATCGTTGTTATTTCATGGTTACCAGTGGCAACCACGGAGAAAAGAGCAAAGAAACGGTGATAAATGTCCCTGAAAGGAGTTTATTAAACGTGTAAATCAGAGGTAGAAGCTCAGATGTTCTCCACATTTGAAGAACTTCTTAAAAAGTGAACCTTGCTGCCGTTTTAACCGTCGGAGGACTTCCTCGTGGAGCTGCGCTCCGTCCTGGAGGAATTCATCCACGTTTTCCTTCTGAGGAGGAGGGAGACCACGAGGTACAAACCCCTATGCCCCTGGCAATAAAAGCCCTGACGTATAGTTATGGGTCGCCAGTGCCAGCAGGAATAATGCTGCAGTTCTGAATGCTGATGATGAAGTCAACCTATGATTAAAGTCTGGTATTGAACGTCTGAGAGGAACGCTTGATGCAGTTTGGCTGCAGTTCATCCCTTCACCGTCTGCGGCGCCAGTTTCCCCGCCTCCTTCACCAGCATATGTCAGGGTCAGAGCTGCTGTGAGGTCCGCACGTTCTGACGTCAGGCCTCTCTGTATAGATGTCTCTGTGTGGAACGTGACGTACGGAGGGTTTGTTCCTCGTTCTGTGTGTGTAAATGAGAGCCCAGGTCTTTGCTCTGAAGCTCATGCATGTCTGCTGTGACAGATTTGTGTGCAGGGATGAAAGGGATACTTCAGTCCTGAATGTTTTCAATCTATGTGAATCAGGAAGCCAGATCTCACAGTGTGTTTATAACGATTATGGTGAAGGGAGCCTTTACAGAGAGGTCAGTGGGAGCTGGGTGCTGTGTGCGCATCGACTGAAAGCTGATCTGCTGCTCTGGAGGCTCTAATGCCCTTTATGGCAGTGAGCAGAACAATACGGAGCTCCATTCAGATGATACCGAGTACTTCAGAGAGCTGATATGGATCAATATAGATTGGATTAAAACGCAGCTGGAGACAGAACCAGCAGCTCACGCTCTCACACCCATCCTTGTTTAAAATACAAAGTGAGGACCGTGCCTTGACTTCCATAGACGTCCATTCATTTTATAAGCCTCCCTCTAACCCTGACCTCTACAGGTATGTACCTAACCCTAACTGCAGCCTAACTGGCACCTTAGTCCTAAACTAAACCCCTAGCCCAGACAGAAAAATAGGTTCTCACTTTTCCCAATTGTGGGACAATAAAGGTATTTCTTTTCTGATCTATTCTACACCAGACATGAAGAGACAGGACAGTTTTCACCTCACAACCCTTAGTGGGATGCTCCAGAAGCTCCTTGCAGGTACAGTACTCCATAAATGTCCTCAGTATGCAGGAACATCTTCCGACCAAAACTTTGGCTCAAACCTGGCCTGGTTCTGGCTCATTTAAAGTTTGCAGCTGAAAAAGATCCTTCAAACTTGATTTAATGTCATCTGTGTCTTCCTGTACAGCAAGAACAGAAACAATGCTGACCCATGGATCCTTTGGTCATTAAATCGTCCAGAGATGAGGCAGGAAAATAGAAAGGCCACCAACCACCAGACATCGTGTGACAAACAAGTATCACCTATGCCAGTTCTCAGAAAAGCTAAGAAATGCAGTGGGATCAAGGGGTCATAAGGCAGGACTCAATCAAATATTACATCGCATGAAATTTAAGAACTGCTGTGGGAACTGTTGGTGCACTAAGACCTTGCAAAAATCCCATAGAGGGTTTTCTTGTTTGAGGGAAGTCATTCCTCTCCACTGTCACCACATGCTTCCTCGAGGAGGAATTGATTTGACGCATTAAGCACTCTGGACTCAGTGGAGGAAGTAGCTGAGAGGAGGGTGTTGTCCAAGTTCACATCAATCATGGACAACACCTTCCACCCCCTGCACCAGACTGTAGAGCAGCTGAGCAGCTCCTTCAGTGCAAGACTTAGACATCCTGTCTGTAAAAAGGAGCGCTACCGCAGGTCATTTATTCCTGCTGCCATCAGATTTTACAATGCTGCACTGTAACTGCAACTGTGACCATAACTGTAATATTTAATGTGCAATAACTAAGGTGCAATAATCTATTTAATACACTGTCCTACAACCAGTGAAATAATCCTGATGTAGTGACTTCTGCTGCTATCAACACTTGAACATAAGTCAGTACACATGTATGTATGTATGTACAAATGTATACAATGTATATGCACTTACATACGCGTAGGTGCGTATGTAAGTAGGCGCATAGATATATGTATATATTTAAGTATATAGATATGTTTATATATATATATATATATATATATAGACCACTAAGAATGTAAATGAGACATTTACATTCCTATTTCCTTTTTTGTATTTTTTGTTTTTGGTATTCTTTTGATCCATTGTAGATATGTAGATTCACTGTATATAACTGAATGCACCTTCCCTACTCTGCACCTTCTTGTATGAGCCGATGTGACGAGTGAATTTCTCCATTGTGAGATCAATAAAGACTATCTTATCTTATCTTAAGCACAAGGCATGATAATCTGAATTTGACGGCAATGGATGATACGTCACACTGAAGAGTATTTGTGATACGGTCAGAATGACTGGATCCTATCCTAGTTAGACTTGGGGATGGTCTGCAGGGTTGGCGATGAGCAGAACCTCAAAGCAGAGCAGGATGGCTGCAAATGTGAGAGCTTCATGGTGTGTGTGTGTGTGTGTGGGGGGGGGGGGGGGGGTGGCTGACTGCATTCACTGGCCTCTCCAGATGATGTCAACCCAACCACACCCAGTTCACTATGGGGAGCAATTACTGGGAGCTCAGATTACAAGGCCCTGATGAACACACACAACACACACACACACACACAACACACACACACACACACACACACACACACACACACACACACACACACACACACACACAACACACACACACACACACACAGTTTCCCTGGAGTCTCACTTATTACTTTAACCCAGAAAGAAAAAGCAGCAGAAAAAAATCAATATTTCAACAGGAGTATTTTTAAAAGCTGATGCTCCGCCGCGCCGCCCGCCCTCACACTGTGATCGTCTCTCTGCGAGGAGCTGCAGGCCGCCCGCCGCCACACGTTTACCGTCTGACCGCCCGGTGAGCCCCGAGCAGCACGGCGCCGCCGCCGCAGAATCATCTTACGGGGAGAAAGCTCAGAACGAAGCGCAACAGCAGCGCGGCGAGCAGGGAGGCCGCCGCAGTAGCAATCTGCTCTGGTTAGTCCGCTAAGCGCCTCGCCGTCACATCTCATCTGTTGGCAGCTAACGAAGCAACCGTGGAGGATCTGGGCACCCATGCAGTGCCGAAACAAAAGCAACTAGATGGAAAATAAAACAGGCTTGAAGGCAGTTTGTGGTGGAGAACATGAGAGGAAGAAGCAGCGCTGGCTCATTAGAAGGAAAGTCTAATATTGACTCTGCGAGTTGTTGAAACTTCAAATAATTACAGAGCGGCTGGGATGATGCTGATCTGCTGCTAATTAGGATATGAAGCAGGAGCAGCATTATGCACATTGGTATGAAGCAGCAGCAGCGTGTGTGTCTGGCCTGATCACAGCACATAAACCAGCACTCCCCAGCTCGGCTACACGTCATCAATAATTCACGAGCCAAGATGGCAATTACAGGACCATGTACAATCAGACTAAATATTTGATGAGGCACTAAAACAGTCCGAGGAACAGATCTGCCTCAGTGTCTCTCATAAACACCGCGGCTCGGCCGTCTATTGTCACAACACATTAGCTCCCTTATTCCCAGGACCTTGTCTGGACGTGCAAAAGTCGTTTATTCTGCTAAAAGAGCCTTTGTACAATTCATTTGGTGTGTCTGAAATATTGAGTGCAGCGAATTAGGCTTTCAGGGAGGCTGCAGGTCACCATGCGGCCGCCCGCCTCATTTCCAGACGTCTTTAAATGAAGAGGCGTTCAGGGGAGTCATGTTAAATTCATCTCAAGCCCTCTGAGGCCGGATGGAAGTTTACTTCATCTGAAGATGACGTTCCAGAAAACAGAAAGCTGAAAGGGAGCACACGGTCTACAGGGACGAGTTCAGGAGGCCAAAGCGCACCAGTCATGTGACTTGATGACAAGCCGGTTTAAAGACTAACAGGAAGGTGAAAGCGATCCCTGTAAACAACCCTAGAGACAAGAAAATGTAGTCAGGGATCAAATGATGAATATTAACAATACATCTGTACATATATACTGTATAATATCTTTCTGTAACTAAAATATTAAGTTAAACACCTGACTCCACTGAGCCAGTGTTAGATTAGCTTATATTTGACACACTAAACAAATCTTTTCTGCATGCTAACAATGTCTGAACACAGCCGGGACAAGAGATGTCTGACCACAAAAAGCACAGAGCAGCCATTGTGTTTGTGCTCAGCTGTTTCAGCTGGACGGAGGTGAGACTAGTGTGAAGATCTGTCTCCAGACGTCCAGCCTGTTGCACCGACACTACACAACATGGCAGGATTCAACACTCCTGGGTGGTACCACCATCCTCCTGTAGTGTCTTTCTTTACAGCTGCTTTGTCTCAGCAGGTTTTTGTAGGCAGACATTTTTCTTTTCTCTCAGCCAGTCTCACCAGATTTCCTACATGTATTCATCCTCAGACACACAGTTTCTGGCCAGACATGCTCTGTTCCACCCAGTGTCTGCTGCTCCAGGATCCACCCAGTTGTTCCCCATTAACCCCCCCACCAACAACAACCTGACCAGCACAGCCCCCAGGGGATCATGGGAGTTGTAGTGAGATGAGCAGCTTGGCAGCATATTGTGGGACAGAGGGAGCACGGAGCAAGCAGCTGCCACCAGAAAAGCACCAGGAGGCGAGCGAAGCAGTCAGGAGACACGGAGAAGTCTGGAAGCAACCCGGAGGAGCTGGGATGTACTCTGCTTCCTCGGAGCAAAAAGCAGAGAGCGCTGCACTGCTAGATTAAGGATCAGTGTGCAGTCTTTAACAGGAGCAACACTAACCTGAAATGTGTCCCGTTCATCACAGTTATAACTGAGGTCTGGAAGCTGAGCGCTCCAAGCTGAATTCCTTGTTTGTGTGCCAGATGTTGGCCAATAAAGCAGATTCTGATTAAATGTGCAAATATAATTGGTGCACCCGAACAGGATTCAGCAGACCCCGGGACACCTTTAAGGTTTTTCCAGGGGCAAAACACCCTCATATTAATGTTGGGTTAGTTTAACTTAAATATTACAAATGACGATGGTTAACAATGACACACAGACAGGATACCAAGCAACAGTGTGTGTGTTCATCTTTTCTAGTCCACAAACGGTTGCCTTTCAGGGTAAGAATCCCCAGAAAACTAAGGCAAGAGAACAAAAATAACTCAAATCAATTTAAAGCAGATTTAGAGTCTGTTCAGAACATCTTGTGGTTCCAAGAAGAACTTCTAGGAGGCCTCAATGGTTAAAGACTTTAATAAAAAAGGTCAACAGCTGAAGGCTTCACACTCAGCTTTCTGGGACTCAAGCTAATCAATGCAGCACCTAAGGCCCTGTTTAAGGTCAGAGGCCAAATATTACACGTTTCCGAAAGATAAATTCATCATTCTTACAGCCATTTAAATTCACTCACAACTGAAACTTTTCACTGCAAACTTAAATGTGCCTGGTTTTATTTATTTCAGCTGTTATAAATTATAATTCCAGGTAGCTGTTTAAATCCTGCAGAATCTCTAATATCACTGCTGTCAGGAAAAAGCCTGGTAAGAGCCGTGTTGCAGGTTTTTTCATGTCGAACTGAAGGATTTCTTTACTCTCAGAGGACACAGAAGATCCTTCAGCTTCTAGTCTGATGAAATCCTTCTAAAGCCCCGCAGATCAACTCCAAACTGCCTGAAGGTAAAAACCTAAAAACTGGACTCATTTCTTTCCTGAAAAGTTTGACATTTCAGACCTCTGAGATTCAGCATGATGTCCATCACAGCCAAACATCCTGCAGCTGAACGGCACATCAGCAGCCGATATGAAGCAGCTGAATTCATCAACAGAGCTCAGGTAAGACTTAAAAAACCCAAATGAAGGTCGGACCTCTGCATATCAAAGATCTCATCATTAAAATAGCTCCAACCAACAGAAGAAGAAGAAACGTGAAACGGTGAGGTTCACAATGAGCTCATGACCCGTAGACTTCACTGTGCCCCTCCAATGCCAGAACGGTTTTTCATGTCTTTATTATATTTTTATTGTTTTATCAGGTCCATTGGGTCTATTTAGACCAAGATGGCCTAATGTATTTGTTCATGTGCTCACCACTCCAAGCACTAATCTGTCATGATTTGGGATTTTGTTTTTGGACTGTTTAATTGATCATCACTCCATACTCCTCTCATTCGCCTCTCAGCCACCACTCAGCACCTCAGTCTGCTGCAGCCAATTAGAAATCACTCTGCCTATATCTACCTGCCTCATCCAGCCGCTCTCCGCCACAACGTCTCGTCTTGTCCCGCTGCCCCAGTGTCTTCTTGTCGCTCTGCCTGTTCATTCCTGGCACCTTCTCTCGCCCTGCCCTCACTAGGTTTTTAACCAGTGCTCGTGTGCGTCGTCTGGTAAGGGTTTCTCCTGGATTCTCTGTGTCTCGCTCTGGCTCACTAGGAACTCATCATACAGCTTCTGGCCCAGTCTGCTTCTGCAGGCACTGTCTGGTCACCTGCTCATTCCTGCGGTCATCTCCTGATCAGCTGCCTCATTCATCTCCTGTTCCTGCCTGCCCCGTCTGCCACTATCGCACGGTTAATAATAAAAGACAGAGTTTACGGATCCTTGCGATACCCAGAACCAGACTTTATTCAGCCCGAACTGCAGCAGACAGCAGAGGCTGCAGAAAGGCAGGCCTGCAGGAAGAAACAAGGCAGCCTTGGTGGAGTGCCCATCAGGCTAAAGGCTACTGAGTTCTCCTACTGCTCTCCAATCTGCATTGCTTGTTGTTATTTCATCTTAACTTTTTGTTCTCTGTCATTGTTCTCTTCATAGAAGGTACACCTGGTCTGGCGTTCTGTTAGCTGTGACATCATCAGGGGAGGCAGATCATCCTCTATTACCATCTAACATAGAAAGTACTCCTGGATCAATGTGAGCTTCTGTGCTTTCTGTGTCTCTGCTCTGTCTTCTCTAAGCCCCAGTGGGTCGAGGCAGATGAGCGTTCACACTGAGCCTGGTTCTGGTTCTGCTGGAGGTTCTCCTCCCTGTTAAAGGGGAGTTTTCCTCTCCACTGTCGCTTCATGCATGCTCAGTATGAGGGATTGCTGCAAAGCCATCAACAATGCAGACGACTGTCCACTGTGGCTCTACGCTCTTTCAGGAGGAGTGAATGCTGCTTGGAGAGACTTGATGCAACCTGCTGGGTTTCCTTAGAGAGGAAACTTTCTGACCAACCTGGAGGATCTGATGGAATCTGACTCTGGAAAGAACCTTGAGATGACATGTGTTGTTTCCAATAATGTGTCATTTTATGTTTTATGAAACTAAATGTGATTCAGTTTCTTTGTATGATTCCAAACCACAAAAGCTGCAGCTCATGAAGAAACCTCAGGTATGATGCTTCAGAATCAGAATCAGAATCAGAATCAAGTTTATTGCCAAGTAGGTTTGCACTTACAAGGAATTTGACTTGGTGTTGATGGTGCAGACAAAAAATAAGATAAAATAAAATAAAGTAGATATATAAACAGAAGCTATATAAACTCAGTAAACTGTGCGTTAATGTAACGCAGAAGCTTGTAAGTCCTGAACGGGGGGGAGAGGCAGTGTCCAGTGTCATGGGCGGCTCTTGGCCTTGTTCATGACACTGGACTTGTTGGGTTAAATAAACTGGATAGCTAAAGCCACTACTAATGCAGGAGTGGGGCCTAGTGGTTAGATAACAGGGCACCAGCACTGGAGAGGCTGCAAGATTGCTGGTTAAACTCCAGATTGCCAGTCTGGGTCCTTGAGCAAGATCCTTTGCCCCAGAAAGCTTCCAGAGCGCCCCCCAGTGGCAGCCCACTGCTTCTTAAATGCAGAGGATGAATTTCATTGGACTGTATGTTGCAGTGCCTATAAAAGATGATCATTATTATGAATAATTATTACATTCACATTTGAGGGCATTTAGGTGAATTTAGTACTTAGTAATTTGTTACTGTTGATTGAAAAATGTGCATGCCTGGTTCAGACGAGGCCTCTGGACTGGAAAACGGGCCCAGAACTCATCTGCTTAGCTTAGTTTCTCTTCTAGATGAAGCCACCAACGCCACTTACCCTTTGACCATTACCCTTTGACTTTTCTCTCATATAGAATGTACTCCTGGATCAGAGCTTCTGTTTTTCTTTTTGTGTGTCTGCTCTCTGTCTTCTCAAACCCCCAGTTGGTCGTGGCAGAGATGTCAGCTGTCCTTCTCCTGACCCTTGACCTTTACAGGTCCTCGGTGGAGGGAGGTTCAGTCTTGATTATCTACTGCAGACCTTGGTCATTGCGGTCTGGACCGGTCCTGTTCCGTGGACGAGGCAAACCACCCGCTCAGGTCCAGAGAAATGGTTTCTAGGAACCAGAAGCGATCCACGGCCGACACGGGGCTTCTGAGGATGGATGCAGAGCAGGAAGGAGTTCTCAGGAAGTCTTGAATGTGTTAAGCTCATGGTGGTTCTGACCACTTCAGTGGACCAGCCCGCTTTATGTCATTTCAGTGCTCCCAGTTCATCGCCTCTGATTCCGCTCCATCAGTCAGTAATGATGCTGATCTTTAAGCTCAAGCGTCTTTCTGTAGTTTATGTGATGAGCTCTCAGAGGCGATGGATGTTTAACATTCTGAAGCAGCTTCCCTGAGCTCGTCCAGCCACTGAGGGATTTAATTAAGTCTCTGACTGCTGATGGCTCAGCGTCCAGGTTTATTGAACCAAAATTAGGGAAGGAGAGGAAAAAACGGGTGATTTGAATAAACGCCTGGGGCTTGCCTTCCAACCATTTCACTTCAATATCTCTTCATGCCACTTTAACCTTTCCAGCTGCTGCCTGGACTCAGAGAGTGAAGGAAGTAAAATGCTGCTGAGCGTCATCTAAACACTTCCAGCAACTTCACAGACTCACTAATTACCAGCACCGACTCCACGCTGAAGGAAACTGTGAGCGGACCAGGAGCTTCTGTGGGGCAGATATCAGCCCTGCTCAGCAAGTTATCACATATTATATGATTTCCTCCTCCTGCAGGAAGCAACTGTCCACTTTGTGTTTTATATTTCCCCCACTTGTGCAAAAAATAATAAAACACTTCAAATTAAAAAAAACTTTACTTCCCCAGTTTCCTGTGAACATAATTTATTTCCTTTGTTTAGCTTCTAAATAACAAGCAGATCTTTAAAAGATCTAATTTCAGAAAAAGATGCTAGCTGCAGGGTTACAGGGTTCCTCTGATGGATTGACCGATTAAAACCATTTTTATGGAGAAAGACGTGCTGGACCAGCAGGAGCTGAGAGAGAAAACTTTTGACTGGAATTTGAATCTGACTGGTGGCTTAACATTTTTATTTTTTTGCATTGAGATGGTTTCTGCTGTGAATCGGTACTATAGAAATAAACTGAACAGAAGACACACACTTAACTGAACTCTGCAGTAGATGAGCTGAATTTTCTTAAAAACAGAACTTTAGTGGAGAGTAAATATGTTAAAAAGTGTTAAAACATTCAGAGTTCCCATTAAATCTTAAAAATGTAAATAAAGTCTGCACACAGACACAACGCCTATCGGCCGCTGATCCAGAACAGGAATAATGATGCAAGCGTTACAAAGTAAATGTAATTTACTCGCTTTGAAGTTGACAGTGAACACATCGGACTGAGAGGCCAAATTAAAGCCACAATTCAAAAAGAAAAAGAGTAAAGAAATCTAACCCTAATTGGCACAAACAGCTCGTAGAAAACATGTTTTCCTTTTTTCTGGTGAGCTGCATGTTTTCACGGCTTCAACGCTCACCGCTATTCTCCATCTGTTTGGCGCGGCTCCTCTCTGCTGCTCTGGGACCAGCGGTCAGCAACAAGGTGAAGCCAGCCGCACCATCTGGCCTGACCTTGGGCCGCGGCAGGCGGGGCGGATGAGGACAGAGAGGGGATGGTTCTGAACGCTTCGGACTTCTCTTTCATTCCTGAAGGCTGAGCTTATTCTGTTCTGCTTCTCCTAATAACCTCACCAGGGATGTCCTTTTAAATCTTAACCGTTAGATAATCTGTTCCACACATGAAGAAGCTGCTCAGGCTTCACAAACCAGCAGGTGTTCAGAAAACGTATCAGTAGTTCAAGTGAAGGTCCACAGGTGCACATGAGAAGCACCTGTGGACCTTCACTTAGAAGTTTCTGGGTGTCATGCTTGATGAGAATGTGAGCTGGAAACCCCAAATAAATTATACAAAAGTAAAAAATAAAAGGCAACTGCGATATTACACAAAATAAATGATTCACTAGATAACAAAGGATTGTTATAAAATTAGATTTTATAATATCTGACCAATTGTTGCATGTAAAACATACATCAATTTTCATTTTGCAAAGAAAGAGCCGTGAGAATAATAAGTGGAAAACACTATGAAGAGGCAACAAATCCACTATTTCTTTAGGAATTATTAGATTATAGTATTTTACAACCAATGTTTAAAGCACCTAAAACCCATTACCAATAAACATTCAGAAAATATTTGAGAGAAAGAGAAAGCAATTATGATTTAAAAAGGACCTGAGACCCAGTGTTTCTGCCAAAGGAATTAGCTTATGGAACAATCTGAACAAAGAAACCAAAGAATCAAAATGCACCTTTAAAAGGACAATAAAAGCTGCTATGTCACTTATGCCTGACTGTAGAAAACCGTGTCAAATTTCAGCAGTCTACAGAAAATGGACCTCAAGTAAAGTGTGACTTTCAGAGGACATATATTTCATTTCACTATGTTTGTTTTTGCTTTGTATATTTTGATGCTTATTGTATTGTTGTTGATGATGCTTTTGTAATTTAAGTTCTTTGTAAATGTACAGCTTTGGGTATCATAAGATTATTCTTTCTTTCCCTTTCATTCAAGACTTTAGAATGTTAAATTGCTTTGTTTGAACACGATGAATGAAATAAACATTTCAAATAAATGAACCTACATCCTCTCATGTCTAACTTCTCTTTTAAAGAGAAGGGGGGGGGGTTCTGAGAATAAAATTGTAAAACTCTGAGAATAAAGTGGTATTTTGTAAGAACTCCTACAGAAAAGTGCAGTCTTCCCCTGCATGAAAATGAGAAATGTGGAGCATCTTGTAAAGTTATGCTTTAGTTATGGGTTATGCTAACCCTAACCCCCGTTTTAAGGTCCAAAATAAAAACGATGTTTAGACGAGACAGACCCCTTCCTGTCAGGGTGCAGGAGGTCCAGAAGCAGCCAGGGGCTTCAGAGCAGATGCTCACCTTACCTGGACATCATCATGAGAGCAGCGGCTTGGACAGGTTGCTGCTCAGCAACACTCAGGTGTGCGACCACAAGGCCGAGCTTGACAGGTGTTCTGTACGCGTCTTTTACTGGTTTTATCCACGTTTGAGGCCAGTTATTTTCACACTGGAGGCGTTTCCTTCATCTCTTCATGTCCCAGAGCAGCAGACACAGCGGCAGCCTCTCTGTCTTTCTATTTGCTGTCGACTGGCAAATCGTTCCCAGTTAATGATGTTCCAAATTAAGACGGAGAAGTTCCTGCTGTACTTCCACGCAGCTGAGTTAACATGATGACAGCTGTAAATTAACATCAGCTTTAATTAACAAGTCAGCTAACGACATAGGACTATTTCTGCTCTTCAAAATAAAAGTAGGTGGGGAATGAATGCCTGATTCAGAAATAATTAGTAGAGGTTGAATAAACTCTGTTTCCACAGAGAAGCTTTGATCCAAACGTTATCTCACATCTTTCACGGTTTTACTGCATAAGCATCACAGACCATAGTATTCAGGCCTCTGTTGTTTGAACAGGTCTCCGTCAGCCAGACTCTTTATTACAAATATCATCAATATTCATCAGAGGAGGTGGAGGAGAGAGCCAGAGCTTTTTCACCTGCCCAAGGAACATCAACACAGGTCTGTCTGCCAGACGGCGATGAGGGGAAACACCCGGACACTTCATTGTGGTGACCTTTGACCTCCAGCAGGTCAGCTGATCCTGAGCCGTTTTCTCCTACAATCCGGCAGTGCCTCTAAACGCCTCGTCAACAAGTTTAATCAAATTAGCGAGCAGCCAAAAATTGACGCTTTTCATTAATTATACAGGATCATTGTAATTGCAAATTCAAATGTATTCCCTACGAACAGAAGGTGTTCAGTAATATTTCAGGGAATTTGCATATTAAATGGGGGCTGCTCTGCATTATGTATGCTAATGTATGCGCATTGTCTTTATTTTTAACTTGCGGGCCATATGCCTGCCTGAGCAGGTGAAAACGGTCCTGAGTGTTTAATTTTGCCCAACGAACGCAGCGACGGCGCTTGACGAGAGCTGCGCGGCTCGCTCAGCGTCTCTCCTGCGCTTTGTTTCTCCTTTGATTTGCTGCTGCAGGTGAGGCTTTTTCTCGGTTTGTGTTCACGGCTCCTTTGGTGCCTGCAGACACCGGTGTCGCTGCACCATCAGGGAAACTGAGGGCAGAGCATTGCACAGCATGAAGCTAACGTGCGTCACGCTGCAGAGTGGCTACAGGGAAAAACAGCTGAGATGTCCCGTCTGATTACCGTGAGGCATCAGAAGCAGGCCTTCATTTTGTTAACACTATGTACGACAGCCAAACTATTTCTTTTTCGTATTATCAGTATCATTACATGTGTGATTATCCGTCTTTTCCTATATGTCAAGCTGCAACTTATTCCAGAAAACATTATGACAAGGGAACAGGAAAAGGCTCCTTGTAACTCTTAAAAGTGTTCTAATATCAGCATTTATGGGGCTCTGGTTCTGTGAGGATCACGGATGTTCTGATGATCTCCAGTCAGACAGCATTTCTTAGTTCCTTTCAAAAGATCTGCAGGTTTCTCCTCCTGCAGATCTTAAAATCATGAAACCTTAAAGGAACCTGAAAGACTTTCAGGGAGCAGCCTGGACACATGTGACCTCAGCCAGCATCAGCTGGTAGAACTTCATGGAGCAGAGATTACTTAGGAGAACCTTCATCCAGCTCTACAATCCAGAGATACCTTCACAGCTTTTACTGAGCAAAGAAGCCTGATGTTCACCTCAGAGGAGTCAGCCGCTCAAGACTACGAGGCTTCTGGGATGGACCATCGTGGGTCAGATGGATCAGTTCTCCAGATGTTTGGTGGAAACGGAGCAAAAGGAGGCTGGATGGTGGTCTGGACTTGCATCATCTCCTCTTCTCTGATGGTAGCATTGATGGAGGAAAGACAGAGCAACATCTGCTGCCTTCAGGACCACACCTTCTCCAGGGAGGTCTATCCATGTTTCACATCTAGACAAAGGAGAACCACATTCCTAAAGCCTGGCTGGAGAAGACGAGAGGACAGCTGCTGGACTGGGGTGCCTGCATTCCTGTCCTTTCATCAACAGGGAACGCTGAAGACCTGTTGGACACCCGATCTTGCATTTGCAGGAAGATTATTGAGAAAGTGAAAAAAGCAGTTTTGGGAATGTGTTGCAGGCTGAACTGCAGAATGGATGAATTACAGCAGATTAAATGAAGCTCTTCAAACACCCGGAGACAAGTTTAACTGAAACATCTAAAAGATTCTTAGCTGAGAGAACGTGAACATGACTGATGGAAGCAGGAGGCGGGAGGAGGAGGACTGTAGGGAGCACACTACAAAGTAGATTTGTAGCCTCTGAGATAATACATGTCATTAAATTTGTAGGCGGCTTCCTCAGCATCACGTTCAGACAGAGGAGCTGTTTTATTGAACAAGGAGCTGCCTGGTCTCAGATCGGCTCCACGCTCCTCCTCCCAGAGATGAAAGCTGCTGAGGAGAGGCTGATGATGCACGGCTTCAGGGGAAAGGTGAGCGTTGTTTCCACCGACACTTTCGGTTTCAACCCATCAGAGACTTTAGGGGTTTTTTATATTAAAAGCTGCAGGGCTGCAGGTGGCACACCTCCCTGTGTTCCCAGTCTGCTGTCAAAAGGCACCGCAGGCTTCTCCAACAAATCCAAACTGTTCTGTGATTGGACGACATGTCCAGCAACGGCAGAACCTCGTTTATGTGCTGTGAACACGTCGGAGAGGGAAATCGAGCTTAATTAAAAAGCAGCTGAGTGTGAGGGAACCCGTGACATGTTCAAAGACCCCATGGCCTAATGAGCCGAGACCGCAGCTCCACCTCCAGCCCAAGGAACAAGCT
Source organism: Fundulus diaphanus (assembly GCA_037039145.1). NCBI lineage: Eukaryota > Metazoa > Chordata > Actinopteri > Cyprinodontiformes > Fundulidae > Fundulus > Fundulus diaphanus. The sequence continues at coordinate 62,629,285 of CM073125.1, forward strand.
CATTGGTTCAACTCCTTCTACAGCTGCACCACGGCTCCACTGGCCAGCAGAGACCCCGCTCAGGTTCTGGATGTCATTAGAACCAATACAACCAGAGAGAAGTCTTACTATCCTGCAGAGACCCAACTGAGATTCAACAGAACCAACAGAACCTCAGAAGCCCGCTCTTGTTCTGAACAAGGAGAAGTCCTTTTTTGGCAGAACCCCAGTTCATGGGATCTCCATCACATGAAAATAAGTTACAGTAGTAACAAAAAGCACCCCAACTGGATGAGCAGAGCCAAAGGTCCAACATCATTTCCCAGAACCTGATCTGACCCAGATCAGGTGTAATTTGATTTAGATATCTCCTATCAAACAACAGAACCTTTTTCAAATGGTCAGATCTTCTCATTTCCCTTTAACTACAGTAAACAAAAACATCAGAGGCCTCCTTTACCAAACAGGTCCAGAACTCAGAACCCGGGTTTCTCAGGGTGAACTGATGATGAGTCGTCAAAATTATTGCAAGGAGCCTGAGGTGGAACACACTGGAAACATGATGGGAACACAGAGGGAACATAGAGGGAACATGATGGGAACACCTTCTGGCTTTCTGACAGTTCTGCGGTACTGCCTGCAGATGAGGCGTCGTCTGTTTATATCTGCTCATTGTGCCCGTTGCTGGGATCTATTTAGGCTAGAAAGGGTCTATCAAAACACTATCAGGATGGATGCTTGGTGTATAAAACCTCACTTTATCATGATCAAATGGTTTTTGATCTTTTTCAATAAGCATAACATGGCTATGTACCTTTAAATTCTATTCTCTGAGATCCAGTGGAAGGACTTCAGAACCGGGTTCATGTTCTCTACGTTCTTAGTCTTAGTGAGGACTTCAGAACCGGGTCCATGTTCTCTACATTCTTAGTCTTAGTGGAAGGACTTCAGAACCGGGTCCATGTTCTCTACGTTCTTAGTCTTTGTGAGGACTTCAGAACCGGGTCCATGTTCTCTACGTTCTGAGTCTTAGTGAGGACTTCAGAACCGGGTCCATGTTCTCTACGTTCTTAGTCTTAGTGAGGACTTCAGAACCGGGTCCATGTTCTCTACATTCTTAGTCTTAGTGGAAGGACTTCAGAACCGGGTCCATGTTCTCTACGTTCTTAGTCTTTGTGAGGACTTCAGAACCGGGTCCATGTTCTCTACGTTCTGAGTCTTAGTGAGGACTTCAGAACCGGGTCCATGTTCTCTACGTTCTTAGTCTTAGTGAGGACTTCAGAACCGGGTCCATGTTCTCTACGTTCTTAGTCTTAGTGAGGACTTCAGAACCGGGTCCATGTTCTCTACATTCTTAGTCTTAGTGGAAGGACTTCAGAACCGGGTCCATGTTCTCTACGTTCTTAGTCTTTGTGAGGACTTCAGAACCGGGTCCATGTTCTCTACGTTCTGAGTCTTAGTGAGGACTTCAGAACCGGGTCCATGTTCTCTACGTTCTTAGTCTTAGTGAGGACTTCAGAACCGGGTCCATGTTCTCTACGTTCTTAGTCTTAGTGAGGACTTCAGAACCGGGTCCATGTTCTCTACGTTCTTAGTCTTAGTGAGGACTTCAGAACCGGGTCCATGTTCTCTACGTTCTTAGTCTTAGTGGAAGGACTTCAGAACCGGGTCCATGTTCTCTACGTTCTTAGTCTTAGTGGAAGGACTTCAGAACCGGGTCCATGTTCTCTACTTTCTTAGTCTTAGTGGAAGGACTTCAGAACCGGGTCCATGTTCTCTACGTTCTTAGTCTTAGTGGAAGGACTTCAGAACCGGGTCCATGTTCTCTACGTTCTTAGTCTTAGTGGAAGGACTTCAGAACCGGGTCCATGTTCTCTACGTTCTTAGTCTTAGTGAGGACTTCAGAACCGGGTCCATGTTCTCTACGTTCTTAGTCTTAGTGAGGACTTCAGAACCGGGTCCATGTTCTCTACGTTCTTAGTCTTAGTGGAAGGACTTTAGAACCGGGTCCATGTTCTCTACGTTCTTAGTCTTAGTGAGGACTTCAGAACCGGGTCCATGTTCTCTACGTTCTTAGTCTTAGTGAGGACTTCAAAACCGGGTCCATGTTCTCTACTTTCTTAGTCTTAGTGAGGACTTCAGAACCGGGTCCATGTTCTCTACGTTCTTAGTCTTTGTGAGGACTTCAGAACCGGGTCCATGTTCTCTACGTTCTGAGTCTTAGTGAGGACTTCAGAACCGGGTCCATGTTCTCTACGTTCTTAGTCTTAGTGAGGACTTCAGAACCGGGTCCATGTTCTCTACGTTCTTAGTCTTAGTGAGGACTTCAGAACCGGGTCCATGTTCTCTACGTTCTTAGTCTTAGTGAGGACTTCAGAACCGGGTCCATGTTCTCTACTTTCTTAGTCTTAGTGAGGACTTCAGAACCGGGTCCATGTTCTCTACGTTCTTAGTCTTAGTGAGGACTTCAGAACCGGGTCCATGTTCTCTACGTTCTTAGTCTTAGTGAGGACTTCAGAACCGGGTCCATGTTCTCTACGTTCTTAGTCTTAGTGAGGACTTCAGAACCGGGTCCATGTTCTCTACGTTCTTAGTCTTAGTGAGGACTTCAGAACCGGGTCCATGTTCTCTACGTTCTTAGTCTTAGTGAGGTCTTCAGAACCGGGTCCATGTTCTCTACGTTCTTAGTCTTAGTGAGGACTTCAGAACCGGGTCCATGTTCTCTACGTTCTTAGTCTTTGTGAGGACTTCAGAACCGGGTCCATGTTCTCTACGTTCTTAGTCTTAGTGGAAGGACTTCAGAACCGGGTCCATGTTCTCTACGTTCTTAGTCTTAGTGAGGACTTCAGAACCGGGTCCATGTTCTCTACGTTCTTAGTCTTAGTGAGGACTTCAGAACCGGGTCCATGTTCTCTACGTTCTTAGTCTTAGTGAGGACTTCAGAACCGGGTCCATGTTCTCTACGTTCTTAGTCTTAGTGAGGACTTCAGAACCGGGTCCATGTTCTCTACGTTCTTAGTCTTAGTGAGGACTTCAGAACCGGGTCCATGTTCTCTACGTTCTTAGTCTTAGTGAGGACTTCAGAACCGGGTCCATGTTCTCTACGTTCTTAGTCTTAGTGAGGACTTCAGAACCGGGTCCATGTTCTCTACGTTCTTAGTCTTAGTGAGGACTTCAGAACCGGGTCCATGTTCTCTACGTTCTTAGTCTTAGTGAGGACTTCAGAACCGGGTCCATGTTCTCTACGTTCTTAGTCTTAGTGAGGACTTCAGAACCGGGTCCATGTTCTCTACGTTCTTAGTCTTAGTGGAAGGACTTTAGAACCGGGTCCATGTTCTCTACGTTCTTAGTCTTAGTGAGGACTTTAGAACCGGGTCCATGTTCTCTACGTTCTTAGTCTTAGTGAGGACTTCAGAACCGGGTCCATGTTCTCTACGTTCTTAGTCTTAGTGAGGACTTCAGAACCGGGTCCATGTTCTCTACGTTCTTAGTCTTAGTGAGGACTTCAGAACCGGGTCCATGTTCTCTACGTTCTTAGTCTTAGTGAGGACTTCAGAACCGGGTCCATGTTCTCTACGTTCTTAGTCTTAGTGAGGACTTCAGAACCGGGTCCATGTTCTCTACGTTCTTAGTCTTAGTGAGGACTTCAGAACCGGGTCCATGTTCTCTACGTTCTTAGTCTTAGTGAGGACTTCAGAACCGGGTCCATGTTCTCTACGTTCTTAGTCTTAGTGAGGACGCGGGCAGCAGCGTTCTGGATCAGCTGCAGCTGTCTGATCCACTTTTTAGGCAGACCTGTGAAAACACCGTTGCAGTGATCAGTTCTACTAAAGATAAACATGGATTAGTTTTTCCAGATCCTGCTGAGTCATCAGTCCTTTAATCCTGGAAATGTTCTCCAGGTTCTAGAAGGTCCACTTTGTCTTTAGATGGAGGTTCAGGTCTGAGTCCATCACTACTCCCAGGTTTCAGGCCTGATCAGTGGTTCCTGGCTGAAGCAGCTGAAGCTGTGAGCTAACTCTGGATCAGGATTGGGGACACAGAGGGAACACAGGGGGTCCAGCCAGGTTTTATGTTCGATAAAGGAACCAGAAGCAGAAATAATGTGGCGATGTTCACATTAAGGAGGAACCTGCTTTTAGAAACTACTTCCAGTCAAATTGTGAGCATAAAACCTGAAGAAGACGAATGAATGTTCTAGGCAGCGTTCTCGCTTTGGCACCAGCGCTGATTGTGTTTCTGTTGCTGTGAAGATAAAGAGGTCAGGAGCTGCAGGCTGGAACATCTGGCCACAGCTGCAGTTTCCCAAGAGAAAATCCTATCATCCACTTCCTCCGCCTCCACCCAGTGAAGCCTCTTTAAATAGAGAACATGTGACGTTGGGTGGAAGTTGCAAACCTCCGAGGATCAACTCCATCATCATCATCATCATCATCATCATCATCACATGATGCATGGCTGGGACTCTGGGAAACAAAAGAAGTTGATGGAAGATACAAGAGGGCAGTGATGTCCACGTTTAGTTACTGGTTCCTGTTCACAGTATCACATCCTAAGGTCTTTGATCATTTATTTTAGTTTTTAGGTTTATGGATTGTGCATCTTTCAGTTAGTCTTTATATTTCCTGTATATGCTTGTTGTAATTTCATCTTTTAACTTTTTGTTCTCTGTCATTGTTCTCTTCATAGAAGGTACACCTGGTCTGGCGTTCTGTTAGCTGTGACATCATCAGGGGAGGCAGATCATCCTCTATTACCATCTACCATAGAAAGTCCTCCTGGATCAATGTGAGCTTCTGAGCTTTCTGTGTCTCTGCTCTGTCTTCTCTAAGGCCCAGTGGGTCGAGGCAGATGAGCGTTCACACTGAGCCTGGTTCTGGTTCTGCTGGAGGTTCTCCTCCCTGTTAAAGGGGAGTTTTCCTCTCCACTGTCGCTTCATGCATGCTCAGTATGAGGGATTGCTGCAAAGCCATGGACAATGCAGACGACTGTCCACTGTGGCTCTACGCTCTTTCAGGAGGAGTGAATGCTGCTTGGAGAGACTTGATGCAACCTGCTGGGTTTCCTTAGAGAGGAAACTTTCTGACCAACCTGGAGGATCTGATGGAGTCTGACTTTGGAAAGAACCTTGAGACGACGTGATGTGAATTGGCGCTATATAAATAAAATTGAATTGAATTCTTTACTGAGAAAATCCTAAAGATTAGAGGATCAGTTTGTACATCCATATCAACTCCAGAACCAAAACTGTCTGGAACTTATCTTGACAAAATGTCCCGATTCAGCCAAATAAACTACAAAAGCTTAGAGGAAATCATTCAGCAGCTAAATTCCTCCTCCTGCTGTTTTGATGTTCTACCCACAGTTTTCTTTAAGAAAGTTTTGCTTCGGCATTGTGGCGGTGGGGGGGGGGTGTTCCTTGCTGTGGCGTGCACAGACATTTTAGGGGGCAGGTGCTCAGGAGGGGGTGGGAGGGCACTTTTTAGCGTGCGCAAGGAGGTGGCTCATTTCGGGGCATTGTTTCAGTGGTTTTTAATGGCTCAGGTTTTCAAAAGATCATTTCAAAACCGACCTCAGTAAAATCTTAATAATATTCAGGGCAGTCAAACTTTTTTACAGTAGCAGGCTACACACTATCAGGTAGGAGGGTGCACTTATATATAGATATATATCTATATATATATATATATATATATACTTCAGACTAAACAGTGGCTCTGTGACTACTGTAACGAACAAACAAATAGCAATAGCATAGTCGGTGTTGCCAAATTAGGCAGGTTTCCAACCAATTAGGCTTTTGAACACATTGAGCTGGAAAAAAATAGCTTATGGGCAGATTGTAAAAAATTTCCGAAGCTTTTCATAACATTTGTTGGGCTTTTAGAAAGAATTACTAACAAAATATATCAAAATAGTCATTATTTATTTTTTAAATAAGTTGAATCTGTCGATCTGACATCATCAATGAATAATAGTTATAATGAATAATATTGATTGTTATAATAAAACAAGAAAAGACTAATGGTTAATCAAGTGTTTGGTCAGTGTAAACGCCCAAGAGGGGTTGAGTTCTACTTAAAAATATTTCATGACTGCGTGTAAGAGAAATGTTTAATTGAGCTATACTGAGAGAAATTAAGTTTATATTAAGGTAGATTTACAACTCATGTTGGGAAGCTATTTATAATTTATTTTTTCTGGGTGAAATATCCTGATTATTAAAGAGATCTTGTGTGTTATTTGGTTGTCTGATTGTACATTTTGTTTGGAGCCCATATGGGCAGTTTTTTTTCTTTGCTTCAGCTCAGTTGTGTGCTAATGGCATGTTCTTATGTGTTTAATAGTTCTGTGCTTTTAACATGAGAGAGTTTGAGATTTGGCCTTTGGACTAACAGTGACATAGGGTAACCTGTAGCGCTGTGTCTTAACTCAAAAGTCCAGCATAAGCTACACGCTAATAAACATGAGCGCTGGTGTCAGGCTGAACACTGACTAAAGTAACAATTCTGACTAGAACAGGTTCTGTAATTACAGCAGCTATGAGAACAAGGAGCAGAACAAAGCAGAGTTCCCTTCTACCTGCAAGTAACTCAAGTCTCTTCAGTTTGGCAGCTTTAGTGCTTGATTCTGCTCCTTGGGCTCCTAGCTGTCCTAGCTAACCCTGCTAGCTGTCCTAGCTAACCCTCCTAGCGTGAATGTTTACTCCAGTTTAGACTTCAGTGCTGACATTTCAAACAGAAATTAATAGCGCTCCTTCCAGCTCGCTCTCTGCTTTGTTGTCACTTCTTGTAATTGTTTGGTAATCAGACCAAATTTCCATCCCGCTCTACCGACACCAACGGTGACCACAGCCGAACTGCGGCGCCAACTGAAGGCTATGACTCGGTGTCCTGCCCCTCTCCAGCTGTGATTGGCTAGCATGTTGCCTTCAGTCGTTGATTTGATTGGTTAAATTGTATGATTGACACATCAAAGATAGTACTAAAAGGTCGATGGCCACTCCGAGGTTAAAAAAAAAAAAAAAAAAAAAAAGAAGACGGCTTCCAGTCCAGGGTCTGCTCCGCGCTCAACCAGAAGGCACAAATATCGCTCCATTATATAATCGGGGAAATGTAGGCGGCGGCAAGAGCTGCTATAGACGGCGATTTGCCGCCGTTGACCGGCTACTTTTGACTGCCCTGAATATTAATAATTAAAAAAAAAAAAAAAAAAAAAAAAAGAGTTTCAAAAGGGCATTTTCGTTGATAAAGGGCAAACTTCCTAGTGCTTTAGCACCACCTAGTGTCTATGTATGCACGCCCCTGGTTCCTTGGGACCGTCTCTCCTCTTCCCTTGGTGGGGAGGCAGATTTCCTGTGTTGGTCCCTCTTGGGCACCTTTACTTTGGGGGTCCCTTTGGGTATCTGGAGTCTTGGTTCCCCTGGTGTCTGCCTCGGCACTCTTGGAGGAGGGTCTTTGGCTCCTCACAACCGCTATTTAGCATTTTTCTCATGGATAAACCTTACAGACATAAGTGCACTCTCACAAACACCTACAGGTGGATCCAGGTGCTACAGACTCACTTCCATACAGAAAACCCCTGTTATTATTGTCAGCTGTCACTTTCTACATGTCGTATTATTTAATACTGTATATACTTCAGTGATGGTATCAAGGCGCTACTTTATTGTATCTATAATACTTTATCCGCTGGTTATGCTGTTCTTTTTACATCTCTCTTTGCAGGTGAAGAAGCAGACTGGTATTGTTCTATCATTCTCTGCCTTTTATCTCCTCTTTCTTTCACCTTTTCTCCTTTTTTTCTTTCCTTTCTTTTTCTCTTCTACTTTCTTATTGTAGTGTCCATATAACATGAAATACTCCCTGCATAAATTAGAATAAAACTATTTACATGTATAAATCAAGCGGAGCACTATGGCGAAAGCGGTACGGCTCCACTTGTGAAAGTAAAATCTGTTGGGCTCTTTTTGGCATTAAGACAAGAATTCTTAATGCCACATTGCTAGACAGGACACTATAAAAAAAAGAACGTTCTGCCTGTCTTAGCGTCTGAGTTGACTCAGATAATAAACACGTCCCTTCTGTCAGGTGTTTTCCCCCAGTCCCTAAAAACAGCAATTATCAAACCACTGCTGAAAAAGAACAACTTAGACAAACTTCTACTCCAGAACTACAGGCCCATCTCAAACCTCCTTTATCAGTAGATTATTGAAAAATCTGAGTTTCAACAATTAAACACCTTCTTAACAACGACCAGCCGCTTTGACGTTTTCCAGTCAGGTTTCCTCACCACAGTACAGAGACCGCCCTGATCAAGGTGTTTAATGACATCCATATAAATACAGACTGTGGAAGAACCACAGTGCTGGTTCTGTTGGACCTCAGTGCAGCATTTGATACTGTTGATCACTCCATCCTGTTAGAACGCCTGGAGAACTGGGCCGGCCTCTCTGCTACAGCTCTCCACTGGTTTAAATCCTACTTAAAGGACTTTTAGTGTCAGTAGGTAACTTTACATCAGAGACGACATAAATCACATGTGGGGTTCCCCAAGGTTCCATCCTGGGTTCCTCCTGTTCAATATCTACATGCTCCTCTTGCTCAGATCATAAAAACATCATCAGTTACCATCACTATGCAGACGACACACAGCTCTACATCACCATGTCACCAGGTTACTATCAATCCATTCAAGCGTGGGCAAAGTGGTCAAATAAAGCAAAGCCAAACTGCAAATGGAGCAAAGTGAAATTTTGCTCGAGTTGAAAAATCTGAACTTTTCTGTCCATTTGCATTTTTTACTTTTTTACTTTTATTTTTATTTAAAAGGGGACAGTGTACATTAATCAACATTAAAACAATGTAAATGTAGCCGAGTTAGCTAAAAAGTGCTAATTTTCATCGGTAGTCCCCCAGCCAGGTGTAAAAAGGGCAACCTTAAAAATAATCACAAGTCGGTCACAAGACCCAGTGGGTCGAGGCAGATGACCGTTCATACTGAGCCCGGTTCTGCTGGAGGTTTTTCCTTCCCGCTAACGGGTGTTTTTTCTTCCCACTGTCGCTTCATGCTTGCTCAGTATGAGGGATTGCAGCAAAGCCATGTACAATGCAGACGACTCTCCCTGTAGCTCTACGCTTCTCCAGGAGTGAATGCTGCTTGTCGGGACTTTGATGCAATCAACTGGTTTCCTTATATAGGAACATTTTTGACCAATCTATATAATCTGACCCAATCTGTGTAATATGATTGAACCTAACTTTGTAAAGTGCCTTGAGATGACATGTTTCATGAATTGGCGCTATATAAATAAATAAATTGAAATTGAAATTGTATAAAATCACAAGACAAAATTACAATGCCAATTACATAAAAAAACATTATGGTTAAGAAATACAATTCATGTAAAATAAATAATAAATTAGGTTTTCTGTGTGTATATAAATAATAAATTATTTATATACACACAGAAAACCTTAGTGCCCACAAGTTTGGCTCTCTACAAGCCATTTTTTTGCATTCTTTTTGAATGAAAAGAATGACAAAGACTCTCTGATGGTTTCTGGCTCTGTGTTCCACTGCTGAGATGCTCTTACGGAGAAGACAGCCTGACCAAAAGCTGTTTTTCTCCGGGGGATGATGCAGTCTTCCCTCACTGCCCCTCTGGTTACCCTGACCTCACTGGATCTGAACTGTACAAAGTCACATAGTGGAGGTGGTGCTAAACCATGTCTGATTTTATAAATTAAACAGATGTTTTAGAATTTGATAAGATTGTCCCAGGTAAGTAGCTGATATTTCCTCAGAATACTACAGTGGTGGTAATGGTATGGTTTTTTATCCAGTATTTTTAATGCTTGTTTGTATAATGTTTCTAATGGTTTGATTGTAGTAGAGTGAGTATTGGACCAGCTTATTAGACAATATGTTATGTGGGATAAAATCATGGAAAAAAAAATAACTTAGCAGCTTCAGTTGAAAGGAAATCTCTAATGAATCTGAAGTTTGCTAGACTGAACTTAATCCTATTACAAACTTTTTGGATGTGAGATTTGAAATTGAGATGTGAGTCTATATGTAAACCTAAATATTTATATTCAGTGACGACCTGTAATCTTTCTCCAGATATTAAAATTTCCGGTTCTATATTTATGAGGTTGTTTTTTGAAAAAAAACATGGTAACTGTTTTGGATATGTTCAATTGCAGACAGGATTGCTCAAGCCAGGTTGAGATCAGTGACATGGCCTCAGTTAGTTTTGAGGCAAATTCCTCTGTGGATTTTCCATAAGCCATGTTAAGAGTCCTCTCCTCCATTTATTTAAGCACAAAAATCTTATTTTATGTGTTACATATTTAGACAGTATACTTTCTATAGACCAATTATGGATTTATTGACCGAAGACGCCTGTAGTTGGTGTCCTGAAGGGATCCGTTCCCTGACGGGGCAGGAGGTCCTCATACTGGGCCCTAGAAAGGCTGGAAGCCACTCTCATTCAGACGTAACTACAGATGATGGCATTTGCCGCACCGGGTGCGTCTCTCGTGTATCTGATGGACCCAGGGATGCCGACGCAGTCGTTTGGTTTTCCACATGACATAGTGAGATAGAGACGAAATGTCAAGGCAGGCGATCCACACAAACATTTGTCCAGATTGCGTTCGATGTGAACGCACCTTTAGGCTGCTGAAGGACATCAAGATCTATTTCCTTCACTTTACTAAGTAATAATAATTCTTATTATTATTTAGCAAAGTGAGTGTATACATATATACACAAAAAAACTAAAAGAAAAGTAAAAATAGTTTAAATCCATCACCATAAAAAATTATTTAGTGAATCCTGGTTCACTGCAGATCCTAACCCTAACCCAATGAACCAAAGTTCATCTTAAAGAATCTGAAATGAAGTTAAATTAGCTTAACTAACTTAGAACAACATTTGGTCTATTTTCAACCCATTCACAATGCAACTCCGAGTTAGATAAAACGCTGTATGAGGAAATAAACATTTTAAAGAATGATTTGCTAAATACTGCGATAGACTGGCGACCTGTACAGGGTGTACCCCGCCTCTCGCCCATTGACAGCTGGAGATAGACACCAGCACCCATCACGACCCCACAAGGGACAGACGTGTTAGACAATGGATGGATGGATGGATTTGCTAAATAAAAATCAATCAGCACTTGCTTTTTAGTCATGTAATTATTTCTTGAGAAGTAATTAACATTTTAATTGGTAACTTAAGAATTTAGAGGCCGCTGTAGGCTAAGGTGGTGGTGGTGGTGGTGGGAGATGACAAAGCTGCAGCATCTCTGCCTGGGGGCTGCTTTGTTTTTCCTGATGTGCAACGCCGACAAGGCGAGGATGGCGTGTTTGGCCCAGCTCTTCCACTACATCAGGGACAGAGGCAGGACCGAGGAAATACATCTTGTTGAGCTAAACTTTTTTACTCCATCATGATACACTGAAACAAGCCGGGCACAGCTTTTGCCGGGGACAGGTCATCCAAAATGGGGACTGTCTCTGGAAATCGGGGACGTCTGGTCACCCTACTATAGGCAGACGATGACCAAGTTATGTTAGGGCACATCGGGTCACGTAGCCATTAGCTTGATGGGTTTTTCTTAAGTTATACAAAATACCATTAAATTGACATTAATGTTCCTTATTAATGCTGTTCTAGTGCTCGTAGCACTATCGAATGATTGCAGAGCGAGAATGGGCATGTGTGTTTCTCAAAGCTTTTTATGCTGTTTTTACACAGAGCTTTTACCAGGCTGCTAGCGCTAGCCTAGCCAGCTGAGAGTAGCAAAGAAAGTGAAAGCAAAGGAGACCTTTTGTGAAAATTCCCTGCTTCATAAATAAATTAACTAATGAGCCCCTAAATATTTCCAGCATAATTGCAGAGTGGATGCCAGGCTTAAACACTGGAGCAGAGGAGGAGCACTGTGAAGTGAAGGTGTGTTGTCTACCTACCTCTGAAATGACAACAGTTCTCTCTTTAACACTTACAATCAGAGATCCAGGGACCACCCAAAGTTGTTTGATCCAGGAGCCCTTAAAGACGTAACATTTCTGGATTCTTCGCCGGTATTAAAAAATTACTCTTTCAAAGAGATAGAAAGCAAGCTCGGCATCTGAGAATGGTGGCGGGTGTAATTCCTATGTTCAGGTTCATGCTCACATGGATCAATCCCATTGATCCTAGAAATTTTTTCAAGATAGCGAACCATTAGAACAGGGTCTAGCTCTTATCGGAAAGTGTCCATCACCTATTTTTTTAGTAAGATCCATTTTTCAACCACTTTGCGCCTGTATCTCTTACAGCACGGTATCAACATTTGCCAGCATTGCCTCTGGTTGGCACCAAACGGTCCAAAAGATCAATCAGTCAGAGTGGAGCTCCACACGTTTCAACAGCTGGGCTGGTATTAATACATTTGGGTGTTTTTATGGAAAACCACGTACGGCAGATTTTGTGCGTACGCATCCTGTGTACTTGAGGCCTTAGTTCAACCATCAATTTGCATTCCTGAGGAGCACTAAAGAAACTTCTCTGAAACATCTGGAGAGCACCTCATTCTGCTATCGGAAGCTTCAAGACAAATATGTTTTAATGGTAAAAAATCAAGATAAAAACAAGGTTCTGATGGACAGTGGGAGAGCTTCTTAAAGTTTCCCTTCTCGTTATGTAAACCAGACGATGATGAGAACCAGCAAGACCAGAGCGGTTCAGGACATCCTCTGGGAGCCCCACAGAGCCGAGGGCTGACAAAGTCTAAAAGTGATTTGTGACACAAAGCAGAGCTGAATGTAGAGAGGTCTGCTGTGTCCGAACCAGTGTGAGAAATATGTGTCCTCGAGCCCTCAATGAGCAGAGGGCAGCCTGCAACACATGCACACTGCACCAAAAACATGGACTGAAATAAAATGAACTCATTAATTAATACAAGGGCGTTTTTAATCTGATGGAAAACTGCAGCTGCAGTATTTAGATTTTTCAAGTAAGTTCATCAAAATCTACTGCAGATGATTCACAATCTTCACAGCAACAGTGAAGCACAGTGGTGGAGGGCTGATGGCTGGTCCTGAGCAGTTGTTGACTGCACCATAAAGTTTTCTAGGGTCAAATGTGAGTCTTCTGAGAAATAGATAAAGCTTGGTGCAGACTGGGTGATCAGGAGAACCATGGACCTTAACAGAGTTTTATTTTAACATGAACCTAATGACTGTCTCGTGTCAGAACAGTGTTATCAACATTTTACTGAACTCAGTTTAGTTAATGAAAATTTATAAGAGTTGTTCTTAACATTTTTTTGGTTTCTTTGCACAAATTAACTGGATTAATGTTTATTGCTTATAATCAATTTTTATTTTACTTCAATTATTTATAAAATAAAGGGCAGACGGGACAGTCCACTACATCTTTTATTCCTACTTGTTATCCTGTCTGATGTTCCTGGCTTGTGTTCAGCAAATATCAGTGAAAACTCTCTTGTACAGAAAAACTTTTTTCTAAGTGAGTGAAATTCTACAATTTCACTCACTTAGAAAAAAGTTTTTCTGTAAACATACTTTTCACATTTCTTCCAGGTCAACTTTTATTTGAAATATGGGAGGTGAAAATAAACAACCCGCAGCTTCATTAAATGTCTCCATCACCAGAAGGACAAAGAGAAGCCGCTGCCCAGCCAGCTGCCTTCAGCCGCCTGCTGAACAGCTTTCATGTGACGCTTCATTTAGGCTTTGTTTTTTTCCTGGTGAGGTTGGAGGAGGATGCATCTTTTCTTGAACATATATTATCCAAACGACTGAGGAAAGAGACTTCACTTCATCAGGCGCCATTTTATCCAAAAGTGGTTTAGATATGTTACCCAGAAATCATCCCAGTTATTTATGGTCAAGTGACCTAAGTAGAATGGTAAATGGCTTGTACTTGTATACTTTAACTAGTCTTGACGACCTCCAAAGCACTGTACACTACAGTCTTAGTCATTCACCCATTCACACAGACATTCACACCCTGACGGTGGTGAGCTATGTAAGTAGCTACAGCTGCTGGGACAGACTGACAGAGGCGAGGCTGTTGGTGGCTGCCAACGGCGCCACCAGGCCCTCTGACCACCGCCAGCAGGCAATGCGGGTGAAGTGTCTTGCCCAAGGACACAACGACAGAGAAGGGGATCGAACCGGCAACCCGCCAATTGCAAGACGAACCCCCTAACCTCTGTGCCACCGTCGTTTTATTTGTCTTTATTCTAATTCTAGAAGTAGAAATTGTCAAATAAATAGCACTATGATTATGTGGAATCCTAATTAGTCTAAACAGAATATAGCAGTTGTTTAGGCAGCACCTAGTGTTCTTATACTGTATATTATGTAAAAGAAATAACACCTGCTATTTATGCCTGAACTGCCTCAAAGGGTCAACAATCAATGAAAGCAACAATAACAACGAAATATGGTAAAAAGGAAGCCCTCACCTTTTCTTTTTCAGATGGCTGTGGCTAAGAATCTGAATTTTTAATAACCTTCAGTCTTTGCTTTTCCATCTTTCCAGCAGTCTTCAAAACTCCTGCCTGGCACAGAATAGTTAGTTTTATAAAAGAGATTAGGTTTTTGTTGATAAATGCATTATACTTTAGAATTAAATGCTATTTTGAGATGCTAACGTTAGTTACTTACATTTCTCAAGTTCCACAAATCCAAACAGTCTCTCCTGCTTCTTTACAGAACTGCACTCAGCAGCTTTCACCTAATTTAGTGCAGATAATATTTAGTTTCTTAACTGGGACCAGTTTCGTAGCCTAGTATTAACTGTGGTAACGGCAGTATCCCAGTATGAATCGAAATTTAAATCTTGCGCTCCAATCAAACAGGCACGCACACACGCACTAGAAATCAGAAAGAGGGAAGGCGGAATTTAAGGCAGTACAACCAATGAGACTGGAGTTTAAATAAAAGCACAGTCACGTGTGCTGCCGATTTAAAGGGGCAGGCAGTCAGACAGCGGCAGCGGCAGCCGCGGAGCTGCGAGAGGAGAAGAAGGGAAGAGTGAGGCACGTTATGTGGATCATGTAACCGTCCACGGTTACCGTGGCACGGTAGATCTAAATTATTATTATTTTGGACATGTACACACACACATACACACATAAAAAAAAACACACACACACTGACAAAAGGGCACTTTGGGCATCAAAGGGGCAAAGGGGCAGGTGCTCAAGCCCCCCCCTCTGCACGTCCCTGATCTGATGTCAGGCAAACAGTAGTCAGAACCTTTTCTTATGACTCCAGCTTTAGGTTCAGGTTCCCCTGAAGCAGGCCAGAGGCCGATCCAAGGCCCTGAACCCCGGTTCAGATGCATTCAGGTAGAAAAACAAAAGCAAGGTTCTTTAACAGTCGGATCACGCTGTGCGTCGACACTGAGCCACAGAGGAAATCAAAGGCTGCAGACGACCCTCAGTCCCCACTTCATTACCGTCAACAGGCAGGAATCAAACGCTCTGAGTGGCTATCAGTCACAGCTGAGGCTGAGAACGTGTGTGTGTGAGTGACAGCTGGAGAGAGCTCACAGTGTGAGGCCATTAATTAATGACTGACGGCTAAACAGCCGCAGCAGTAACAACAGTTAAGCCTGCCGGCACCAGAGAGCCACACCGACACCGATCGATGGATCGATGCTTGTACTCTCTCCACACACACGCGGTGCAGTCCATCATTCCCACTTCCTTTATACACACCTACACACTCACACCTGAATCCTAACTAGGTGCCCCGGCGCCCCTGGCTCTCCTCGATTTTAACAGACATCGAACCTCCAGAGGAGAAACGAGGAGCTCCAGTTCTAACTTTGCCACCTTCTCTCTACCTATTTGTCTTTCCAGCATCCTCCAGGAGCGACTTCTGCAATTGGACCATCACATTTGGGTCTGACAGGTGAGATTAGTGAGGTGTGAGTAGGACGCCACTTGAGAGGGAAAGGAATGTATGCTGGAAGAGGATGTTTCTTCTGTTGCTTCATCAAACATCTGATGTCCTCACACTTAAACTTTTCTATGAATCTTTATGAATTTTACTCACATTAAAAAGAAAAGAACCTCAAGAGAGACAGAAACTACCCTTCACAGTAGAAAACCAGTAAAATGTAACCATGTTATAGTATAAAAAAGTGCAGCAATCTGAGGAAACGTAAACAGGTCAGTTTATATTGATTTTGATGCAAATTAGTATCGATTATATCGAGGTGTTGATTGTTTTGAAAACCCTAAAATGTATATATACTGTATATGACGAATCTTTATGTCTCCATGTCTTACCACTTTATTGTCCTGGAATTTTTGATGAAACAGACACTGGCTCAGGATGTACATAGATTACATATAACACACAGACACAACAAAACATAATGTCTTCACACACTTTTTTCAGATCACTTGATTGCACTGACCAACAACACTTCCTGAAAAGCTTAAAGCGAGCAAATAGTCTTTAGCGTCTAATAGGACTATCTGAGTCTTAAAAGTCAGATAGCAGCCCCTTTACAAACGATGTAGATGACAGTGCTGTTGCATGAATGAATCGCCTGAATGGTCTATTGATAATACACTCAAGCCCACAGTTAATACTGTGCAATACTGGTAAACCTTCAAGTTACAGAACTGTGCAATCTGGAGAGACGGCCATCCAACCAGGCATTCCCTGAGAAACTACAGTGTGCATATAGGCATTACCAGCAACGTGTCGGTAACATAGCCTGACTCTCGGCAGATGGATGTAGCTCCACATCCATCTGGACTCGCTGCCATTGGGAGGGATTCCAGTACCACATAAAATAGACGTGACATATCAAAGAAGTGACTGTTTGGATTCAGACAACAATGGCGGCTAGCAGCGAGGAAGCTGACGGTAACTTTGATGCTGCTATTTCATCAGTGTTGTCCAATCCACCAAATATTAATTCTTTAGAAGAACACCAGAGAACGGCTTTCAAGGCTTTTGTTAGCGGAAACAATGTAGCTGATCTCACTGAAGGGAGAACCAGGAACTCCTGTTCAAACGGCCTCTGAGCCACAGTGCCTGGGCCTAGCTCGACCTCAGCGATTGCAGACAGAATCTCTGTTTTATTGTTATGGTCCTGGGATGAAGCTTCTGCCACAGAGGTCATAGCCTTTTTAATAATCCCACCATTAGGGTTAGGGTGAATGGCTTTTTTTGCCCTTGGTCGGAAATGTGCGATTTAAATGGTTCCTCAGTTGATGATGGCCTTCTTTAATGGTTTTGCAAAACAAAGACAGTTGTTTCTGCAAAGCACCCTTCAGTCCTTTTACCTCATCTTTTGAAGGTAGAAGAAATGAAGAGTGCTTTAAGGTGCATTCACATCCAGCGTAAACAAGGCACATTTTTCAAGTTAATCACCTACCTTCGGTTGCTTGACATTTCGCGTCTCTCTCACAAAAAATTCACATGGACAATGGCAAAATTTCGCCCAGCTCGCTTCACACGTCATCATATATGAGGACTGTCTATCCACTTGCCGATTCCTCCTGTCCAACTCACGGAGCGATGGACCTTGAGTTTACTGAGTGAGTCACAGTGCTGTACGTAATGTGAAAAGTCAAACAACAGCGTCACGCCAGTGACCCTGGGTCCATCAGATCCTCCAGAGAGGCACCTAGTTAAGAAAGTACCACCACCTAGTCCAGGAGCACCGTCTGGATGGGCTTACAACGGTACTTCTGTCTGTCCAGGACCCAGTATGAAGACCTAGGGCTGGGATCTTCAATTCCGGTCCTGGAGGTCCGGTGTCCTGCAGCTTCTAGATGTGTCCCTGGTCCAACACACCTGAGTCAAATGATCAGGTCATCAGCAGTACTCTGGAGAACCTGACTGCAGACCGGAGAGCTAATTCAGCCATTTGATTAGGGTGTGTTGAAGGAGGGCCACATCTAAAAGCTGCAGGACACAGGACCTTGAGGACTGGAATTGAAGACCCCTGCTTAGGGGCTCAAACCCTGGTTGAGAACGACTGTCCTGTCTTTGGTCAGTAAATCAATCAGTGCTCAATAGAAATGTATCTTAATTGTGCTGGATAAATATGAAAAACATTTTCACGCTTTAATAAATGGACAAGGAACAAAAATGGAACAAAAATCCAATTCCAGATAAATAATATGTCTTCTTCTGTCTCTTTCTGGCTTGACTGTAATCCGCTGCTGTCATTCTTGCTTTCTAGTCTACGTGTTACACCAGTTCATGCGCAGCTGAGGGAGATCTTACCCCTCTCACACCCCTCTACTGACAGAGAGAGGAACAGCACAAATGTTGAATTGACAGCTAACTGACAAATAATATTTAATCTCAGTGGAGGGCAGGATATTTGGAAAAAGATTTGTGATTGGCTGAAACGTGAAAAGTGTTTTACCCAGTGACAAATCAAATTGTGTATTGTTATATTATAATGACCCCCTGGAGAGCTAATGTCAGGTCGCGCGCAAAGGGCTGGAGGCCCCTGCTCTATACACTAGCTGAACTTAGTATAAACCTTTATGCAGCTGTTAAGCTCAGGGGACAGCGTGAGCTTTGAAGCAACATGTTTTCAAGGACACTGATTCTCTGCAACTGTTATCTCATAAAGAGAACATGGACTCTGGGAAAAGAAGAACCCTGGGAAAATGTTGGACAATAAATGCTGATACATTCTGTATTAGATTAAATGAGCTTCATCTGGGAGAGGCTGTATATTCTGTACACTATGCTGCATTCCTTGGCCAAGAGTGTCTGTCATTTCTCTTTTTTTAGAAATGACACACCAACAATCCTTTATAAATACAAATGTATTGTATTATAACAGCTTTTGATCTGAGTGATAAACTAAACCCCATTTAGTCTCACACTCAAATTCCTGTTCTTCAAGATTTCTCAGCTGATCCTAATGTTTTTTCTCCAAAATCAGAAACCTGATCTGGCCAATCAGGACCACCAGCAACATTTGCTGCTCAGCCTGATTTTCATTCACCACCCGGATCTGCTCAGACTATGAACCCAGGATATAAAAAGGATCTTCAAAGGAAATGTGTCCCCTTCTGCTTTCCGTCCATCCACCTGTAAATTAGCCATTAGTGTCCAGCTGCTGGATGTCTGTTTATCACCAGGAGGGGACAAGGAGGAGGCATCTGAGTTAAAGAATGTTAGAAAACAGGAGGAGGAGGAGGAGGAGGAGGTTTATGGGGGACAGGGGAGGTTTTGGCAGAACCATCTTGGCTCAGTTGGCAGCAGTGAGAAGCAGGCTCTAGGGCATCCTTACAGAGCTGCGGTTAGGCATAAAATGAACACCTGGCTGAGAGTTTGAGGCTGGGCAGTGAGGAAGAGGAGGATGTTTGGTATGCAGATGACTAGCGATCAGCTCCACAGGACACCGCTGAAGGTCAATGAAGGAGTGCTAATGAAGCCGGTCTAGATAGGCTCAGAACTCGAAATCCTCTGAACCATCTAAGCCATCAGCGGCTGGAAGGTGTTCCAGTAAGTTGTAGGTAGATGAGGAGGTGATTATACAAAGCCAACCCTTCTGTGTTATAAACTCCACCCAACAGATGAAAAGTCAGCATAAGATGAGCTACATTAAAACATTTAGAAAGAGAAAGCTGGGTCAGGTTGATCTGCCAGCTTTTAAGGTTCCTCTCTGAGGAACTTTTATCTCCATGAACATGAACGTAGTGAGCTGTCGTGAGCACAGGAATTACTGTGTCACAGCAACATGCCTGATCACTTCTGACAGGTGATGGTAAGATATAAGGCGAGTTATTTCAGATGCAGGCACTTTTTGCTTGGCTTACAGCGCCTGTTTGTAATGTGTTGCTCTGACCAGAGGGTAGCGGTAATCCACGAGTTGGTGAACTCCCTGATGAGATGAGGGATTTGGTATGAGTCGGTGACTGCCGCAGTGGGTAGAGTAGTTGTCTAGCAATCGGAATGTTGCAGGCTCCTGTCACATGTCAATGTGCCACTGGGCAAGGCATTAACCCCAAGTTGCCCAATGATCTGCATATGGGTGCATGAATGTGTACACGTTTGTGAGTGAAATTGGGTGAATGTAAATGCTTTAGGTGGTCAGTATAACTACGTACCTGGGTGTTCACCTGAGCCATAAACTGGACTGAACTCACTGATGCTCCTTACAGGATGGGTCAGAGCAGACTCTACATGCTGAGGAGGCTGAGGTCTTCTGGCCTGCAGGGGGCGCTCCTGAATACCTTCTTTGACTCTATGGAGGCATCAGCCATCTATGGTCTGTTGGAGCAGCAGCTGATCTGCAGCTGAGAGAAAGCGGCTGGATGAACTCATTAGGATGAGCGGTTCTGACCCGGGATGTCCTCTGGATAGTGCGGGAACAGGTTATTGCAGCCCCGGCTGTAAAGTGTTTATCAGAGACACAGCCTGGGGGTAGGATCTGGTTCTGTGTCGGCTCGTTTTAGCCATCCACCCTGAAGGTAAACGTCTGAATAACCTGTGACCAGAATGAGCTGGGTCTATGTTAGCTGCTCTTTTCCTGGTTCTGGGCCTGTACAGGTCATGAATGGATAGAACATCAGTCCTGATGGTCCTCTCTTCAGATCTAATCCATCTCTGCAGTTTGGACCCGTTACGTTTTAGCTACATATTAATCAGTTTCCTTAATGCTGTTTGAGAAAGTCAGATATTAGCTTCATATAAATGTGTTCTAGCTTGAAATTTCCTGGTTATTTCCAGTTAAAGTCAGCAGCATTAAAGGCACCATTACCAAGACTGATGGTCTAACTTCATATTATTTCTCCTGGCATGGTTTAGCTAACAGATTTTTTCATCCCCAGGTTTCATAAGAAGGAATATTTATTTCGGAGAAACTCAGTCCGATCTCTTCCAGAACAACTAAAAACCAAGCTGAATGTTTGTCTCTGCGCTCTTGGTAAATACTTCCTAACGTCTGGCAGTGAAGGAGTTATTTTTCATATTTAGGATTGTCCTGCAGAAACAAACTGTGCAGACAGATTACAGGTGGATCAACATATTGATGTGAACTGACAGGAAGTCTGAAACTGAATTTAGGAGAAATCAAAGAGATGCTAGCAGAAACACACTTGGTTCTGCTAACTCTGACCCAGTTTCTGCCCCAGCTGCAGGTGAGCTGGGTGGGTGTGAACACCTGGATTAACATTGGCTAAAATGCTCTAACTAGGTTCCCTGAGTGTCATTCTGCAGGTTTAAGTTACGGTGCAGAGAATGGTGATGATTTGCATTGGTAATTAACTAATGTGCTGTTCAATCCCCCCCATCTGGCTCATGGAGCTCCACCTCATTTCTCAAATTGACAGGCTGGTCACTATCGCTACCCACAGCAACAAGGCACCCTCCAAATTAATTTGTCAACCTTCTCCTGAAATGGGACGTTCACCTTGAAAACTCAATTTACCTGAAGAGGTGAGAGTCAGAGAGGGAACAAACAGGCTGCAGCAAAGATTTCTGGAAAAAGAAATTTTCTGCAGCAAAAAAGGGAGAGAAATCTGAAACGCCTGGTGACAGCAGGTGAGATTGGATGGAGCGAGTGTTAGAGGTGCTAGATGGATCTGAGGGATTCCAGGGAAGGTCATCAGAAACAAACATGCTCCAGTTCAGACGAACACAATCTCAAGATCTTCCAATGAGAGTAGAAGAAAATGTCATGCCTGATGATTTTAAGGCCATTAAAGTCTAGGAGGACATTTCAAAAACACTGAGGAATGCATCTCCAGTAAAACCTAAAGCCTTATTGGGCCGGAGCTGCAGGTTTCCATGTTTGGTAGGAGCAGGATTAACCTTGGTGGTTGTTAAGAGTTGCTGGGGTTTCAGCGAAGCGTCCTGAGGGGAATAAAGTTCTCTTGCATTTTAACTGAGATTTGGCCTTGCTTTGCTTTAGGCTGCCCTTCACTGTAATTAGACAGAAACCCTGAAGAGACAGAAGGCTGTGCTGCAAATGTGTCAAAGTCAGGAGCCAAAGTCCAGACAGCTGGGTAACCCTTCGCCCCCTGGTCCAGTTCATGTCATTTGCTTCTCCCCATGACTTGAGTCATTTTTGGTTCTATGGTGGCGGTTAGTTTTATGTTCTGTATTAAACAACACAGTTAATAATTTCATCTTTGTTCACAGAGGATACGGTTTATCCCAGTCACGGCTCTAGTTTGGGACAGTGACCTCTTCAGGGTTCATGACTCGCCCCGCTTAGAGTTCTTGCTGATATCAAGAATCCAGAATCTTTTATTGTCACCGTAGTGAAATTATTTCGAGACAGACACTGGCTTAGGATGCACACAAACAATATGTACAGGTGGACACAACAGACACAGTTGGGGCGACGGTGGCGTAGAGGTTAGGGGGTTCGTCTTGCAATTGGCGGGTTTCCGGTTCGATCCCCTGCTCTGACTGTCTCTGTCATTGTGTCCTTGGGCAAGACACTTCACCCACATTGCCTGCTGGCGGTGGTCAGAGGGCCCGGTGGCGCCGTTGTATGGTAGCCTCGCCTCTGTCAGTCTGCCCCAGGGCAGCTGTAGCTACTAACATAGCTCACCACTGCCAGGGTGTGAATGGGTGAATGACTAAGACTGTAGTGTAAAGCGCTTTGGAGGTCGACAAGACTAGTTAAAGCGCTATACAAGTACAAGCCATTTACATAGACTTTTTTTGGATATAGAGAGTAAGTCAGTCAGTCACAGTTGGCTGCGCTGGTCAACCACTCCTACCGAGAAGCCCAAGCGTACCAAACCGTCTTTAGGGTCCGCTAGGACTCGTACCAAGTTCCAAAAGTCAGTCCTTTTTAAACGGTATGATTTACTGTGTTGCATGATTAATCACTCAAAGCTTTTTTGATGATACATTCATGCCTGCAGAAAATTCTGTGCAATATTCTTAACCCTTCATATACAGAATTGTGTAATGAAACATTCCTAATAAGTCAACAGTGTGCAAAAATATGCGTTCACAGTAGTCGTATTGTAACGTGTATCAAGCTCAGTCCTCTCAGCAGGGGGCGATTGCCCTCACAGCTTTTGTGAAGAAGCTGTTTTTCGGCCTAGACTTTGGATTTGATGTTCCTGGAGCGTTTAACTGATGGAAGAGGGGCAAGCAGCGCATTGCCTGGGTGGGGGGGGGGGGGGGGTCAGTGGAGATGCGTCTTGACCTTCTTTGAACTCGTTCTACATAAACTAAGTCCAGAACCTGCAGACGGCATCCCATAATCCCCCGCTCTGTCCTCACCACCCGTGCTAGGTCCTTCCTCTCCTGGTCTGTGCAGCTCCCATAATACACAGTGATGCTGAGACATAAACGCTCTCTATGGAAGCTCTGTAGAAGGTCTTTAGCAGCTTAGTGGGAAGTCCAGACCTTTCAGGTTCCTGAGGAAGAAGAGCCGTTGTTGGGCCTTCTTCACCAGGTGGGAGGTGTTCACAGTCCAGGAGGTCAGAGGAGATGTGGATGTCCAGGAACCTGAGGCTGTCCACACCTCCACCACCTCCCCCTGTATGTAGAGAGGAGGTGTTTAGTCCTCCTGGACCTCCTGGTGTCCATTATTATGTCATATTTATATTAATATTTAACTGGAGGTAGATGGATGGATGTAAAGGAGTGAAGTGAAAGCACAGAGAGAAGAGAAGATCAGACGATGTTCAGAAGCTGATCTGTCCATCTTTACTAGAGTCAATGCCAGGTCTGCATTTCTGCTGTGGTATCTGATGCTGTGCTCTTTCTGGTTCACCTCCTTCCAACCACCTACTGGTATTATTTTCTTCCCAGGCAGGGGACAAACATCCATTCATCGAACCAGGCCACCTATTTCCATTGCTCCATGGTCCAGCTCTCAAGCTCATCTGTTTTTCTGGGGGCTTTGGGGGGGGGGGTGGCACTGAGAATATTGCACCAATATACACCAAACAAAGCAATTTAGGATCCTCTGTCACAACCACTTTGACCTAGTGAGACTGTTCTATGTTGGACAAGTGTTATAGATCCTGACTCCTGCACACTGACAATGCCCCACAGAGTTGCGGGTGTGGAGATGTTCTGATAACCATCATTACCCCATATTCTCCAGTTTGCATTGCTTGTTGTAATTTCATCTTTTAACTTTTTGTTCTCTGTCATTGTTCTCTTCATAGAAGGTACACCTGGTCTGGCGTTCTGTTAGCTGTGACATCATCAGGGGAGGCAGATCATCCTTTATTACCATCTAACATAGAAAGTACTCCTGGATCAATGTGAGCTTCTGAGCTTTCTGTGTCTCTGCTCTGTCTTCTCTAAGCCCCAGTGGGTCGAGGCAGATGAGCGTTCACACTGAGCCTGGTTCTGGTTCTGCTGGAGGTTCTCCTCCCTGTTAAAGGGGAGTTTTCCTCTCCACTGTCGCTTCATGCATGCTCAGTATGAGGGATTGCTGCAAAGCCATCAACAATGCAGACGACTGTCCACTGTGGCTCTACGCTCTTTCAGGAGGAGTGAATGCTGCTTGGAGAGACTTGATGCAACCTGCTGGGTTTCCTTAGAGAGGAAACTTTCTGACCAACCTGGAGGATCTGATGGAGTCTGACTTTAGAAAGAGCCTTGAGATGATGTGTGTTGGGGATTGGTGCTATAGAAATAAACCTCAATTGAACTGAGTTTTATACTGAACATAGGCCCGCCACAGGTGAGGGACAGGTGTCCACTGGCTCTGAGCCGTCTGTGCTAATGTTCTAACTGATCCAAATCTGCTGGACTCCTCAATTGTTCTCATTACACTGCTTTTTACTGAGGGTCTTTTCTGCCAGCTCAGCCACACACACACACACACACACAACAATTCTTGTTTTACTATCGTTAATGAGGACCATGCAGTGATTTTCACAGATTTCCATTCATTTCTATGACCTAAGCCTACCCCCAACCCTAAAGCTGAACTCCATTGGCATCATAGTCCTAAATCTAACTCCTAGCCCCCAAAATGTAAGAACCAGTAAAATATCCTCACTTTGTTGGTAAAATACAAAATAGTTCTCATTCAGCGGCAAGTACACACACACACACACACACACACACACACACAGTTTTAAATGTGTGTTGAGCTAACAGCTATTAGCTTTGATAGCTGTATCCCTCCCATATGGCGAGCTAGCGCTGCTCTTTAATGTAGCATAGCGTGGCCCTGATGTTGCCATGGTTCCAGCGGTGCCCTCCTCCTCCCCCTCCATCCCTGCTGCCATTTAGCTCTCCCCTCCACCACACCACATGCCGCTGCGACCTTGGCGTTTTCCAGCGGCACGCCCGCTACCATCTGCAGGCAGCAGGCTTGGGCAGTAAAGCATCGCGACCCCGACTTTCTGGGCCCCGTTACGCCTCCACAAGGGCCCCGGCCAGATGGCACTACCCACTAAGAGGGGTTTTACAGCGAGGCTGAAGAAAGACAACTGCAGGCAGGCAGAGGATGAACTCCCCCTCCCTTTCTTCCTCCTCCTGCTTCATCCTGCCAAATTTCAGCTCCAGTCGCCTCCAAAACTCTACTGCTTCAGTATTTAAGCCATGACAGAGCATCATCAGCCAGGAGCGCTGGCTGGAGGCTCAGTGTGAGCTGACCCTGATTCCTGCTCATGAAACACTGCAGCTGATAAATCCATCAGCATTGTTCCATCTCACCAACATGGTTCCAACACATTCTTTATGTTAACTTAGGAACTCTGGCGGGACCGTATTTGGAGTTCAGGTCACTATGTTCAGTCATATTGTGGTTCTGTAGTGTGGCAGTTTCTGCTGATGGAACATCGCTGCAATAAAACTCATGTTATCAGGAAATTGAGATTTGACAGCTGAGTTACTCAAAAACTGGACTTTTGCTCTCACCAACAATCACTGGTTTTATTGGTTATCATGGGAAAATCTTAATAGCTTTGGGTAAGAATTAAGGAATTAAACTACAATAAAATAACATTATTTGGGTCCCAGGATACATCTTGACTCTCCACCAGAGGATGGAGGCAGAGAGAGAAAAGTTCCAGGTCTTCTAAAAGTTACAACTCTCTGGAGGTTTTGTGAAGATTTTATTTCTGTTTCCACCTGAAATTTTCACACTGAAGTCTTGAGCCATCATATGCAGAGATGATCTCACTGGAGCACATGGTGTTAGTCATATTTATGCTACAGGAAATCTTTGAAAAGATTTATGCTTTGGGCAATTTCACTTCATTTTTGTAGTTTTTGGCAATTTTACATACATTTGTGAAAATACTGAGGAAGCAGCAAAAGTTTCCCAGAGTTACCATATTGGGCTGCATGCCTGAACACCAGGACCAGGATCAGAACAATTATATTAAATATTAATACTATTGACATTAATTGCAAACAACCTAATCCCTGTGTCTCTTCATGTGCTTTTAAATCTCACTAAGGTCATTAATGACAGTAAGAGTCTATCTAACTAGCCTTATAAAACAGTTGAAATCAGAGTTTGAAATTGTTGCATCTGAAAGTAGGGCAATAACAATTAGTTGACACCAGACTAAGCTTGATGGGTCATACAGGACTCTGTCGGTGTTGTTATCAAACAGGAAGTGAAATACTGGAAGTTGTGTGGGGGAACTAAAGATTGCATGGTTCAGTGTATGTGGGCGGTGGATTGAGGTCTGGCCATCGTCAGCACTGAAGAGAAATGTTGCCCTGGTTGCATCTTTTTATCAGATGCATGTGTTAAATGACTAGGTGATGAAGTACAACAGAGAGCAACTTCATGTAATCATGAGTTTAACCTTAATCTGATCTGCAACAGTTCAGGGAAAGCTCCACAAACAAATCAATAAAGCCCATCAGATAAAGCTGTTCAGCAGCATTTATTCATCTATTGATGAGTGTCTGTTTCCATTTACAGAAAAATAGATTTTTTCCAACATTTTGAAAAAACTTCTTTTATACCAAAGGGTCAGCCAATTTTACTGGAGCCTGAGGTGTTTGTTCAGTTGCTTAATTCACCTCAGTCTGATGACATTATTTACCACACACGCATATCCTTGTTTAAAGTGCAAAGTGAGGACTGTGCCTTGAACCCTAACCTTTACCTGTATATACCTGACCGTAACCTTTACCTGTATATACCTGACCGTAACCTTTACCTGTATATACCTGACCGTAACCTTTACCGGTATATATCTGACCCCAACCCTCACCTGATTGACACCTTAGCCCTAAAACTAACCCCTAGCCCAGAAAAAGTGAGGACCTTTTTTGGTCCCTACATCTATCCAAAAAAAAAATCACCATGGTAATACATAGTGACAATAGAGATTCTTGATACATCAAAATCCTAACTGGTGGTAAAATACGAAAAATATGTTACACACAAGCTACACACACACACTCCCTTTTCTAACTTATTTTTTCTTGCCGTTCAAAACTGTTTCCAAACAAGCAGCTCTGGAGTTTTTTGTTTCAGTGAAACAACCGACTGTCTGAGGAAAACTACATTCTACCACACACACACACACAAATCAATACCAATTTATAATTCAGGATTGCTGGAGTTTGGGTTTTAGGGCAGCCTGGCTTCAAGCCTTCATAAATATTACAGCGTTATTGACTTGATCTCAATGAACTGGAGATTTTCTTCTTCTGCATTTTTTTTTATTCTTCTTCTGCTTCATATCAAGACACACAGCCCCCCCCCCCCCCAATCACCACCTACCCATTTAGCCCTGATCCTGAGGAATGAAGTCTTGTTTAATTTTTAGTGAGTTAAAGATGAGACACACACACACTGATGCACACAACTTCAGTCAAGTGGGAAGGATTTGTCTGCCTCACCTCTGAGCCTCAGCAGTGTGCATGAGTGTGTGTGCTTTGTAGCAATAAAGCTATAACTGATGATTGTGTGATTGTGTCACAGCAACGACACTTAACCAAGCCATATGGCGAGCTTTAACTTTATGTTCATCCATGTTCACTGGATTTTGGAGCAGAGGAGTGGTGGGAAGAGAACCAGTTTATTCAGGCTGAACCTGGTAGTGTTTCACAGCGTTTACACTCTGAAACTGAATTAACATGTATCTCAGCTGAAGTACGTAATACTCCTCAAATCTCTAACAATTAACGTCTGCAAGATGTAACCAGAAGTAAAAACAACAAAACACACGGCAGCGGTTGCAGCATGTCTGACTCATTCAAGCTTCAAATCAATCCGTTTTTGTTTTAATTTGTCTCTCAGAACATAAACCCTGTAAAATATTCAAACATTTGTGTTTTAAACCTCTAACAGACTTTTACTTCACTGTTGGAATGGTGAATGGCCTCTACTTGTATAGCGCTTTAACGAGTACGACAACCCCAGCTCTGACCGGGAACACGCCCCATGGACCCAATGCAGGTGGTGGGAGACAGAAGGATGGGAATAAAATTCTCACCACTGATGGACAGCGTCTCCACCAACAGGAACCAAGTGAAGCTTAAAACCGAGTTTGATTCATTGACAAGCACTGCAAAAGGAGAGGAACATTTACCTCGCCGCTAAGTGCAGCTAATGTCCTACCGCTGTAGCTTCAAGGTAGGCCAATCAATTCAAATTAACATCTTTTTTGTTAATGCCCAGCTTGCTTCCCAGGTGCTTCTAAAAAAAGTTGGGAATTGTTTTCTCACTATTCTTCTTAGGAGAGTGCCAACATTCAAGTCATATCCTCTTCAATTATTTTATGATTTCCACAAGGCTGACATCATTGGAAAGCTTAGATCCCACTCTTTCAGACAATACTAATTTATCTGTAGAGCAGATTCCAGTACAAAGACCACGCAAAGTGCTTTACATGATTAAAATATAGGAAAATTAAAACAGAGTAAAAGCAAGTTGAGCTAAAATGTAGAAACAAAATAAAACATGGGAAAATAGAAACTAAAAGCAAATATTAAAAGCAAATATTAAAAAACAGTTGGACTACAAAGTTGAACTAATGATGTTTCAGTAACATCTTAACTAGAACAGTCAAAGGTAATCCTAAACAAATGTGTTTTTAATCTTGATTTAAAGGAACTCAGGCTTTCAGCACTTTTACAGTTTTCTGGGAGTTTGTTCCAGATCAGTGGAGCATAGGAACTAAATGCTGCTTCTCCATGTCTGGTTCTGGTTCTGGTTCTGCAGAGCAGCTGGAGCCAGAAGACCTGAGTGGTCTGGAGGGTTGATGCCCTGATAACAAGTCTGTGATGTATTTAGGTGCTAAGCCATTCAGGATCTGTAAATAACGCAAAACCACCCGGGTAGACCTGTTCCTGGTTTTTCTGTGGCTTATCACATTTGTCCACTGTGGCTCTACGCTCTTTCAGGAGGAGTGAATGCTGCTTGGAGAGACTTGATGCAACCTGCTGGGTTTCCTTAGAGAGGAAACTTTCTGACCAACCTGGAGGATCTGATGGAATCTGACTTTGGAAAGAGCCTTGAGATGATGTGATGTGAATTGATGCTATGGAATGTAAATTGAATTGTTCATCAGGTCAGAGTTCATCCTGCACCTCCTGACCTTTAAAATGCTCTCTGAGGCCATCATCGACTCATTTTCACCCACACTGTGTCATGATTTGGGCTTGTTTGTGTTTTGGGGGCTGATGGACTTTTGTCCCCGTTTCATGCTCCACTCTCCTTTCAGCCACGTCCCGGTTATTACTTAGTAATCATAATCATAATTATCATCAATCCATTCTACCTGGGACTACACTTATAATAAGAGCCTTCGCAGAGTTAGAGCAGCATATTTTTCATCATTAATTGAGGAGAATAAAAATAATCCTAGATTTCTCTTCAGTACAGTTGCCAAACTTACTCAGAGCTGCAGCTCTGTTGATACATCCATTCCCTTAGCTCTTAGCAGTAATGATTTTATGGGATTCTTCATAAATAAAATTTATTCCATTAAAAATAAAATAATTGGCATCCTCCCAAACATGATTATCTCGTCCTCAGTAAGTGAGGCAGCGTTGGAGGAATCTTTAGAACCTGCGCTGTGTCTGAACTGTTTAGAAGCAGTAGAGCTTTCTGAGCTATCTAAAATTTTAGCTTCATCTAAACCTTCTACCTGTATGTTAGACCCAATCCCAACCAAGTTGTTTAAGGAGATATTCCCATTGATCAGTGGCCCTATTTTGGACATGATTAATCTATCCTTAGTAAATGGATATGTACCACAGGCTTTTAAAGTAGCTGTTATTAAACCTTTACTTAAGAAACCATCTCTTGATCAAGATGAGTTAATAAATTACAGACCTATATCTAATCTTCTTTTCTTATCTAAAATTCTTGAGAAAGTAGTTGCTAATCAACTTTGTGAACATTTACAAAGCAATGACCTCCTT
The DNA here is from genome assembly GCA_037039145.1 of Fundulus diaphanus. NCBI lineage: Eukaryota > Metazoa > Chordata > Actinopteri > Cyprinodontiformes > Fundulidae > Fundulus > Fundulus diaphanus. The sequence continues at coordinate 62,659,620 of CM073125.1, forward strand.
TAGGAGTTTCAGTCAGGCTTCAGAGCTCATCATAGCACTGAAACAGCTCTGGTGAAGGTCACTAATGATATTCTCATGGCCTTAGATAATGGACTTGTGTCTATAGTTGTCCTGTTAGATCTCAGTGCAGCTATTACTTGGTTCAAAAACTATCTTACAGAGCGAACGCAATGTGTTTCTATAGATGGTCTTAAATCAGACTTTTTAGAAATTTCTATGGGTGTTCCTCAAGGTTCGATTTTAGCCCCCCTCTTATTTTCTATATTCATAAATAACATTGGAAAGGACATGCAAACTGCTAAACTGCATCTTTATGCAGATGACACTGTGATTTATTCAGTTACCTCTTCACTGAACCAAGCCATGCATGACCTTCAGTTGGCCTTTCAGCAGCTTCAAGTTTCTCTACATGGCCTTAAGTTAGTGCTAAATACTAAGAAAACCAAATTTATGACGTTTTCAAGGGCTCGTTCCCAATCCCCAGATAATATAACTATTAAATGTTATACATTAAATGGAGACTTAATTGAAAATGTTTCTTCATATAAGTATTTAGGTTTTTGGCTGGACAACAAACTTTCTTTCAAAGTTCATGTTGAGAAACTTGTAAAAAAGCTGAAACTACGGCTGGGGTTTTATTTTAGAAATAAAACCTGTTTTAACATGTCAGCCAGAAAAACACTTGTGCAGGCTACCTTTTTAAGTGTTTTAGACTATGGTGATGTTGTCTACATGCATGCTGCCTCTAGTACTCTACACCTGTTAGATTCTGTGTACCATAGTGCTCTGCGCTTTTTAACTAATTCTTATTCCCGTACTCATCATTGTACGCTGTATGAACTGGTAGGTTGCCATCACTAAGTCTACGTAGATAACTTCATTTGTATATTTTTTTTATACAAGGCCATGTTGGGTAAACTGCCGGCATATTTATGTAATCTCCTCAAGCTAAATTCCAGTCACTTTCATCTCCGTTCCACCAGGTGGCGCTCTTACCAGGTTCCAATGGTTTTTACTGAGCTGGGGAAGAAATCCTTCTCTTACTTTGCTCCATGGTCATGGAATAATTTACAAAACTTGCTCCATTTAAATGATCTAATCCCATTGAATGAATTTAAAGCCATGTTAAAATGTCATGTAATTGAAAAATGTAACTGCCCTATGTGACCTGTCTTTTCCTCTATGTGAGATTTTATCTATGTTGTACTTCTGTTTGTATTTTAACTGGTGTGCCGTCTTGGCCAGGTCTCCCTCGAAAAAGAGATCTCAATCTCAAGGGTCTTCCTGGTTAAATAAAGGTTAAATAAAAAAAAAATTGATACAGTTGATCACAATATTCTCCTACAAAGACTTGAGCATACTGTAGGGATTAAGGGGAAAGCATTAGGCTGGTTTAAATCTTATCTGTCGGACAGATTCCAGTTTGTTCATGTTAATAATAAATCTTCCTCAAACTCTAGGGTCACCTGTGGAGTACCACAGGGTTCAGTCCTTGGACCAATTCTCTTTACTATATACAGGTAAAAGCCAGTAAATTAGAATATTTAGAAAAACTTGATTTATTTCAGTAATTGCATTCAAAAGGTGTAACTTGTACATTATATTTATTCATTGCACACAGACGGATGCATTCAGATGTTTATTTCACTTAATTTTGATGATTTGAAGTGGCAACAAATGAAAATCCAAAATTCCGTGTGTCACAAAATTAGAATATTACTTAAGGCTAATACAAAAAAGGGATTTTTTAGAAATGTTGGCCAACTGAAAAGTATGAAAATGAAAAATATGAGCATGTACAATACTCAATACTTGGTTGGAGCTCCTTTTGCCTCAATTACTGCATTAATGCGGCGTGGCATGGAGTCGATGAGTTTCTGGCACTGCTCAGGTGTTATGAGAGCCCAGGTTGCTCTGATAGTGGCCTTCAACTCTTCTGCGTTGTTGGGTCTGGCATTCTGCATCTTCCTTTTCACAATACCCCACAGATTTTCTATGGGGCTAAGGTCAGGGGAGTTGGCTGGCCAATTTAGAACAGAAATACCATGGTCCGTAAACCAGGCACGGGTAGATTTTGCGCTGTGTGCAGGCGCCAAGTCCTGTTGGAACCTGAAATCTCCATCTCCATAGAGCAGGTCAGCAGCAGGAAGCATGAAGTGCTCTAAAACTTGCTGGTAGACGGCTGCGTTGACCCTGGATCTCAGGAAACAGAGTGGACCGACACCAGCAGATGACATGGCACCCCAAACCATCACTGATGGTGGAAACTTTACACTAGACTTCAGGCAACGTGGATCCTGTGCCTCTCCTGTCTTCCTCCAGACTCTGGGACCTCGATTTCCAAAGGAAATGCAAAATTTGCTTTGGTCAGAAAACATGACTTTGGACCACTCAGCAGCAGTCCAGCTCTTTTTTTCCTTAGCCCAGGTGAGACGCTTTTCGCGCTGTTTCTTGGTTAACAGTGGCTTGACACGAGGTATGCAGCAGTTGAAACCCATGTCTTTCAAGCGTCTCTTGGTGGTGGATCTTGAAGCACTGACTCCAGCAGCTGTCCACTCCTTGTGAATCTCCCCCACATTTTTGAATGTTTTTTTTTTCCCAATCTTGACTAGGGCGCGGTGATCCCTATCGCTTGTACACTTTTTCTGACCACAGTTTTTCCTTCCCTTTGCCTCTCTATTAATGTGTTTGGACACAGAGCTCTGAGAACAGCCAGCCTCTTCAGCAATAACCTTTTGTGTCTTTCCCTCCTTGTGCAATGTGTCGATGGTCGCCTTTTGGACAGCTGTCAAATCTGAAGTCTTCCCCATGTTTGTGTAGGCTTCAGAACTGGACTGAGAGACCATTTAAAGCCCTTTGCAGGTGTTTTGAGTTAATCAGCTGATTAGTTTGTGGCACCAGGTGTCTTCAAAATTTAACCCTTACACAATATTCTAATTTTGTGACACACGGAATTTTGGATTTTCATTTGTTGCCACTTCAAATCATCAAAATTAAATGAAATAAACATTTGAATGCATCAGTCTGTGTGCAATGAATAAATATAATGTACAAGTTACACCTTTTGAATGCAATTACTGAAATAAATCAAGTTTTTCAAAATATTCTAATTTACTGGCTTTTACCTGTATATATGCTTCCGACTGGCAAAATTATCAGACAGCATGGGATTAATTTCCACTGTTATGCTGATGACACTCAGTTGTATTTGTCCATAAATCCTGATGAATCCAATCAATTATTTCAACTGCAGTCATGTCTTAATGACATCAAAAGCTGGATGACTTTAAATTTTCTGCATTTAAATTCTGACAAGACAGAAGTTGTAATCTTTGGGCCAGAGTCCTCAAAAAATAAACTTCTTAATCAATCACTTAATCTGGATGGCATTAACTTGGCCTCTGGTAATAAAGTAAAAAATCTTGGTGTTATTTTTGACCAAGACATGTCATTTAAATCCCATATTAAACAGGTTTCCAGGGTTTCCTTTTTTCACCACAGGTGAAAATTCTGGTTTTCCAAAATTAGAAACATTCTGTCCAGGAGTGATGCTGAAAAACTAGTCCATGCATTTGTTACTTCAAGGCTGGACTATTGTAATTCTTTACTATCAGGAAGTCCACAAAATGCAGTTCAAAGTCTTCAACTGATCCAAAATGCTGCAGCAAGAGTTCTGATGAAAATCAACAAAAGGGATCATATTTCTCCAATTTTAGCTTCCATTCATTGGCTTCCTGTTAAATCAAGAATAGAATTTAAAATTCTTCTTCTAACGTATAAAGCCCTTAATAATCAAGCTCCATCATATATCAGAGCTCTGATTACCCCGTATGTTCCTAACAGAGCACTTCGCTCTCAGACTGCAGGTCTGCTGGTGGTTCCTAGAGTCTCTAAAAGTAGAATGGGAGGCAGATCCTTTAGCTATCAGGCTCCTCTCCTGTGGAACCAACTCCCAGTTTTGGTCCGTGAAGCAGACACCCCGTCTACTTTTAAGACTAATCTTAAAACCTTCCTTTTCGACAAAGCTTATAACTAGAGTGGCTCATGTTGCCCTGACCTACCTATGGGGATGTGCTTCTATAGGCTTAGGCTACTGGAGGACATCAGGGTCTATTTTTCTCACTCTATAGAGTTCTACTGTTCTTCAATTATGCATTGCTTGTCATAATTTCGGCTTATAACTTTTTGTTCTCTCTCTTTTCTCTTCATAGTAGGTACACCTGGTCTGGCGTTCTGTTAACTGTGACATCATCCAGAGAAGACAGATCACCACTATTACCATCTAATGTAGAACAGATTACTGGATCAATGTGTGCTTCTGTGCTTTTTTGTCTCTCTTGTTGTGTCTCTGCTCTGTCTTCTGTAAACCCAGTCGGTCGAGGCAGATGACCGTTCATACTGAGCCTGGTTCTGGTTCTGCTGGAGGTTTTTCCTTCCCGCTAACGGGTGTTTTTTCTTCCCACTGTCGCTTCATGCTTGCTCAGTATGAGGGATTGCTGCAAAGCCATGGACAATGCAGACGACTCTCCCTGTAGCTCTACGGTTCTCCAGGAGTGAATGCTGCTTGTCGAGACTTTGATGCAATCAACTGGTTCCCTTATATAGGAAATTTTTGACCAATCTGTATAATATGATTGATTTGACTTTGTAAAGTGCCTCGAGATGACATGTTTCATGAATTGGCGCTATATAAATAAAATTGAATTGAAAATTGAACCTGTATGTACCTGTAATGTGATCCTTCATAGATTTTCAAAAATATCAATAGTGGAAAACTTTTCTGGGTCAGTGAATGAAGAGCAGGGTTGAGGTGTGATTAGCATGCAACGCTTTATAGCTAGAAGGCTATTGGCAGAAAATGTTTGGAGGCTTTAACATAATCCTCTCTACATTATGAGACCTGATTTAAGATTGGATGGAACAGAAGTCCACCGTGCTACAGGAGGGAGGAGGGAAGCTGCATCTTCTGGGAGGAGCTGCTGCAGCAATTGGACCTAAAGTCAAATAGAGTTGTGTGCATTAAACAACCCAAGCCCCCCCCCCCCCCCCCATTTTACAGATATCAATGCACTAATCACCCCCCAATCTCACACCTCAACAACACCTCGGTCTCCCCTGCTGCTACTGTTCTGTCTGGGCTCGCCTGTCTCACATTTCAGTTTTCACACTGCTGCTGACACACACACACACACACACACACACGCACGCACGCACACACACACACACACACGCACACACACACACACACACACGCACGCACGCACACACACGCACGCACGCACACACACACACACACACTGAGCAGAAAATAAAATTAAAATGTAACATTTACTATGTTGCCACATTTTACCTTTTTCTAATATGTTCAAATGCTGAAATACGTCTTCTAGTGAAAAAAATGAAGCTTCTGCCTTCAGTGCAAAGGCAAGAGATAATTGAAGACTAAAGGGAGAAACACCTGCGGACAAGTGACGCCTCACCTGGTGAGAACTGAAGACAGACAAATAAATATCAGTGGCTGAGTGTCAGATGAGTTGAACACAACTTATAAGGCTAGAAAAACATACTTAGCCATTTAATAATAAATAAACAAATCCATCCATCCATCCATCCTCTTCCTCTTATCCTGGGTCGGGTCGCGGGGGTAGCAGCTTCAGTAGGGAGGCCCAGACGTCCCTCTCCCAGCCTCTTGGTCCAGCTCCTCCGGGGGAATCCCAAGGCGTTCCCAGCAGAGAGACATAGTCCCTCCAGCGTGTCCTGGGTCTTCCCCTGGGCCTCCTCCTGGTGGGACGTGCCCAGAACACCTCACCAGGGAGGCGTCCAGGAGGCATCCTAACCAGATGCCCGAGCCACCTCACCTGGCTCCTCTGGACGTGGAGGAGCAGCGGCTCTACTCTGAGTCCTCCCCGGATGACTGAGCTCCTCACCCTATCTCTAAGGGAGAGCCCAGACACACTACGGAGAAAACTCATTTCAGACGCTTGTATCCGACCCGACCATAGATGAGGGTAGGAACGTAGATCGACCGGTAAATGGAGAGCTTGGCCTTTTGGCTCAGCTCTCTCTTCACCACAACGGACCGGTACAGCGCCCGCTTCACAGCAGACGCTGCACCAATCCGCCTGTCCATCTCCCGCTCCATCTTCCCCTCATTCGTGAACAAGACCCCGAGATACTTGAACTCCTCCACTAGGGGCAGCACATCCTCCCCAACCCGGAGAAGGCACTCTACCCTTTTCCGGTTCAAGACCATGGTCTCGGATTTGGAGGCACTGATTTTCATCCCGGCCGCTTCGCACTCGGCTGCGAACCGCTCCAGTGAGAGCTGCAGATCACGCCCTGATGAAGCCAATAGGACCATGTCATCCGCGAATAGCAGATACGCAATCCTAAGGCCACCAAAACGGATCGCCTTAACACCTTGGCTGCGCCTAGAAATTCTGTCCATAAAAGTTATGAACAGAATCGGTGACAAAGGGCAACCTTGCCGGAGTCCAACTCTCACCGGAAACGAGTCCGACTTACTGCCGGCAATGCGGACCAGACTCTGACACCGGTCATACAGAGACCTGACAGCCCTTATTAAAGGGCCCGGTACTCCATACTCCCGGAGTACCCCCCACAGGATCCCTCGGGGGACACGGTCGAATGCCTTCTCCAGATCCACAAAGCACATGTAGACTGGTTGGGCAAACTCCCATGTCCCCTCCAGGATCCTGCTGAGGGTGTAGAGCTGATCCAGTGTTCCACGGCCAGGACCAAAACCACACTGCTCTTCCTGAATCTGAGACTCGACTAGAAAAAAAATAAAAAAAATAGAAATAAATAAAACAAATCCTGTATTTCTTTAGAACTAGATTAGATTAGCTTGTTTTTTTTCATTACTATAAATTGCGTGTAACTCTGTCTTTGCCACTGTCTCACCCATATTTCCCCATTGTGGGATAATAAAAGAACTTTATTTTATCTCAAGATGTTAAAAAGCAACAAAAACAAAATATAACAAAGCAACACAAAAATACTTTAACAAGTCATATTTGGAAACAATAAAACCTGAAAAAGAAAAATCTGATGGACTGAAATTGTAATAATGTAGTTATTACAAAAATATTTAAAAACGCAGACGCCCTCTGAAGCAGTGTGAAAATGATTAAATATCAGAGGAGTGAGTTCACCGTGTTGTTTGGATCCGACGTTCCCATGAAACTGTTTGTGGGAACCAGAGAAGACCTCCCCACCCCACTTCCACAGAGGCTCTGGATGACAACAGCAGCATCGGCGAATCAATAACTCCTCTCTCACACTGGTCAATGAGGAGGAGGCGGGGCCTCTGACATAACTCAGGACTGTTAATGCGTGAGTGTTCAATGGAGGGGTTCTTAAATCTCCCATGATCCTATCGGGCAGGTCCCAGAGTCTCCTGCTGAGCACCTAACGAGCCCGCAGGCATTGATGGAATCACATTCAGTCCAATTAGGAGTCAGCAGGAAGTGAGGATAGGCTGATGGAGCTGAAGGTCTGAGGTGAATGAAAGGAGTTGATCCACGATGTTAACGAGACCAAAGACACTGAAGGAAAATGTCCACAGTTAGCTTCCAAACTGTTGGAAGTCCTCTAAATGTTCCTGGATCTGGGATCTACATCTTTGAAAGCTACGAAAACTGTTGATCTGGCGCTCACCAGCTGTTTCATGTCTCCATGATGTCTCCAGGATGTCTCCAGGAGGTCTCCAGACCTGCAGGACCCAACCTGGTAGACAGATCTGTACATGGTAGACCACTGCACACTTCATCCTGGATCACATCAAACCTGAGCAAGCCCCCAGGGCCCCTCAGGCCTTGGCTGCTTCAGGGGTCTGACGTAAACACCCTGACAGTGGCTACTGTGTGTGTGTGTGTGTGGGGGGGGGGGGGGCTGCTGTCTCATTCCAGAGATCACAGGATGCTCATCCTCCTCTCTGCAGCTAAGCAGCTTTTCCTGCTCACAGCAACTAAACATGGGTGTAAAACCTGATGCCTAAAAACAACCCAGTTCCTATAATTCAATTCAATCCAGGTTTATTTCTATAGCTCCAGTTCACAACACACGTCATCTCAAGGCTCTTTCCAAAGTCAAATTCAATCAAATCCTCCAGATTGGTCACAAAGTTTCCTCTCTAAGGAAAACCAGCAGAAGACAGAGCAGAGACAAAGAAAGCACAGAAGCTCACATTTATCCAGGAGTACTTTCTATGTTAGAGAATATAAAGTACTAGGATCTGGACTAAAATCAGCACAGATTCCAAAACCCTAACGTCTGAGTAGTTTAGATTTTATTAAACTGAAAAAAGTATGACATTACCTGTTTCTATCACATTCAAAGGCAGATAATGAAACTGTAGAATTCAAACTAAATGTCTGGATTAAGCAAATGCTGAAAGTGTCAGCATTAAAGCAGAAAGGTTGACGCTTTACAATCTTAACTGGGAATGCTGAGAAAAGGAAAGGGTGAAAACTATGTGGTGAAAACAAAGCAGGTCAGAACTTCACTGGTGGATCAGAACCGTGTCCAGAAAATAACTGCAGGTTTCAATGAATTCCCATGAAGAGGCAAAATGTGGACAATGTGTGTGTTTTAGCGGATTGACTGATGATACTATTAAGTTTTGGAATTTCCTGGGTTTAGTTTATTTATTTCATTTCCTTTAGCTTTGGGAATATTGGTTAATCATAATGTAGTATTCTATTCATATTTAGTCGTAAATAAAGCTTAATATCCGTGGTGTAAATCCCACCCTGACTGTGGGGGAGCGGAAGAGCAACTTGGTTTAAAGTAGTTTCAGGCAGAGAGTTGAGGAGCGAAACAATAACTGGGTTTTTCAGTCTGAACCTCGGTTTCAGCCGTTTTCTGGCTGATCCTCCACCAAACACCACAAACCTTCAGATTCTCCACAGTTCTGTCAAAGTGTTAGAATTTTTTATATTTGAGATTGAGGTCTGAAGAGAAGATGATACCCCCGCCTCCTGAGGCCCGATGAGCCGGTCCACAGACTCGGTTGACATCAGGGTATTAATATCGGGTCAATTATATAAATACTTTCACCAAGACACTACAGATCCCACATGGTTCCAGATTCAGATCCAAACTATACTGTTCATTAGATTGAATGAATCGGGCCAGAACACCTCATCATGGTCCAAATCATCCACCATCGCAACATAAACTGTAGACAGACTGGATGAAAATGCTTCCTGTTCTTCCCTCAGTGATGCTTCTTTCACAGCGACATATGTGCAGCTGAGCGCTTCAGGAACATCAGGAAAACTGGGCTCTAATGATGACCCGTTCAGCTCAGTACACCATCCATAGTCTTCCTACCTCTGAAAGCCCGCCGCGGGTGTAACGACTCTCTGGACCGCTGGGTTCTCGCTTTAAGACGGACTCAGCTGATCTCACAGACGTGGATCCGATCCTGTTCATCAAACCTCTGATGCGTTTAATGCTGTTTCCACATCATCAACACTTTCCCAGCTAAGCACCAAACGGTCCAAAAGGTTGAGATCCAGGTCAATAACTATAGAACCGGGTCAACAGCTCCAGAAACTCGGTGGTGGAGCTGCAGACGGTCAGTATTGATACATCCAGGTGTTTGTGTGGAAAACGGTGTATAGCAGGGGATAAATGTTTGACTGATAACAGATTCCTAAGTTACTTGATAACTATTTGAAACATGTCTAATAGTAGCTGAAGTTTAGAATAATCATCCTTGTAATCACCTTCCAAAGAAACTTGTCTGTATTTAACCAATCTCTCAGGGAGCATTGGGCCGCTGTGGGGAGCATTCTGGGGCTAAGGGTCTTGCTCAGAGACTCAGAGGGGCAGTCGAACCCAGAACCTCCAGGATGAAAGCACATTGCTCCAACCACTAGGCCACCACTCCCCCAGTGTTTGTGTTTGTTTAGTGTTTGACTTGCTTTTGAGGCCGGCCTGATATGTGTGAGACTGTTCCACGCAAGCTTCAAACCATGAGGACGTCTCTGTCTGAAAGGCTTAGGGTTTTAGGAGCAAACATGGAGGCAAGATTTGGCTGTTGGTTTTCCCAGCTCATTTTCAGCCATTCTGGGTGTTGTTCTTGATTTGCTGAGGTTTCTTTCTTCTCTGTTTTACCTCCACTAAGCTGCTGCTGTTCTGTTATCCGGAGGATCTACGGTTCAGATGGTGTGACTTCACTCAGATCAGTGCATGTTGTCAGCGTGAGGCCCCTGCTTCTTTGAGGTCAAAGGGCGCTCTCCATCTCCCTAAATTCACCTCCCCAGTGCTTCCATCAAAGCTGCAAATGGTGCTGGAGGAACAAGTGTCTCTAAGGGGGGTCGTGGCCTCCGTGTAAGACTCGGCCATTAAAGCAGGAGGTGATGGTCAGGCAGGGGAGGAGGTGGGGGCACCGGCGGTGGGGAACAAGAGCGCTTTGGGTAATTAGAGCCCAGCCTCCTCCTATATTTTGACACTCTGGGGCAATTTATTGCCCCACTTGGGCAACTTGGCCACCCATCTAATTGCAATATTAGTGTGTAATAACAGTGAAGCTACGGCGATCTGTCAGTGCTGTGTTCTGCTGCCTCGGCAGGATTTCAGCCATTAACCGGCAAACGGGGGAAACAAAGCGACCTCTGAGAGGAACATCAGCATGCATTTATATTCACACACACACCGGCTGTCAGTGAGGCCTCCAGCCGCCGCTCAGCGCTTCAGGCTGTGGATGCTGCCAGCAGACGTTAGACTTCAGGCCTCAGTTTGAACTCGGAGCTTAAATCCTCACGATGGTCTATTTTAACTAACCAAAGACGATGTCCTTGCACCATAACAGCTCACATGTTCGAACGTTTCAACACAAGGAAGCCTGGAGGTCACGCAATGCTGTAACAGATGGAGGAAACATAATCGCAGGTGTGAATGAAGAAGGGGACAGATGATGAAGAGGAGCTCAGAAGAAGAGACAGTGCTTGATTTACTTTAAGGAGAGGCCAGCTTTACTGTAGCGCCTCAGCCACATCATTTGCATGATGGGTCACTAAAAAAAGCCATTTACCCACACCAGTCAGTGGTGTATGTTGGATCGCAGCAATAAATCCCAGCATTTCTTAACAGGCTCTAAAATGCAGTGAAACAAGCGGAGCTGCAGTAAATCAGTAGCAAAGGACAGACAGTGTCCACACGCCTGTGTGCCCATTAATATGCAGGTGTGTGTGTGTGTGCTATCCCAGGGTGGGTGTATCCATGTCCTGTGGTGCCCTGATTACTGTGGTCAAAGGCAGAGAAACAAGCAGGGACCATCGAGCACAAGCAGAAGCTTAAGTTCCAGCAGCAAATACACGCTGAAGTCAGCGTGACTGCATTCATTGTTTCCTGTTACATCTGCATCAGAAATAGAACCTCCTTCACCAGCTAGAACTTCTTTCAAATGCTTGTAGAACCTCCTTCAGCGGCTCACTAATTCCACTTCCCAATCCCGAACCAGAGGATTCCCACCCAGCTCCCATTCAGAATGATTCCTGCTCCTGCAACATTCCTATTTTTCTACATTTAGTCTAAAGGAAATACATTTAATTTTTTTAGTTTACTTTGGGTTCTGATGTTTTATTTCAAACGATATGACAACAGAAACAGTTTGTGGTAACACTGGGAGGCACTTATTGCCTTAATCCAAACAAAATAACACAAAACTGAGATAATGCATTGCCTCTGGTCCTTACGGTTCCCTTTTCCAGTTAGTTAGAGTAAAAATACAAACTTAAAAACTAGAAAATACACCATATCTATCTTAGTTGAATAAACTTAAACGTAACATAGCATTTTACTAATCTGAGCTTTTTTTAATTTAAACTAAGATTTCTGAAAATAAATCCGAGGACATTTCAAGTTGTGATGATGGAATTAATTAAATACAGAAACTGGGGACGTTTTCAGGGACAGCTTTAGCTGGGGTCAGGTCGTCCAATACAGGGACTGTCCTCAGAAATCGGGGACATCTTAATTTAAACAGTCACATAACCGTTATGTTTTACATTGCTTGAGCAAAAAAACTGTACCAGTGTAATGCGTCACATTGGAATGAGAGTCGACACTGACAGTGTTACAGTGTAATATTCAATAATTTTTGCAACTTTCCTAATATATAAGTTTATTCGATAGGTTATTTTGTTTTTTTCTAACTTTATGTTGCAAATCCCTTTTACCACATCAAATTTCCCTGTATTTTCTTTTTTATTGTGCTGAAAATCAGCGGCTAGAAATACTGTTGGTTTCTGGACCGTGTAGTTCTTTGGGCTTGTGTTACAGTTTAATCTTACTGAAAGAAAACTTCAAAATGTCTTTGACTGTCCTATGTTTTAATTTTTTTGGACTACTGGTTTGTCGTGCTCTCGTCTGGCCTCGTTAACGTTTTTAGCCTCCCAATCACGTGAGTCTTAGCTGACTCCCATCATGCTGGAATCCCGTGACCCATGGAAGTCCCAAAGAAAGTCAGCCTCTAGTGCAGACTAAGGCCAAATCATCAACCTTCCAGTAGGTTGGTGATAATGATGGAGTAGATGGAGAATTCTTCTCTGAACTGGTCCTGAAACATAACAGAACGCTGCAGATCTGAACAGATTTCTTAAAGGAGACTCCCTGACAGGGTTCATATGCTGAAGGTTTTCATAAAACATTTTGAAACATGAATACCTGCTGCTCTTAACATATCTCCTGTAAAATCAGGTCACATTTATTCCCTCAGGTTGCGCTTTATTGTGAGGAGCCGTCTCAGCTGAGTCCATCTCATGTGTGACCAAACACATCGAGAGGTGACAGAACTGCTAAAATCACCATCAGACACACACAGTAGAGCACACACACTCACCCAGAGGTGAGAGAGCGTTTCAGCGTGCTGTGTGTGTTTCTGGCATGTTTGGACACGTGTGCACCGCATGCATGTCCTCCCATACATGTGCCAGCACTCATACCGGATGGAAGCGTGTTTCACCTGAGTGTTTGTTCTGGCTGCAGACCATGGCCACGCTACTAAGCCAACATGGACTCCGTGTTGAACCCCCCCCCCCCCCCCCCCCCCCAGCTTCCTCTGAGGTCACTGACTTCCACCACTGCCACTCAGCCAAACTCAGCCGGCCGTCATAAGGGACAGAGAGACGCTGACTCCAAGGACGGAGCGGACAGCGAGGACGATGTCTGCTGGGCTCTGATTGGATGTCAACTTAATATTCACACAGTGGGTAAGCTGAAGGCTCTCATGTGGCATTGGGCGGAAATTTGTTTAAAAGTGAAATGTAACCTCAATGTTTAGGTGTAGAAAAGTCAGCAGTTCATCAGTAATCATAAACAACACATGCGACCTACAGAGCCAACAATAACTGTCAACAAAGAAGAATCCAGACCTTTCAGCAAAACAAAAAGCAACCAAGCTAAGAAAAAAAATCCAGACTTTCTCAATCCAGCAAAAAGCCTAAATGTGCAGTGTGTTTGTAGATGAAGTCTGAGAAAGCGTAGATCGGATCGGTGTGTTGGAGCTGCAGACTGGAGATGTTGTCTTGTTTGTGGTGTTGATTAAACCGTTCGCACAGACGAGCCTCACGTCGGAAGCAGGAGGTGAGAAAGAAGTGAGACACCAGAAAAAGCAGGAAGAAACAAAGACAGCAGAGCAATGCCAGCTGTGCACAGACAGCAGCTGGAGTGGAGAACTCTGCTCAAGGCTGGCCATGTTTATATGAACCCATTTTAATGTTTTAATTACTCTGCACAGCTCAGACACCGATGCTCTTCCACTTAGATGCTGTTCAAAGCTTGGTTCTGTTAAAAAACACCTGACATGCTTGAGTACTACCACATTATCTGGTCCAACCATTCAGCAGTGATTGGTGTCCCTGAAAGCGACAGCTGCATCTTCTCCAATGCGGTTTAAAACCAAAGAACCAACCTTTCAGTAAATTCAACTGGTTCTAAAGCTCCATGATGGCTCAGACAAATTACCCAGTTTCAGCGCTGTAGCAGAGGTAACTACAACATACAGGTTCCTCCAGAACTACCAGCTGAACTTGATATCAAACTTGAGTTGCAGATATCTGAAAAAAACGCTTTGACTTTATAGAATACTTAAATCTTAAAAATACATAATTCTGGGAACGTTTGAGTCTGTAATGTCAAAAGTAAGTGCCAGAGCTGTGTTAACTGGTAGTTACATGGAGACACGCAAACAACTGACTGAGCTACAGCTCTGGAACCATTAAAATGAGCACAGATTAAAGACAGATCTGAAGTTGAACCACTGAAGCAGAAACCTGAACCCATCTTAAACCCATGACCATTACACAGCTCAGGGAGCAAGATCAGGTGAGTCCCTACCTGTCGATGATCACCGGGTCCGAAGGCGTCTCGTTCCGATTTCCACAGCTCTTCTTGTCGCAGCACCGACTGTGTAAGAAAGAGGATTGTTAGACTTAGAACAGATTTAATCAGCTTCAGAAGCACATGTCCTGTAACTATGCTGGCATCTGTCCTCGTACCTCTGGCCCCTCACACCTATACAGAGTCTTATCTGAAATGCTCTACAGCATTCTTCTAATCAGCTGTACAACCTTGATCACAATATCAAATAATGTTTGTTTAACTCAGGATTTGCATTGTGAATGGGTTGAAACACATACCAGATGTTCTTCTGAATTAGTTAAGCTAATTTAACCTCAATTCACATTCTTTAAGATGAACTTTGGTTCTTTAACTCAGATCTGCAGTCAACCAGGATTCACTGAATCGTTCTGATGATGATGATGATGATGATGATGATGATGATGATGATGATGATGATGATGATGATGATCAACCACTTTATTTTGTCTTTTGTTTCTTTTGTGTGTCCATAGTTCCTTAGCTTCCTTTTATCTTCATTTTGTTTAGTGGTTAAGTTTCATTAGCCTAGTAGAGAGGAGTTGTTCATTGAAATATAGCGTTAATTCAGATAAACAGCATTCTATAGTGATGTTCTCTGGATGTTAATTTTATTTCTGTTAATAAATTCATGAACTTGAAGAGAAGTTGTCACTCCTTTATTCTATGTGTGTGCAGAGTTTGCTGTTAAAAGATCACCAGTGCTCGAATCATTACTTTCAACTATTGTCCTGATATCAGCTGTTTGTCTGATATTCACCGGACAATACCTAACAGACAGAGTTATTTATTAAACATTAAATAACTTTAAACAGTGTATAATTGCACAACAAATCAAAATAAAGTTCTTAACCAATCACTTAATCTGGATGGCATTAACTTGGCCTCTGGTAATAAAGTAAAAAATCTTGGTGTTATTTTTGACCAAGACATGTCATTTAAATCCCATATTAAACAGGTTTCCAGAGTTTCCTTTTTTCACCTCAGGAATATCACCAAAATTAGAAACATTCTGTCCAGGAGTGATGCTGAAAAACTAGTCCATGCATTTGTTACTTCAAGGCTGGACTATTGTAATTCTTTACTATCAGGAAGTCCACAAAATGCAGTTCAAAGCCTTCAGCTGATCCAAAATGCTGCAGCAAGAGTTCTGATGAAAATCAACAAGAGGGATCATATTTCTCCTATTTTAGCTTCCCTTCATTGGCTTCCTGTTAAATCAAGAATAGAGTTTAAAATTCTCCTTCTCGTGTAGAAAGCCCTTAATAATCAAATGTTAAAATGGTAAATGGCTTGTATAGCGCTTTAAGTAGTCCGACGACCTCCAAAGCGCTATACACTACAATCAGTCATTCACCCATTCACACCCTGACGGTGCTACTGTATATTACGGAGCTATATAAGTAGCTGCAGCTGCCCCGGGGCAGACTGACAGAGGCGAGGCTCTGACCACCGCCAGCAAGCGATTCGGGTGAAGTGTCTTGCCCAAGGACACAACAACTGAGGCAGTCAGAGCAGGGGATAGAACCGGCAACCTGCCAATTGCAGGATGTACGCCCTGACCTGATGTTGTTGTCCACTGAGTTGATATGTCTAGTGAAAGCTTTTACTTCTTTTGCCTGGATTTTGACCCATGTGTCATCCACATATCTGAACCAGTGGCTTGGCGGTGTTCCTCTGAAAGAGTCCAAGGCTCTCTTTTCCATTTCTTCCATGTAAGGTTTGGCTACAATCAGTGAAACTGGAGATCCTATAGCACCACCGTGCTTCTGTCTGTGAAAGTGATCATTGAAGTAGGTTGTGGAAAGACAAAGGTCCAGTAGGGTACACATCTGGTCTGGAGTGAAATTAGTCCTGTTGTTCAGGTTATCATCATGTTGAAGTCGTTTCTTGACTGTTT
The DNA here is from genome assembly GCA_037039145.1 of Fundulus diaphanus. NCBI lineage: Eukaryota > Metazoa > Chordata > Actinopteri > Cyprinodontiformes > Fundulidae > Fundulus > Fundulus diaphanus. The sequence goes on from CM073125.1 coordinate 62,675,932, forward strand.
CTACCGCCTCTGATGTGGGTATGCAAGTGAAAATTAAGTGACATCAAAAGATACAAGAGTTTCTCCTGGCACCATCTTTAGATGTTTTACTTTGTTTGCAAAATCTGTGGAGTTCTCTATGTGATGTGAAGTGTTTCACACCAGAGGGGCTAATACACCAGCGAGATGTTTAGCAATGTTGTAAGTCGCTGTTGACAATGTGTCTGAGTGGTTTTCCTTCCTTGTGGATTTTGGGCAGTCCATATAGGCATGGAATGTCTTCTCCTGGATATAATCTATGATAAGATGAACGGTTGATTCCCTTGTCTTTTTCAAGTTGTTGGAGATAGTCTGTGATTTTCTGTTTGTAAATGCTGGTTGGATTACTTTACTCTTTACAATGTCTCATATGCGGTGGGGTCAATCAGTATTGTAAAATAAAATTGTCCTGGTTATCAGAGGTGTTGAGGACCACAGGGCATCTGCCTTTGTCAGCTGCTAAGATCGTGATACTTTGGTCCCGGCTAAGATATGTTATGGCTTTCCTTTCCTTTGGTGTGAGGTTAGAAAGAGGTGGTTTGGAGAGGGTAGCTGTTATTTTCATCCTTAGTTGTTCTGCCTCTGTTTCGGTCAGATTGTTGTTCCTGATGGCAGATTCAGTGGCAGTTATGAGTGTGTAAGACAGATGCAGAGAGGCTGCAGGTCAGTTAAAGTTGTTCTTTTCCCAGGTGTCGTAATAATTATGTGGGACACTTACATTTATAACAATAGGACCTGTCTATCATGACCTACGCTGTCTTGAACAGGTGTAAGAATGAAGTATAAACCGCTGAACTGGAGCTGATGGAGTAGACTTAGAGCCTACCAAAAAGACTGTTACACTATGGTAGTGTGAAGATAGTTGCCTTTCCTGGCAGGGAAAATCTTTATTTTCAGTTAAATGAACTGAAAGGGGGTGGGGGAGTTAAGAACAGTGGAAGATGGATATACCAGACGACTGTACCGATCCGTTGTGGTGAAGAGAGAGCTGAGCCAAAAGGCCAAGCTCTCGATTTACCAGTCGATCTACGTTCCTACCCTCATCTATGGTCACGAGCTTTGGGTCGTGACCGAAAGAACGAGATCCCGGATACAAGCGTCTGAAATGAGTTTTCTCCGTAGTGTGTCTGGGCTCTAACTTAGAGATAGGGTGAGGAGCTCAGTCATCCGGGGAGGACTCAGAGTAGAGCCGCTGCTCCTCCACGTCCAGAGGAGCCAGTTGAGGTGGCTCGGGCATCTGGTTAGGATGCCTCCTGGACGCCTCCCTGGTGAGGTGTTCTGGGCACGTCCCACCGGGAGGAGACCCAGGGGAAGACCCAGGACACGCTGGAGGGACTATGTCTCTCTGCTGGGAACGCCTTGGGATTCCACAGGAGGAGCTGGCCCAAGTGGCTGGAGAGAGGGACGTCTGGGCCTCCCTACTGAAGCTGCTACCCCCACGACCCGACCCCGGATAAGAGGAAGAGGACGGATGGATGGATGGATGGATGGAAGATGGAGAGGCAGCTAAAGCTCAGCGTACAAAGCAGCACCTTGGCCTTGGCAAATCCCGAGCTCCTGTGTCCACGCAATTTGCTTATGCAGCTGTAGAAAAGAGTGTTTGTGAGAATCTGACTACTATTACTCAACAATTTCTGAAATAGTTAGCTGATGCACAGAAACAGCTGGTCTCCCTCACTGTTGCTCAGTCTGGTCAGAGAATCTGTTCCGGCAAAGTCCTCTCCAGTCGGCAAGTTTAGTTAGCCCCCACAAATTGTTAAATCTGTGTCTCATCCTTTCTATAGAAATGCTGTTAGCACCAAAGCCAGGTTGCTGTTACAACTGTGGGGAAGATGGGCATATTAAAACGAACTGTGACAATGGTCCTAACCCCCAAATTGTTGCTGCTAAAAAGATGCTACTTGTTGAAAAGCAGAAAAAGTGTCAGAAAGCGAACAGTAGTTGTTAAACTGAGTCGGGTTCTCATTGAGGGACGAATGGGAACTGCAAATGACCAGCCAAGTCCCACCAAGCAGATACCAGTAAAATGCACCAATATGTCACAGTCACATGTTACTCCCAAGACTACTCCTGCCAAAAGTAAAAATAGCTTGTCAACAAGTTAATTGTCTATTAGACACAGGAACATAATTAACAAGAACACCTGTTTCATTTTATATTCTGTATTCGCTCATCAACTAGTGACGTTATTGAATGAGCTGTAACAAGTTGAGGGAGCTACAGGCCAAGCTGTGCCATACTTTGGACATACCAATAAGGTGAAATATCACATCCATCTTCATGACATGACTCCATTCAAACACTGTGGTCGCCCAATCCACCCTAATGATGTCAATGCCATCCATGATCCTTAGTCTTAGTCCCCATTCTCTTCACCAATTGTAGTCATCCAGAAGAAAAACAGGGAAGTTTGACTTTGTGTTGATTATAGAAGATTTAACCTCCAAACGATAAAGCATAATTAAGCACTACCAAATATGTAATTTTCAGCTCTAACTGGTTTGTGCTGGTTCAGTGTCCTCGATCTGAAGTCAGGGTATCAGGGTAGAATCTGATAAGCCCAAAACTGCATTTGTGACCCCACTTGGGTTCTGGGAATTTAAGAGAATGTCTCAAAGAATGACCAATGCAGCCAGCACATTTCAGCACCTCATGGAGAAGTGCATGGGTGATTTACATCTGAAAAAGGTTTTGGTCTTATTGGATGACCTGATTATTCTCTTGGACACCCTAGAAGAGCCCGAGATCTGGTTGATGAAAGTGCTGTATCAACTTTGAGAGTATGGCCTCAAATTATCATCCCAGAAGTGTACGTTTTTTAAATCTTCAGTGGGTTATCTTGGCCATATTGTTTCTGAAAAGGGGATTGAAACAGATCCAGAGGAGATAAGTGCCTTAAAATCCTGGCCAGTCCCTCAGAATCTGAAAGAGCTGCGGTCATTTCTTGGATTTGCGGGGTATTACTGCAGGTCCATCAATGGTTATGCTGCTCTTGCCACACCTCTAAAAGACCTGACAAAAGGATATGCACCTGCCTGTAAAAGTGGCTGCAAAGGATCCATTACTATCAGAAGTCATGAAGGAAAGCAGCCTTTCAATAAGAGATAGATTACACAGTGTCAATCCACTTTCAACACCTTGATTTACAAATTGATGACTGCTCCAATGCTTGGTTTGGCAAATCTGAGCCAACCTTATACCCTGCATACTGATGCCAGCACAACTGGGCTTGGTGCTGCTCTTTATCAAGAGGGGAATCTCTGTGTCATAGCATATGCCAGCCATGGGTTGTCTGTGAGTGAAGCACGATATCAAGCCCATAAATTGGAGTTTTTGGCCCTAGTTTCACTGTTGTGAAATAACAGCCCATTAACATGTGTTCTGACCTCTGCTAAGCTCGATGCTACTGGTCACGATGGCTTGCTGCACTGTCAACTTATGATTTTAAGTTACAGTACCATGCTGCATGATGCGGATGCCCTCTCCAGAAGACCACACCCAAGGCAGACCTTCCACTTCTGATGAGAGAATGGAACCGCCTTGAGCCATAAGACATCCTACATAGAAGAAAAATGACTGGTGAAGTCTTATCATTCCAGCTTGTGTTTCCAGGAGAATTACGGCCCATGGTCCTCACAAGCTTGCATGATGATATGGGTCACATGGGAGTTGAAAAAACACTTGACCTCGTAAGACCTTGTTTTTTCTGGACCCAAATGTTGGTGGATGGTGAAACCAAGATTAAGACCTGCAATCGCTGCATTTGGCCGAAGGCACTGCCAGAACGAGCTATAAACTTTAGTGAGTATTTAGACCAGCCGGCCATTTGAGCTCTTATACAAGGATTATCAGATGCTTGAACCCAATAACAGCAACACCAAAAATATTCTAGTCCTCAGAGATCCTAGTATGTCATAAGTATGGCCTGGCTTTTCCAATTCCAAATCATGGGAGTCCTACAACCACCCCCCACGACACCACTCAACAGATCACCTCCACCTCCTCCTCCTCAGTGACAACTCTTTCCATACACTCCCCGGGGGAGTGGTGGCCTAGTGGTTAGAGTGTGCTTGCACTCAGAGAAGGATGCAAGTACCCGGTTCGATCCCCACTGCCTGCACTCTGGGTCCCTGAGCAAGACCCTTAACCCCCTGATTGCTCCCCAGGCGCCGCACATGGCAGCCCACTGCTCCCCAAGGGGATGGGTTAAAATGTAGAGAACACATTTCATTGTAATGTATGTTTCAATGACAATAAAGATGATATTACTATTACTAGATGTTAACAAACTCTTCAGAAGACAGAACCCCCTAAAGCTGCTGGACCAGACTCTGTCTCTCCATCCACCTTGAAGCACTGTGCTGATCAGCTGTCTCCAGTGTTCACAGACATTTTTAACACCTCACTGGCGACATGTCACGTGCCAGCCTGCTTCAAATCCTCCACTATCATCCCTGTTCCCAAGAAGCCAAGGACCACAGGACTTAATGACTTTAGACCCGTCGCTCTGACCTCTGTGGTTATGAAGTCCTTTGAGCGCCTTGTGCTTTCACACCTTAAAGAAATCACCGATCCCCTCCTGGACCCCCTACAGTTTGCATACAGAGCCAACAGGTCTGCAGACGACGCTGTCAACCTGGCCCTCCACCACATCCTCCATCACCTGGACTCTGCAGGAACCTACGCCAGGATCCTGTTTGTGGATTTCAGCTCTGCCTTCAACACCATCATCCCAGCTCTGCTTCAGGAGAAGCTCTCCCAGCTGAACGTGCCTGACTCCACCTGCAGGTGGATCACAGACTTCCTGTCTGACAGGAAGCAGCAGGTGAAGCTGGGAAAACATGTCTCTGACTCACAGCTCATCAGCACTGGTTCCCCCCAGGGCTGTGTTCTTTCTCCTCTGCTCTTCGCCCTGTACACCAACAGCTGCACCTCCAGTCATCAGTCTGTCAAGCTCCTGAAGTTCTGGACGACACCACTCTCATGGGACTTATCTCTGATGGTGACGAGTCCGCCTACAGGTGGGAGGCTGACCATCTGGTGACCTGGTGCAGGGAGAACAACCTGGAGCTCAACGCTGTAAAAACAGTGGAGATGGTTGTGGACTTCAGGAAGAACTCAGCCCCAGCTACCCCCATCACTCTCTGTGACTCCACCATGGACACTGTGGAGTCTTTCTGCTTCCTGGGAACTATCATCTCCCAGGACCTAAAGTGGGAGCTGAACATCAACTCCCTCACCAAGAAAGCCCAGCAGAGGATGGACTTCCTGAAGAAGGCAGCTGAAGAAATTCAACCTGCCAAGGACAATGATGGTGCAGTTCTACTCCTCCATCATTGAGTCCATCCTCACCTCCTCCATCACCATCTGGTACGCTGGTGCCACCGCTAAGGACCAGGGCAGACTGCAGCGTGTCATCAGGTCTGCAGAGAAGGTGATTGGCTGCAATCTTCCATCTCTCCAGGATCTGTAGCCTCCAGGACTCTGAGGCGTGCAGGAAGATTGTGGCTGATCCCTTCACCCCAGTCACAGACTATTTCAGTCACTTCCCTCTGGCAGGAGGCTGCGCTCCATCAGGACCAGAACCTCACGCCACAACAACAGTTTCTTCCATCTGCTACCGGCCTTATGAACAAGGCCAAGAGCCGCACTGGACACTGCCTCTCTCCCCCGTTCAGGACTTACAAGCTTCTGCGTTACATTAATGCCCAGTTTACTGAGTGTATATTGCTTCTGTATATATATCCATTCTATCTTATTTTATTTTATTTTGTCTGCACCATCAACACCAAGTCAAATTCCTTGTAAGTGCAAACCTACTTGGCAATAAACTTGATTCTGATTCTAATTCTGATTCTGATTTGTTGTGCATTATGGGATTCCTGAGCGCTGCACATGGACCATGGGCCTGATTTTGAGTGCCACCTTATAAAAGAGCTCTGCAACATTGGCATTAAGAAGTCCTGTTGTAATGCTCACTGCCTTTTCTCTCTTTTTCACTTTTTCTCCATTTTAGGCATTTTGTCTCATCTGTTTCTCTCCTATTTTTCCTCTTCTACCTTCCTGTTTCAGTGCCCATTGAACATGAAATACTCCCTGCATAAATTCTAATAAAGCTTCTAGCATATATAAATCAAGCGGAACAATACGGAAAAAGCAGTAAGGCTCCACTTGTGAAAGTAAAATCTGTTGGGCTCTTTTTGGCATCAAGACCACAATTCTTATTGCCACATTGCCAGACATGACACACACAAAAAAAGAGCTTGGATATGCACTGGATGAAGGAGATAAGTTAAACATTTTGGTAACCTAAGGTCCACCAGAGACGGAAGCATTCAGAAGTAGCCTGGTCATGATTTTGTCCAGGTTCTGTTTCTATAGACGATCCAGTTGGCTGTTTCTCTCCTGGATGCTGAGCTTTACTGCCGCTAACTGTCTGAGCTCTCTTTCATCCTCTGGACCTGAAAACTGGATCAGAGTTTATCTGCTGAACTGGGTTTCTCTCCTAGATGAAGCCCCCTGGAGCTAGTCTGCTATCACCCTCTACCATAGAAAGGATTCCTTGATCAGGGCTTCTCCTGTGTCTCTGCTCTGTCTTCTCTAAGCCCCAGTGGGTCGAGGCAGATGAGCGTTCACACTGAGCCTGGTTCTGGTTCTGCTGGAGGTTCTCCTCCCTGTTAAAGGGGAGTTTTCCTCTCCACTGTCGCTTCATGCATGCTCAGTATGAGGGATTGCTGCAAAGCCATCAACAATGCAGACGACTGTCCACTGTGGCTCTACGCTCTTTCAGGAGGAGTGAATGCTGCTGGAGAGACTTGATGCAACCTGCTGGGTTTCCTTAGAGAGGAAACTTTCTGACCAACCTGGAGGATCTGGTTGATATTATTCTGGAAAGAGCCTCAAGATGACATGATTTGAATTGGTTCTATATAAACTGAATTAAATTAAATTGAATTGAATGTTTTTCTGGCTTTATTTTAGCAAAGACAATCAAAACGTCTGAATGTATTTTAACAGTAGCAGCAGCTACAGAAGATATTTATATGACTGAAGAAGTCAAGTTGATCAACTCTGGCTCATTGCAAGTTGTTTTTAGGGGATCTTAGATCTTTTGTTTCTTTGGTGGATTATGGAAATCATCATTATCAGCCTTGAGCACCGCCTGCAGGCACAATCAGACATAAGGCAAAGAGAGTAATGGAGCTGTCTTCAAACCACCAATAATTATGTACTGTAACAATGAGACATTAAACATCATCTCAGCTTGGTCTTAATAAATATATCAAATGCAGATTTGAGAACAGTTTCTGTTCAGAGGCGTCAGAACAGAGCTGCTCTCTGCTTGCATTTAGTTCCCAGTTTTAGACCCAGATCATTTCAGAATCCTGCATGATTATTAACCTGCATACTTTGCCTGACAGTCAAAGCCAAGGGAAAATCCTGAGGAGGCTTGTTGAACATTTTCCGAATGAGAATCAGAGCAACCAAACGTGTCAAACTGATCCAGTTCAGACGATCCAAGTCACATTTCAACATCACAGGAGACAGAAACGTTCCAATATTTGTCCAAATTAATTTCATACGCTGCATAGGGATGAGCTCCATCTTTCTGTACTGTGAAGTGAAAATTTATCTATCATTAATAATAACACTAACTCAATATAAGATCTAATTTTATGCCGATAATCTTCTGACAACCTTTTTGTCTTATGGCACTAAACAGCATTAACATATCTTCCGGTAATTTCTTAAAAATTAATCATGCTGCATCTGACCCATGACGTCCAATTACACTCCTGCATTGGCCCCATGCTGTCCTGAATCAAATTGCCATTTGACAAACAAGCATCAAATCGAGGCCTCGAATGCCAAATGAGACGCTTTATGAATCATTTATCACGCTGTTTGATCTCTAAGTAGAGAAAAATCACAAAATCAGCGCTGTGTTTGTGTCTGGGCGGCTGCCTGCGTGTGTACGTGTGACTGTTGCCACAATAATTTATTCCCCCAGCTACTTGGAACCATTAGTGAAAGTTCCAGGAGACCAATTAGCATTGGAAACCCACTGGTGCTGCTGTGGTGACAACCTCCTCCAAACTGCCAAAGAAGTGTTATAAACAAACCGGACCCCAGGAGCACTGCCGGGGCCCCTCCGGGGACCCAGGGACCCTTTCCAAAGACGAAAACAAACCTTGGGTGAGCGTCCACAATGCCGCCTTAATGACGTTTCCCCCCGGGCAACGGGTGCGCTAACACCGCGGCCGGCTAATGACTGAGAGGAACGACACACACCTGAGAGTGTGTGTGTGTGTGTGTGTGTGTGTGTTGGAGGTGAAATAAAACAAATTGCTGTTGTTTTTGCTGTCACTCTGGCAGGAAAATGTTTCTGCGGCTGCTCCAAACAAAAACACACAGACCGAAAAACATATCCAGCTCCGGCACTCAGCCACTTCAGACGAGTGGTGCTCAAATCCCATAGAGAAGGTCAGGGTTCTGCTGTCAGAGTCTGTAAAACTGAGGAGTCCAAAGATGCCCTGAGGATGCCAGTCGCTGAAACTGATTCCAGCGGCCAGGAATCACCAAGCAGGATGAATGGATTGCTTTCAAAGGCCAAGTGTTGTAATTACCAAAAGGCCTGGACCCTCTCTGCAGCAGCCGGCTCAGTGCATCACTCCAGCCTCAGCCAGCGCTGCAGCAGCTTTATTCCAGTGGCGCTTACAGTCTGGCAGCTGGTGGAGCCGAGGCAAGCGGCCCTGAGCTAGTGAGCCTCTGGTAGGCTGTGGGCAGCACTGCCCAACTACTATGCCTGATCATAACTTTAATAAATTCACCCATTTAAAGACGATCAATGTTCCACACTGATAGAACAATGCTGTCAGCATCAGTCAGAGCACAAAGCATCCAACTGTGTGAAGAATCCAAACCTGAGCCTTTCCACAAGAACTGGCTGCACAACTCACTCCTAACAGCCGGTTTCAGCTGCAGCAGCACACAGCCCACGCTTCTTCACGGGTCTTTTATTTTGTAGGCACCACCTCTGCTAAGTGAAACCTCTTACTCCAAATGAAACCGTCTTTATGTCTTAAGGTGTGAAAACATTAAAAGCTACCATGATTACAGTCTGCAGGAACTGTCATATGAATGTGTTCTTGTAGAAATGTATTTCCTTCAGGGGTTCCGTAGATTTACCGAGTTAAAGCCATGTTTTAAAATCTGCTCTGAATTTAATTTAATACCACTTTCATCATAGTTCTGACCAGCATCAGATCGATCCAGTAGAAATGCTTGGGATGATGAGGCCTTGAATTATTAATCAACTGCATGAATTTCCTGGCATTTATATCATATTTTCTTGCTTGCTCTTTGCTCCATCTAACAATAATTCCAATTACGACCATTAATGAATCATTATAAACCACATGGACCTGCACATGCTGCAGCAGAAGGATCAATAAATGGATGGAGGCACAGCCAATTAAAAGAGCAAGCTTTTTTTAGGTCTGAATGAACTCTGCTCGCAGGAGGAATAGTTTATAGAGGAGATTTTCTCAGGTTTTACACACATCTGATCCATGCAGGATGTTCTGTTCTGCTAAAGTAACAAAACCACATAGACAAACGCCACGAGCGGCCAAACCAATTCAGGTATCCATAAAGACACCCTCCCCTGGGGCAGTGGCATTAGGGAGGCTCAGGGAGATGGAGGATGGGCCGATCTCTCTCCTTAGTGTCTGGAAACAACGTCCATCAGTGGGAAAACTGCTTAATAATCTCCCTCCATCAGCCCCCTTGATGTGATGAAACTCCTAAAGAGACCTAAAACATCTTCACATGTTTCAGGTCAAGAAACTTCTGACACAGCCGTCTTTACTCTACAGAACCAGAACCAGACAAGGAGAAGCAGCATTTAGTTCCTATGCTCCACTGATCTGGAACAAACTCCTAGAAAACTGTAAAAGTGCTGAAAGCCTGAGTTCCTTTAAATCAAGATTAAAAACACATTTCTTCAGGATTGCCTTTGATTGTTCTAGTTAAACTGTTTTACTGAAACATCATTAGTTTAAGTTTGTATTCAAACTGTTTTTAATATTTGCTTTTAGTTTTCATTTTCCCATGTTTTATTTTGTTTCATTTTCCTACGTTTTATTCCAACTCACTTTTAGTTTCCTATATTTTGACATGAAATGTGCTCTACAGATAATTTTGCCTTGCCTTAAACACACCTCAGCTAAATTAACAGGTCTCAGGGCTGATTCAGGTGTGCAGCAGCAGGAACATGCCTGCCATGGCCACAGCTGGATCAGATGATTCCTCATGCTCTGGTGCCTTGGAATATACAGTCAACTCACCAACACTGGACCCACGCAGTCCTGATGACTGATGGAGTAATGAGTGGTTACGATTTAAACTGCTTACATCTGGGATGTGAACCCTGACCCATCCAAACATGTCTGTGCATCTTCAGTCTGAAGCCATGTTTAATCTTAGAGCAATCAAATAAAGTATGACATTGATTTGATGTCAGGAGCAGTCGCTGTGCCTCTATCAATCCCATAATAGCTTATCCTTTTGTATTTCCTCCTCCTGTAACAATAGCAGCCAACCACCGAATACATTGATCATTTCATTGTCTTTATTCCTATTTTATTTCACTAATCTATCCTTTTGAGCAAACAATATTTAATTTCTTCTCTACATATTTATCAGACAGTTCAGCTCCAAATACAGCCAGGGGAGCTGCAGCACATCAAACTGAACCTTTGAATATGTCAGAGTCAGTTTTTCTGACAAATCATTCAGGACATTTGCAGCTAATTTGCCAAAAGACATCCATCACACCTTTAGGCAAGATGTTGAGAAATGCTTGAAATGAATTCCTCTTCTACCGCGGCACCATCATCTCACACCTCAACAGAACAGCTCTCAATCTTCTCCTCATTTAGTTTAGCAGGATGGAGGATCCATACGGAGATTTCTTTGAATATGGTCCTGAACCCTGGTTGTGTCTCTCTTCAGCTCAACCCACATGCTTTCTACAGGATAGAAGAAGGTTTATTAGACTCTGCTGAACCATTTTGGTGTTAATGCTTAGGATTGATATCCTGGCTGAAGAACCAGTGATGACATATTTCCAGTTTCCCTCCAGAGGCCACCAGATTTTTGAAGATGTTCAGGTATTTCAACGAGGTCTTGATGCTGTAAACTCCACCGAGGATCCCACAGCATCACAGGTTCTCCTCGCACTAACAGATGGCCTCAGGTTCTTTTCCACTCCTCCATCCTTGGTTTCACAGCAGACACACCTGGAGCGTTTGTTGCTGAGAAGCTCAGTCTGAGTCAGATCGGACCAAAGCTTTCAGGTCCAGTAACGTTCCAGTAGAGGTTATGTTTGTGATGGTAGGATTCCTCCCAAACAACCAGCTGGGATGCAGACTGATGGTTTCTATGTAGACACCAGGATGCCAGTGTTTGCTGCAGGTCTCTAACAGTGAGCTGTGGAGATGTTGTTACCCCCTAACTCATAAACATGTACTGGTACTGGTACAACCTTGTTTGTCCCAGTTCTACTTGCTCATTTGAACCAGATTAAATGGCAACAGACATCCAGCCATGCCAGACCAACTGGTACCGATCAGTTTAATAGTCCTACTAAATACAATTTAGAGACAAAGATGTGAAAATACAGCAGAGAATGGAGAGAATAAAACTATCCATCCGTCCATTATCTCCACACTCATCCTTGCAGGGTTGCATTGGGCCCAAATAATTATTTGTTAAGACAACGGGTTATCTAATGCAGCTGCAGGATATTTCCATCTAAACTTTAATGTCTGATTTATATCCTGTTTGGAAAGAAAGTGAAACTCCACCAGTTCCATATTTCTTGGCTTATTCACAGTTAAATGTTCTATAAAGTCCAGACTTCCACCTGAGAAATGTGTTCTCTGCTGGTTCCTTTTAAAGCTTTCATTGCCATTGCTGTCTAGTAATGTTTGGGTAAATGAAGGCTTTGCTTGTTTGCGGTAACTATGATCCTTCAAGTGTTGGGTCAAATGACCAGTCAGTGCAGACTGGTTAGGATGTAACCTAGTTTATTCATCGGCTCATGGCCACAGTGATGCGATCCCAATAAACCAGTAAAGCACTAGACTGTTGTTTTCCTGTGTGGAAATAAAAGTTCACATTCAGACAGGAGTTTGTGTCCTATTTTCACCCCAAAGACACACTTGTTGTCTTCTTCACTCCTCGGTCTGAAGCAGTAAAACCATTAACTGGCGGCCAATAGCTGAGACAGGCAGGACAGGAGACGTGTTGATTGGTGCGATGAATGACAAACCAACAGCTGCTCTTTTTTCTCTCCACCACAGAAATGCCAAAACGCTCCGGTTGAGCAGAGCCGCTCACTTCTGACCAGCTTTTATGCTCTTTCAAAGGGATGAGTTATGTTTTCTTAACGTTTTATATGAAGTGACATTTTCATCAGAAGGAGCTTTTTTCTGTCTGAAGCCATTTTGTTTTATTTTCAGGTATTAATCCACAGCTGCACACCTCCCCTGCAGCTTCATTAACACTCGCTGACAGCCTGACTCAGAATCACACAGTCTGCTTTTAAATCTCCATCTGACTCTCGGTGTGTGACTGAATAAAAGCCGTGGGTTGCTTACCTGCACATGATCTCGTGGGTGAGGAGGACTCGACACATCTCCGGGTTCTTGTCCTGACCTTCGTACAGGATTGGCTGGTGGGACACAAACAGAAAACTAAAATCATATTAGGACCCAAACCCAAATGATTGTTAATGTCCCAAAACAAAAGACTGGACCTGAATAGCAAAACTAGAGGCCGAAACACACAGAACCATCTGGGCAGTCCGATCCGACAGAAAATCATGTCGCATCAATTAGATCTGGTTGAGGTGAATGGGGCTGGGCAGACCAGCTTACAGTTTTCTGCAGCTATACTGCGTAGCTCTGACCAAGGTAGACCCCTGATCTATCCTGGCCGGAGCTACGCAGCAAATTGATGGTAAATCCATGAGTCAGACAGGAAGAGTGACAAAGTAAAACAAATTCGCTTTGGGGAAAAGAAATGCTAACGGCAGGGTTAACAGTATACAGTTCCCAGCCAGGTTGGTCCCCATATAGGTTCATTTTGCAGAGGTATCATCTGGGTTACCCAGAATTCAGTTCTCTAGAAAATGTTAATAGTACATCAGAGCAGTGGAAGGAAGAAAGGATTTGGATATTGAACTGTTCTTTTCTTTCCACAATGAACGACACAGTGATGGTGAAGAGTCCGGACTCAGTTGTCCAGGAGACAGTCTCTCACCTCCTTTACAGGGAGCGTAAGTCACAAAAGAGCCGTGCTTGGGAAGCTGTCTATGCTACATCAAGGTATACTGATGGAAGGTTTAGTGGAAGGAAAATATAGCGGTGATGGTCCACTGTGTTTGATTAAGACAAAAGTTAGCACAAATCTCTTTTACACGTGCTCGGCCATGTCCGTTCACATGGACATGTTCCTGCTCCCCGTCACATCATATCTGCATATGTTGTCAGGGGTGCGGTTGGAAATATACAGCGATTTCTGGTTCTTCAAAAAAGAGCTAATAGAACACTCTCAGGCTTCAAATTCTTCCCACAGTCACATTTCACCGCTTTTTAAACAGGCATATCTTTGGGCAGCAGAGTTCCATTGATTGTTGTCAAAGTTCCATTTGGCTTTTTCTGTCGCTTCATGCTTGCTCAGTATGAGGGATTGCTGCAAAGCCATGGACAATGCAGACGACTCTCCCTGTGGCTCTACGCTTCTCCAGGAGTGAATGCTGCTTGTCGGGACTTTGAAGCAATCAACTGGTTCCCTTATATAGGAAATTTTTGACCAATCTGTATAATCTGACCCAATCTGTATAATATGATTGAACTTGACTTTGTAAAGTGCCTTGAGGTGACATGTTTCATGAATTGGCGCTATATAAAATGCCTTGCAGCTTGACAGCCAGATCCCTCTCAGTGATTTTAAAGCTAGATTGATGGTCTTAGAGATGACTTCTTTAAATTGTAAACGTGATGTTTTGTAACTTTTATTTGCTTCTATTTTATTTTTTCCAGGTCTCCCTTCAAAAAGAGATTGTTAATCTCAATGGTGACTTTCCTGGTTAAATAAAGGTTTAATGAAATGTTCAGCAAAGAAGAAACTCTGTCAAGACTTGGTTTGAAAAACATCACTTGCTGACAGGAACCTCCCACCAACACAACCCCTTTGAACAGAATCTTCATCTGGAAGATGAACTTCTATTGCAGGTTTGTAAACAGCCATTGACTCCTCCAACCCAATCATCCGTATCACTCTGACACAAAAGCTTCCCATGCACACACCCCTCCCCACACCACCAGACCCACCACCTATACTTCAGATCTCTGAAGCAGATGATAACAGGTTCTTTCGGTGTCAAAAGTCCAGGAAAGCTCCACGGTCTAACAACAGCCCCTTTTCCATTAAAAGCACAAGGATTTAAACCCCGGTAAACCAAAGCCTGGGGCTTTTGGGTTTTCGTGTTTCCATCTGCTAAGGGTCAGATGTGTAAAACAACCCAATGACACATGGGATGTTGTGAGGAAAAGCTGCAGTACCACTCCGGTCCAGGGGGTGGTGACAAGAAGACAGTGCCCAATCAGACAAATGCAGAATAACTGTATCATATGCTGCCACTCGAGCTTCCACTCATCCAGACTCCAGAGAAACAGGACGGCAACATGCAACTGAGGGCGTTACATCACCTCTAACCCTACTTCTCACCTTTGGGCGCCACTCTATTCTGCTCCTGTTGGTGTAAATAAATAAAAATAAAGCACCACTACTTTCTGCCTCAGCACCGCGGGGACCGCAGAACTGGAGGGTAGATGAGACTCATCTTAAGAGCTTTATGAATATAATTTTCCCCTGTCATGATGAGTTCAGCAGGATGGTTTTTAAATACAGTAAATACACAGACTTTTCATCATAGCAAAATAATTTTTTAGATTAAAGGCTATATGCACAGAGCAGGTCTCCTCCTCCTCTTCTCTGCCACTGAAAGCAAGCCACCCAGTGGCGAAACAGTTTATAACTAACTCTAAACGCCAACAGAACCAGCCAAGATTTTCACATCTGATATCTGTTATGTGTAGATATTCCCCACTAACTTAGTAAACTCATCATAGTGCCTTCTCAGCCACGATGTACATGATCCAGTCTGCAGGAAATCCGTGACGGTCTGGCCGACAACACGCCGCAGCCGCAGGGCTGCCGCTCCCGACAAGTCTGAGCAGAATTAAAACTGGCTCATCACTCTGGTGACCTGACAGATGAAGTTTGGAGGTGGACTGTCTCGCCTAGCACTTTGAATCGTCTTGCAAGGTGCTATATAAATAAACTTACTTTGCTTTGCCTAAAATAATCATAAAACCACCTTTTGTGATAAATTTAATTATAAGGTTAAGGTTTGTAAACTCCTCATCTTCTTACTGCTCCTTACCCCACCCTTGTTATTTACATGTTATCCTCATGTAAAGGCACGTTTAGGAGCAAATTACCAGTCCTAACCCTAACCCTAACCGAATGACGCATTTCAAGCGATACAAAACTGCAAACAGCGTGGTAAAAAACTGTCTAGAGCAAAGCTACATTTCGGTCAAGTTCATCTTAACTTTTCTTCAATTAGCGTCACATTAAGTGTGCTCCTCGCCAATTTTTTAAGCATGAAAACTTTTTATGTTACAAATTTAGACAGGACAAATAGCATATATTTCTATTGAGCACTGGTGGATTTACTGACTGAAGATGTCTGTAGTTAATTTCTCAGTGGCTGTGGGGCAGCAGCTCCTCATGCCATGTCCTTGACAGACGCAGCTCCAGGTGGTGGTACTCCCCGGACCCAGGGACGCCATTACCAACGCTGCTTTTTGGCTTTCCATGTTACATACAGCACTCTGGCTCGCTCAGTAAAATCCAGGTCAGACAAGAGGAACCGCAAGCGGATAGATGCTGCTCCTCTTTGATGATGCAGTGAAGTGAGCTAGGGGAAAATGACTGTGTTGTCAGTGTACTGGCAGCATGGATTGTTTGTGAGAGAGGCGAAATGTCAAGCAACCAGCAGCAGGAGATTGAGGTGAAAAATGTGCCTTGTTTGCGTTCGGTGTGAACGTACCTTTAGGCGCCAAGGAGTTCTCCTGATCTTGAGCTCGAAATAACAAGCTTATATCTAATTACGTTGTTTCAGCAATTACAAACTCAATTTAAGCAGACATGTAGAATCCACAGAAATGTCAAAATTCTTTAACAAATATAATTATTAACATAAGGATTTGTAATTGCTAAAATAAATACTCTGTGAAGTACAAAAAAAGTTATGTTCCTCCCCCAGTAGTGGGGTCTTTAGAGGTATGTTTTTTAATGCAACATTATCAGTATTAGTTTTTATCAAACAAAATTGTTTGAAAAAAAACACGTTTTAATATTAAATTGTGATTTTCTTGTAAAATGCTGGTCAAAGTTTTCTTTCACCAGCCGCTGAGGCTTCTTTTAAAAACTACCTTCATTCCCTGCAGTCTGCCTCCCAGCCCTCACCCCCAGGACAGTCTGGAAAGTTCAGCATAAGACAAACCAGTTTTACTGAACATTTCTCATTTAAAGATGCTTTTAAAACTGGTTCAATGTTAGCCGGAACATCTTCACCACATGATCCAGTGTCATAATTAGCTGATCAGGCCTGGAGTCAGCACACATCCCCCTATAAGTAAAGTCAAATATGGCCTCCAACCACCAGTACCTCCCACCACCTCCCACACTCTGCTCCTGTGGTGGTCCCGGCCTCCTCCAGCCTTTCCAGATTCCCTGCCAGATGGCAGACGGTGCCCCAGGAAGAAGCACCACCCGCATCCCTGCTACACTTACCCCCAAGGAGCTGTCATGTCAGACTCCGGATGACGGATAGTCGCTGAATGGTGAGCGAGGTGTGTTGAAAACCATTTTATGCTCGTTATGAGGACCGGTCCGAACAGAACAGGAGAGGACATTATTTCATTTTTTTTTTGGGGGGGGGGGGATCCTGGGAAGATAGGAGTGTATAGGAGTGTGTGTGCTTTGTATTACCCTGGTGACTCTAAATGTACTTCACTAAAAGCATGAGTGAGTGTGTGTATGTCCTCCTCCCGCCTCCTGCTCTTTTCCTGCTCTGACCACTACCTCATCCACCTTTATGGTCAAAACAGACCTCCACCCTGCGCACACACACCCTGGGGGACAATACTTTTAGGATAACGACCACTTCTGCATTATTGATCACTATCCTGGCTCTGTTCCTTTGGATTAAAATGCTCCGCTTTAACCAGAGGGGATGTGGACTGCTTCAGGAACACACACCATCAGTGAGCCGATATTTCTACATCATTCCTCAGAATCCTGAAAAGATGGATTCTACACCCTACTTCATGCTTGTTAGCAGGTTAATCTCCACAGTCTACCACAGTTTGCAGGTTATCTCTTGGTTTTTAAAGGATGGAGGGAGGAAACTTTGAAAATATTTGAAACTAAAAATCACAATTTAAGAAATGTGATCATTTAGAGAGGAACAACACCACAGAGACCTTTTGTGATAGCCTTTTTATGGGCAAACTTAATTTAAGTTTGAGGAAGTAACCCTGGCTTTAGACAATGAACACACGTCCAAAAAATGTACAGTAGAAAGCTAAAATTTTAAGATTATAAAAAATAATTTCATGTTTGTTTTTAAAGAAGAGCATGTTTCTGTAATAAAGAACAATTGTATTTGAAGACTTATTGAACTTTTTGAAATGTAACTTTAAGAAGGTGCTAAACGCCTTCAGAGAAAACGTTTCATACTGCAAAGAAATCTGTTTTTTTTATATATATATATATATATATATATATATATATATATATATATATATATATATATATATATATGCTGAGCCCCCTAATATATATATATATATATATACAGTGGTGGGCAGTAGCGCCGCTACATGTAGCGAAGCTATTAGTTAAACTACATTTTCCAGTAGCTTGACCGTAGCGTCGCTGCTTTATGAATCAAGTAACTTTCCTGTAGTGACGTTATTTTTTTTATCAAGTAGCGACGTAGCGTCCGCAAACGCTACAAAATCCAGGACATACCTAAGAAATGAAACCAGGTTTGCTATTTTGAAACAACATTCAGAGTGAACAATCAATCACAGTTGTTGGTTGGACATGTTCATGCGCGAGCTTCTACTTTGCCTCTCCTGTCTGTATCTATCGAAACATGCGCATGCATACGGCAGTGGAACTTATGGCAAGCCGATTAGGCAAATACTCGCCCTTACAATAACGTGCAGTTCCAACCCGTATTTTACGCGATTTTTTAGTCACCGCGCGTTTCCAGCCAGAACGCGCGGTGACGTAAAAAACGCGCGCTCGCGTAAAATACGTGCGGTGGCGTTAATAACGTTTGGTGGCGTTTTTTGCATATTATATTATCAGGAGGTTGTCTTTTATGTGCTCAGCCACTAGATTTAAAGGTGTTTTACCCAATAAGAACACTGCACCACCAGACACAACCAGGAGGTCCCTGATCGTTGGGGAAAGGCAGAAAGAAGATGCACCTTCCTTTCTGATCCTGTCTAAATCCTGCTTAGTTCAATAATAAAGTCTGATATTACACAAAACTCACTCTGCTTGTTCTCCCTACTTATGCCCTTGGTGCAGAAGATAAATGAAATCTTTAACAGAAATGTTATTATTAATTCTGAAAATATTATCATGTGAATATAAATACAAAGCATACAGAAAATGCAGCTTTATTAAGTGACCTGGTTTATTTTATTTAGCTTTTAATTTCTTTTCAACATTTAGTTCTACTACTTGGCTTGTGCTTTGGTAGTTTCATGTTTAAAATGACAAAAGAAATATGAAAAAGCTTATGGTGCATCTTCTTTCTGCCTTTCCCCAACGATCAGGGACCTCCTGGTTGTGTCTGGTGGTGCAGTGTTCTTATTGGGTAAAACACCTTTAAATCATGTGGCTGAGCACATAAAAGACAACCTCATGATAATATAATATGCAAAAAACGCCACCAAACGTTATTAACGCCACCGCACGTTTTATTTCTAGCAGTAATTACTTCAGTTTGTATTTTATTATGCTGCTCATAAAGCAATGTCTACACTGTGTTAGGTCATTGGCTGATCTTTAATAAATGTTTTAACCAGTGTATCAGACTCATTTTGAATTGATATGACATTAGGTTGGTACAACGTTAAGTAGCTTCTAATGTAGTTAAGCTACTTTTAACACATTTGTGTAACTTAGCTTGCTATATTTCTATAGGTGGTATAGCTTTTGTGTAGTGAAGCTTAATTTATTGTTGAGTAACTGATAGCTTAGCTCACTACACTGGACAAGTATCTTGCCCAACACTGTATGTATATATATGTATGTATATTTATCGATATGCCAACACTGTATGTATATATATATATATATATATATATATATATATATATATATATATATATAAAAATATATATATATATATATATATATATATATATATATATATATATATACACATATACATATATATACATATACATATATATATATATATATATATATATATATATATATATATATATATATATATATATATATGCTGAGCCCCCTAATATATATATATATATATATATATATATATATAGCTAGATAGAGGTGAATAATTTTTTGCATGCCAGCAGGTGTTTTTTATTTTAGAAAACATACAATAAAAGTTAAAAATGTGACCGTATGGAGCATTAAAAATAGGGCTGGACGATATTTCAATGATATATGTCGACCCATAGACGTATATGAAGAATGAAAAAGGGTTAATAAAAAGCTCACTACAACGGTTTTTCTTCCTTTAGCATTCTAGCCAATCATGTAGGTTAATATTACAGTCATTACATCCTCCAAATCAATCACAAACAGATCCAGGAACCAAGCTCCGTCCCCTTCAGAGTTCAGAGAGCACACGTTTTTAAAAACTTGCAGTTTTGGTAAAACGTTGGTTGAATAAAGGGTTGAGTTTGAATTCAGTGTTTGTGTGTTCTGTATCTAAAAACAGGTTGCTAAGTGACATCATAAAATGGCCAGGGCTGCACTTAAAATATATATTTTGAATTTGTTGACAATTATCGATATCGAACAATATGATTTCTATTTTATCGATATGCTTTTTATTCTATTTCATCCAGCCATAATTACAAATAAAGCTGTTAGAGAAAGATTGCTTACTGGGCAGGACCAGGACAATTTATCTAG
Source organism: Fundulus diaphanus (assembly GCA_037039145.1). Classification (NCBI taxonomy): domain Eukaryota; kingdom Metazoa; phylum Chordata; class Actinopteri; order Cyprinodontiformes; family Fundulidae; genus Fundulus; species Fundulus diaphanus. The sequence goes on from CM073125.1 coordinate 62,696,290, forward strand.
AATGTGTGATCGTTTCATAGAATTGCAGAGAATTTTTCATCACCCTGGATCATCTGATTGGAAAATATTGGATCAATTTAGATTTTCTTGAAGATGGTGTAACAATGAGCCAGTGCTACATGTCAGACTGCATATTATTATTTTAAAACTACATTAATAGAAAACAGTTAAAAAAAATCAATAGGCTTTTCAGTTAGTTTATTTTGTTGGCTGGAATTTGTTTTCTAGGTGCGTCTTCACCTGTAGTGGAGGGACCTCATCTTGGCATTTTACGTCCGTTCAACCAGTTTGACACGCACGTGACAGATATCCATCCATCCATCCATCCTCTTCCGCTTATCCGGGGTCGGGTCGCGGGGGTAGCAGCTTCAGTAGGGAGGCCCAGACGTCTCTCTCCAGCCTCTTGGGCCAGCTCCTCCGGGGGAATCCCAAGGCGTTCCCAGCAGAGAGACAGAGTCCCTCCAGCGTGTCCTGGGTCTTCCCCTGGGCCTCCTCCCGGTGGGATGTGCCCAGAACACCTCACCAGGGAGGCGTCCAGGAGGCATCCTGACCAGATGCCCGAGCCACCTCAACTGGCTCCTCTGGACGTGGAGGAGCAGCGGCTCTACTCTGAGTCCTCCCCGGATGACTGAGCTCCTCACCCTATCTCTAAGTTAGAGCCCAGACACACTACGGAGAAAACTCATTTCGGCCGCTTGTATCCGGGATCTCGTTCTTTTGGTCACGACCCAAAGCTCGTGACCATAGATGAGGGTAGGAACGTAGATCGACCGGTAAATCGAGAGCTTCGCCTTTTGGCTCAGCTCTCTCTTTACCACTACCCTAACTCCTCCACTAGGGGCAGCACATCCTCCCCAACCCGGAGGAGGCACTCTACCCTTTTCCGGTTCAAGACCATGGTCTCGGATTTGGAGGCACTGATTTTCATCCCGGCCGCTTCGCACTCGGCTGCGAACCGCTCCAGTGAGAGCTGTAGATCACGCCCTGATGAAGCCAATAGGACCACGTCATCCGCGAATAGCAGAGACGCAATCCTAAGGCCACCAAAACGGATCCCCTCAACACCTTGGCTGCGCCTAGAAATTCTGTCCATAAAAGTTATGAACAGAATCGGTGACAAAGGGCAACCTTGGCGGAGTCCAACTCTCACCGGAAACGAGTCCGACTTACTGCCGGCAATGCGGACCAGACTCTGACACCGGTCATACAGAGACCTGACAGCCCTTATTAAAGGGCCCGGTACTCCATACTCCTGGAGTATCCCCCACAGGATCCCCCGGGGGACACGGTCGAATGCCTTCTCCAGATCCACAAAGCACATGTAGACTGGTTGGGCAAACTCCCATGTCCCCTCCAGGATCCTGCTGAGGGTGTAGAGCTGGTCCAGTGTTCCACGGCCAGGACGAAAACCACACTGCTCCTCCTGAATCCGAGATTCGACTATCCGACGGACCCTCCTTTCCAGAACCCCTGAATAGACCTTACCAGGGAGGCTTAAGAGTGTGATTCCTCTGTAGTTGGAACACACCCTCTGGTCCCCCTTTTTAAATAGGAGGACCACCACCCCAGCCTGCCAATCCAGGGGAACTGCCCCCGATGTCCACGCAATACTGCAGAGCCGCGTTAACCAACACAGCCCCACAACATCCAGAGCCTTAAGGTACTCAGGGCGAATCTCATCCATCCCCGGGGCCTTGCCACCGAGGAGCTTTTTAACAACCTCGGCAACCTCAGCACCAAAGATGGGAGAATCCGACCCAGAGTCATCAGGCTCTGCTTCCACAATGGAAGACGTGTTGGTGGGATTAAGGAGGTCTTCGAAGTATTCCGCCCACCGACGCACGACGTCCCAAGTTGAGGTGAGCAGCACACCACCCCCACTATGAACAGTGTTGGTACTGCACTGCTTCCCCCTCCTGAGACGCCGGATAGTGGACCAGAATCGCTTCAAAGCCGTACGGAAGTTTTTCTCCATGGCCTCTCCGAACTCTTCCCACGCCCGAGTTTTTGCCTCGGCGACCAGCCGAGCCGCCCGCCGCTTTGACTGCCGGTACACATCAGCTGTGTGACAGATAGGTTAAACAAAAATGTGTTCATATTGGTTTAAAATGACACGAACAGAGACTTAAAGATCAGATTATGTTAAATTTAGAAATCATTCTGGTTTCCTTATATAGGACATTTTGACCAATCTGTATAATCTGACCCAATCTGTATAATATGATTGAACTTGATTTTGTAAAGTGCCTAGAGATGACATGTTTCATGATTTGGCGCTATATAAATAAAATTGAATTGAATTGAATTGAATATTTGAAGTGTTTAATGCGCAAAAATCGGGTCCAAAAATGAGTTACCATTGACTCCAAGTCATCCAACAGTAGGAGAAACATGGGGGCTGAAAGAAACCCCATAATGCCTCACTGTGGATTAAAGGCATGGCATGGTTTAAAAAAAAATAGTCGGCTGGTTTTCAAAGCCTAAGAGACACCACACATAACGAGGAAAAATCATAGCTATAACGGGTTTGCTCGGACAGTGTGTGCCGTTCAGTCAAACGGCAAGAACAAGACACCACACGCGAACAGATTTCACTCAGGAACATTCGGGTATCAGACGGGAAATCTCGCTAAACCTCTCCAGATTAAACATGAGTTTAGAGTAAATAAACATGGACACCAAGGAAGAATAATGGTGATAGTTTTTAGACTAATTTTATCTAAGAAGAACATAAAAAGAAAAGGCATTGGTTAGAGTGGAGCCAGCGTCAACAGTGGCTTTCCGTTTGCTGCATTGTGACATAGAGTTGGGTTCTATGTTTTCCCTCACCTCGCTGTCGGATTGGCTACACTTCACATTCAACAGACTACGTGCTCGTTTGTCCTTAGAGAACACCGCATGCTAGGATGCTGAGGCAAGACGATCCAACATGTTCAATATCCTCGATTGGAGGCCGGAGCGGTCCATACACGTACGGAGGACAGACTCTGACATTTTCAAAAATAAATATAGAAATAAATACATGATCAACCAATACAAAACATACACAATAATACACCAAATAAATAAATTTAAGCAGTAACTAAATTATACAATGAAACATAAATGTAAATATTTCTTAATTAGCTTATTTGTTTATTCCTCTTTTTTATTATTAACGTCTGAGTGACGTTCCCTTTAATTAATTATTCACAATTATTTATTATTTATGTTATTTTTAAATGTGTTTATTCCTGTGCTTGTTTTAATATTTTTGTCTGTTTTATTCCTTTCTATAGTTTTACTCCATTTAGTTCCTCTACCATTTATTTCTGCCGGGCCTTCCATTTCTGCCCCATTATGCAAATGAGGCGGGCGGTCTTAAGGGGACAACTGCTCCCTATTGGTTGGTCAGCACCAGCCTTCTGTAGCTTCACGCTGCTGCCATCATGGCTGCCGCTACTGGCTCCTGTCACATTGGATCAGTGAGCTGAGGTTAGCAGCTTGATTTGAAAAGATCGCTGTAATTCCAGATTTTATTATCTGAATGTGTGTTTCAGTCAGCGGCTCACATGGAGAAACATGTGAGCCGCTGTGGTTCGTCCCAACAGAAACTACGGCCCCTGTGCTCGGAGCACCCACTGGGCTGCAACAGTGGATCCACTTCTGTTATGTTCCATGTCAGTTTGTTCGGACTGAGGAACCATATTCCTGGTACCTACTTGATCCACTAATTGCGGTCCGATTCTTTGTGTAAATTACTCCAGAGTCTGATCGGCATAAACTTGGCTCCTCATCACTCCAACAATCCTGCAGAACAGAGGACCCTGACAGGAAGCCGTGGGGCCCTTATCGATCCACAGGGACTCCCGCCGATCTGTCTGTCAGGTCCGACCGTCGACCAACGTGGAATCTTGGGAGGTGAAGGTGGAGAGCAAAGTGTGTGTTTGTCACAGAGGAGGAGGTGTCAGGATTATTGTCTCCAGTGTGTCGTGGCAATGCTGCATTAGGGCACATTGATCGGCTGGCGCTTAGTTGGGGAGCTGCTTGGTTCATCGATCGGTGACATGCCGACAGGCCTGAGCAGCGAGTGTGTGTGTGCAAGTGTGTGAGTGAAAGAAGAAGAGAGGATGACAGAGGCTTTAACAGATTTTTGGAGATCACTCGTGTTGGACAGGGTTTAAGTGGGTCCATGTGTTTGGTTCAATGAGCTGACATCACTCACAGGCTGTGTAAAAGGTACTGAAACTTCAGCCCAAGAGGCTGAGGCAGAAATTAGAATATTGCAGTGCGTTGCTAAAGTATTAGCCCCCTTGGCTTTTTCATTTAGTTTATTAGTTTACACATGCACTTATATGCACTAATAAACTAAATTATATACACACACACACACACATTATATATATATATATATATATATATATATATATATATATATATATATATATATATATATATATATATATATATATACACACATACATATACACACACATATACACATGGCATATACAAAAATAAGTTTAAGATCCTAAAAAAGTGTCCAGTAAAGTATTTAGTAGTTTTATGAATACACAAAATGGGCTCCATGACATTTAAAACTGCCTCCAAAGAAGACGTCCATGATAGATGGAGATTTGTAGCCTGTTTGAGTATTTATAAAATAAAGTACTATTTACTAAATCATTACTAAAACCAATTGACAAATTCCCAATCAAATATCTCACTTCATAGACAAGTTTGTAAAATATTAATTTAAATATATTCATTAATTTCAGCTTTAAAAATAAAAGAGCACATGATGCTTCTGTTTCAGAATAAATTGCTAATCTAACAAATCACTTCTGATGCAACGGGATTTTATTCAGATATGATGAATAAAATCATATCTGTACTCACCCAAACAATATTAGGATTTTTTAAATGATTTTAAATGCAACAAATGAGTCTGTTATAGTCCAACATGAATCTCAATGATTTTTAATCTTCTTTTATTTGACATATTTGCACTAAATAGTCTAATTTGGTGCAGTGAAATGAGAAAAATATATAAACAATAAAAAAACAAAATTAGCATGTGCATTTGTTTTTACTCCCTTTGCTATAAACACGAAAAAAGGTTCTGGTGTAATCAACTACCTTCAAATGTCCCATAATAAGTGACAAGTGTTGTTGATTGAAATAAGTTGAAATTTTTCTGTTAATAAATTCTTATTATTGAAGAGAAGTCCCCGATTTATTCCAAATGTGCAAATGTGTGCTGTTTGAGAATGCCAGAGCTCGGATACCTCTTTCTCCTATTGTCCTAATCTCACATCCAAAGCTGAGCTGATGTCCACAGGACAATACCTAGCAGACTGAAGGTTAGTTGATTAAACATTCAATAACTTAAATGCGTAACTGCACACTGATTTGCGATTTCCATTATTGTGCTGAACACATGATTTTAGCTATATTTAGCGACTTTTCAGACCCCTCCAGCGACTCTTTTTCAAAAAAGCGACTATCGACAAATCTAGCGACTTTTCTGGTGTCACTGGAGACTCTTACGTGAAAGCACGTATCGTTCCTACTCTTGTCCTCCAGCGGCAGGTGCTGCCGTGGGGCGCCTCCCCCGTCCCAACCCCGTTCTCCCGCTCCCGCAGGAGTCCCTCTCCGCGCTGCAGGCACAACCACAGCATGGCCGTTTCTCAATTCACGAGAACGCGAGTACGGACTCGCGTTCTCGTCAAGTCCGGTCTTGGCGAGAACACAGGAAGATCGGACTTGACAAGAACGCGAGCACGCAGCACGTATGGTGTATTGGAACAGAAGCGTACTTGTGACGTCATGAGACGCACAGTTCTTTAGCATTTCTTTAACATTCAAAACTATTTATATACTACACCACAATAAATCTTATTGAAAAAAATTTTAAAACAACATTTTTAATTTTTAAAAAGCCTAAAAATTATCTTGCCGCGGTGCATTCTGGGCAAGCGGTCAGTCTGAAGAACGCACAAGTCTGCTCTGATGCATGCTCAATAAAGAGGGCGGGGCGAGAACAACATCCGGGGAATTCGGCGCGTTCTCGATTTGGCGTTCTCTGTCACAGACATGAATACGTAGACGCCGCGTTCTCGGTTGAGAGGCGTGCCGACAGAGCGGCCATCTTAGGTCAGACCAAGCTGCAGTCAGACAGAATACAAGTCAATTCAGGAAAATGTACTTTATGTTTTCAGACACTCTGATTCTGGTGAATTCTCACCCGATTTCCAGGTAAATCAACTGACTGAAAACGTCACCCCTTTAGGGGCTACATGGGACCAATTGATTGAATTAAATTATTTTCTAACTTAATAAATAATTTCGATTTTGTATTGAAAGTAAGCAAACTTCCAGAGCTACGGCCCAGGAAGCCCGACTTTTACTCCGCTTATGGGTGCGCATATAAAAGGACACCAGGAACCAGATCCTGGGGAATTACCTTCCATAAGTAAGATTTTATGATAGATAATCCTCATGCTTTACAGTTACAGTTTTTCAGGCATAAACACAATATGTGCTAATTGGTACAGGGATGGAAGTAGAGAAGAGTACATTAAACACCAAAAACAAACAAAATGGTCCTAAATTACTGGATAGACATGATTTGTGGGGGGGGGGGGAATATTATACAGTTTTTGCTATGATTTTGTAATGTATTTGATTCTAAGATGTGTTAGGTTTTTTGTTGATTTTTTTCCCCCCCAGATTGCGGTTTGTAATATATAATTTTTAAATGCTGTTATGGGCACCTCTGCTCTCACTTGTCTGTATATAGTTTTGCTCCTATGTAGATCAGTGCTGTTGTCTGTAGATCGTTGTCTGTATATATATATATATATATATATATATATATATATATATATATATATATATATATATATATATATATATATATATATATATGAAGAAAGAGAGAGAGATTTGTGTGTATAATTTGTGTGTAAGTGCATGTACATTTTTCATCCAGTTTGACTTCAGTTTAAATAGTTTTGGTTCTGAATAAATATGTGTAATCTGTCTGAAAGGTCACGATCACTGTGAACATGTGATTAAAATGAGATCTGAGCTGCCTCCTATTCATTTTGACAGCAGATGTCTGCTCTGTGGTCTGACCCAAGATGGCCGACCTGTAGGCACGTCGGCCTAGCGGCCGGCAGCGTCCAATGGGGCGTCTACGTATATGATGTCTATGTTCTCTGTTCCCATTGAAACAGTGCTCGGGCTGAGGCTGATGACGTGTATAAATATATAAATAAATTGAATTGAATTGAAAATTGAATAGTAACAATAAAGATTCTTGATTCTTATTGCGATAGTCCTCACACATTGACATCATGCATACTTTCTAAGGGAAGCCGCTGCCTTACAATGGATAAAAACCTTCTACATGAAACAGAATCAACCAGGCAACACATCAGGTCTGAGATGGACCTCACACTTTTCAGAACCTTATACTTTAAATTCTTTTTCAAACTGCAGCTGTTCAACCTAAATATTTTTATTGGAATAAAAATTAACTAAATGTGTCCAACATCATAAGCCTTAGTAAGAGCTAAATCCTGGAAAGTGTCAATGACTTTTGCTTTTTTGGATTTCCAGATGATTTGCGACATTTACCACCAGATCTTGTTGAGCCAATGTAGAAAAATGTCCTCAAGTCACACAGTTGGAAATTGTTCATGCAGAGTTCGGTTTTTTAATAACTGTCCTGAAACATTTTAGAGGGAGTGTTGGCCGAGTGGTTAGAGCAGCTTGCACTCAGAGAAGGATGTAAGTACCCGGTTCGATCCCCAGCGCCTGCACTCTGGGTCCCTGAGCAAGACCCTTAATCCCAGATTGCTCCCCGGGCGCCGCACATGGCAGCCCACTGCTCCCCCAGGGTGATGGGTTAAAAGCAGAGAACAAATTTCATTGTAATGTATGTTTCAATGTATGTTTCAATGACAATAAAGATGATATTACTATATTACTATTACTATTACTATATTACATGAAGAAGAAAGATGTGCATCTAAAGGAGACCAGGAAGTTGGATTGACTGCAGGTCAGAAACATTTGTGGGTTGTTGTTGGCAGTGAAGCTGTTCACAGGTTGAAATCCCAGATGGGGTTCTGAGTGAGAGAAAAACGTAAAAAAAAAAAAAAAAAGAAGCCCTGAAGGGTCCGAGTTACAGAGGCTGGAAAGGAAAACACATCAGAGCTGCAAGCTTGAGTTAGGGAAACTAAGGAGGAGCAGGAGGGGGAAGAGGAGAAAGGGAGAAGGCGGAGGAGCAGGGAAAGGTCAGTTCTACAAATGAGAGGTTTTGAAGGAGAGGAGGCCCCCTGTGGTTGGGGGGGGCGACGCAGCATTGCTGCCTGTAAACGAGGCACCCAGGCTGGCCTTACAGAAAACCTTCCACACACATTTGTGTTTGGTTTAGGGAACAGGAAACCACAGCTTCATATGAACAAAAACAGCACTGCCATTTAAATGTCTATGAGAAGTCATTTAATTAAACTAAATATTCTAATAAAAATGATATAACACGTAAATACTCAAATTTGCTGTTTTCCTGCTGCTCTCAGGAGAACAGGCAGAATCTGCAGTGGGTGGTGAGGTCTGACATTTCCACCTGCAGGCTCCAGAGGAAACCCAGGAGCATTGCAACAGTCTCCACTCACACTGGACACGTTCTCCTATCTAGTCAAGGGTTCAGGACTTTAAAGACCAGAACCAACACACAACAATAGCTTTCAATCCCACAGCGGTCCAACCATCCCCCTGATCACCTGAAGGTGGACAGAATGTAGTAAACATCCTGATTGCTGCTAACCTCTGTTTTGTGGATTACTTAAAGCCCAGTATGTAAGATTTTCACACTGGTGCACCATCTAGTGGTGTACTAAATGAATTACAAACAACCTCACCATTAAGTGCCTAATAACTACTACGGAAGCTGCGGAGTATCATAAAAGTAATTTGTCCTCCATGTATCAGCTACTGCTAATAGCTAATAGCTATGGTCATCATGTGAAATGGTTTTTGACGCTGTTGCCAAGTCCGCTTGTTTTTTTTTTTGTGCAGTCGCTTATTTTGGCTCTAAAACAAGCGAAAAGGTCTCGCTGCGCGCTACAGACAGTGAACGGGTTGATATCCCTCCGCGTACACACATCCTCCCTGAGAGGGAGAGAAGAAGAACAAACGAGCCGTCTCTGCTGGCAGGACGGAGCAGTTGCTGCCCTATGCTGCCCTGTTTCTAACATGACGGCAAAATAAACTTCACTGTTATATTAAATGAACTGCTCCCTCATGAATTATCTCCACCTTGCTACTTGGTTACTTTCTCTTCCCTCTCACTGGGTAAAGAGTGGATGGTCCTCCATTTCAACAGGAAACAGTAAATAGAATGATCTACGGTTGTCTTTGCTTGTTTCTACTCCTCCTCCAATGACAGCACGTCTTCATATAGAAGACAGATAGGGGAAAACGCATAAGGCTGACTAGTTTGTCCCCTTTCAGCTACTATAATCAGAAATAGTGACGCAACATGGCGCCTCCCAGTGGTGCACCGCCACCTATATATTTATAAACTACTAATTCTAAGCTATGAGAATGCTTTCATTTTTGATGTGGTTATTAGACTTTGGCATAATATGTATTTCTAAAAACAATAATTGATTTTTGCTAATTAAAAGCCAAATTAGTTACACACTGTCCCTTTAATGCAGGGGTTTTCAACTCCAGTCTTCGAGGTCTGGTGTCCTAAAGCTTTTACATATGTCTCTGCTTCAACACACCTGAAATAATCAGCTCATTAGCAGAACTCTGGAGAACTTCAAGAATCAAGAATCTTTATTGTGATTTTGTCACCATAATGGTATTTTGAAATGATATTTCAGAATTCACGCAGATTTGCACTAACATACAGACGCAAGGCAAGTTTATTTATAAATCACTTTTCAGTAACCAGACGATCCAAAGTACTGTAAATGAGAAAAAGACAGAGGGAAAAGCATGACAGGAAAGCACATTGCAGTGGACTTGTGGCAACAGGTTAAGGAGAAGTTGGACTACAAACTTCAACATTAACATTTACAAAACAAGACATAATGTTCAAACAGTGAATGCACCAACAACTGTCCCTGAGAAGCGAAAAACATGCAATTAGTCCTTAGCATCTGATAAGATTTAAATGTTGGAGTCAAGAAAGACAGATAGCAGTCACTTCCCAGAACAATGTAAAATTGTTACTTGACTGCAGACTGAGGAGGTAATTCAGCCATTTGATTCAGGTGTGTTGGACCCACAACACATCTAAAAGTTCCAGGACACTGGACCTCGAGGACTGGAATTGAACACCCCTGACATTTTTATGTGAAATTATATTAAATAGTAATAATAAATCAGATTCAATGCTATCATGATCTGTAACTAAAGATAAGTGAGTTGCTAGAACTGTGTGAAGTTCCCACCTGTTTAAAATGCTCTACCATCTTCCCTTTCCCCAAGAAATGGACCATCACAGGTTTAAACGGCCATCGACCTATTGCCCTGACGTCTGTGGTCACGAAGTCCTCTGAGCTCCTGCTGCATCTGACAGACATCATAGTCCACCTGCTTTGCAGGAAAACAGATCGGCAGAAGATGCTGTCAACCGGGATCTACATCCTGCACCACCTCCACAATCCAGGGACGTACACCAGGATGCTGTTTGTGGACTTCAACTCCACCTTCAACACCATCAACCCAGACATCCTCCATCAGAAGCTCCCCAGCTCACTGAACCAGCCTCCAGCTCTCAGTGGATCAGCAGCTTCCTGACTGACCACCAACAGCAGGAGAGGCTGGGGAGCATCTTCTCCCATCCTAGAACAATAAAGATGGTGGCCCCCAGGGTATGACTTCTCCCCCTCTCCTCTTTGTACACCAATGACTACAGATCTGCAGACCCAACTGTGAAACTCTGGAAGTTGGCAGATGACACCATTGCCATTGGTCTGTTGCAACCAGAACCAACAGCCGCTAAAAACGCTAGCAACAGTGGAGATGACGGTGGATTTCAGGAGAACCCCCTCACTCTGCTCCCCCTCACTGTCCTCAACAACACTGTGTGTGCTGTGGATCACATCCAGTTCCTAGGAACCACCCTCTCTCTGGGCCTGAAATAGTCCTCACACACTGACATCATGCATACTTTTTAAGGGAAACCGCTGCCTTACCATGGAAAAATACCACATAATATTTCAGACAGTGAAACTCAAACAGGGATTGTTGTAGTTTCAATAAAAAAGTTTCAATATTTCAGAACATGAAAAAAATTTGAATTAAATTAACTGATTCAGAACAGCGGGATAGCTGCCAGGTGTGAGTCAGGTATCAGACTGTGTGTCTCACCTGTTTGGTCATGGAGTCGATGAGCCGAACGTAAAGATCCTGCTCTGTCCGGATGCCTGAAAACCACAACGGGCACAAACACACAGCAATGAGACCCAAACGCTTTGGCTCTGGGAAATGTTAATGCAACACACACACACTGCACATACATGTGCTGTCAGTGAACGGTCATGCTTATGTGCTTGTTGTGTTCCTGTTTGCAGAGCCTCTAGTCACCCCCACCTTCTGCAAACACAAGCATTAGCACTGCTGCAGAGCTGTTTATTATTTATTGCCCCACCCCCACCCTGCCTCCTTTCTCCAGGAGAACAAGGAATCCTCATTCTCAGACAAATTAAATATCAATCAGGACTGCTTGTCTTTTATTAGCTGTGCATCCGGCTGTAAATGGGACACAAACACGACATGGGGTGGAGGAGGAAAACTGCCGGGAACACCTGTTATCGGCGCTGCGCCTCTAATTGTACTGGAAGAAATGGGCCTGGGCCGTCTCATAGTTTGGGCCGTTTCCTCGCTGCTTCTTTGCCTTCTAATTGACATGATTCACTTCTCGCTCTGTGGCTTAAATGTCGTCTATCCATCCCAGTTGCAGATGAGGTCAATTACCTCCGTACAACGCTAATCCGCCGCTCCGTATTAGAGTGATTTATCCGCCTGTAGAAGAAAATGCCTCTTTATGTCCCACTTTATCTAGTGCTTCTGCAGGGGTCTGTGAGCATTAGAGCTGGACTCAGACCGGCGTAGGGTCGAGCTGTGTGTTTCCAATCAGCCCAGGAACCCCGCCACCACCCCGATGGACAAACTAGAGTTCAGCTCTGTCACACATTCCAGATGTCTGCAGCGCTGATAATGAGAAACTTTCCCCAGACTTTATACCTTACAGCTGCATTTAAAGCTTAGGTGACCTTTAATATACAGTCTAACCCATGCCAACAGCTTCATCTAGGGAAAACGCAATCATTAGCTCAACTTCATCAATCCATGCTGCAAATCTCAGTTGCTTAAAAAGGCTGAATTTGGGTTTAATGTGGTGTTGTCAGAGAGTTTAGTTTGTTCAGCAGAATCCAAAGATAACCCGTCTGTGTCCTTCCAGCAGCCCAGAAAACTGTTTCTAAGGTTCATTAATCAAACAGTGTGACATCTTTTAGAAGATTTGTTTGATTTTGTTGTTGAGGAGGGTTCTATGGTGTTAATATCTATTAACATAGATTCATCACCAGGAACATTAATCCTCTCACTTGCAGATTAACCATCAGATTATGTTCCTGAGATGACAGGACTGCTAACCTGATTTAACAACATTTGAATGAACCATCTGCTCTATTGTCACGGTTTTCGGTTTAAACTTGATACGTCTGTTTACCGTGTTGTTGGTCAGAAATTAAGCTGAAGATTCTCAGTTCCATCCATGAATTTGAATCCAGATCATCAGGAATGTTTTCTCCAGACAGTTTTGGAAAGAAATTCAGTTTGGATGCTATTCATGAATGTTTACACACTGTTTTGAGCTGCTGTTTTTGTTGAGTCCGTCAGTCCAACCATTTGTTGGATCAGAACCTATCCATCAGAACGAATAGTCTTCATTCATTCTCTGTCATTATCCACTACGTTTTCAGTTCAACAGGTCAGAGAAATGTCAGGATGGTGCACGTCTGACTGGGGGGAGCGACTATTACTCCGCCTCTAACCGCTGCAATCAGCTAGCATAGCTGTTGTGCACAGCTATTATGATGAAATTTGGGACATTTCTGGTTACAGCTTTAGCTGGAGACAAGTCATGTAAAATGGGAACTGTCCCCAGAAATCGGGAATGTCTGGTCACCCTACACTAAAATACTAAAACATGAGTAATTAGTCCATTAGAACAAGCTCCCTCATGCCTATTTCTTTGTCGATTTTGAGTTTTTTTCATTAAAATCTCATTCTCTCACCATAGTTCATCATCATCCCGACCTCATTTTGGTTCCTCCTCAACATCACAACCTGACAGAAGAATGTAGCCTTGGTTTAACCTTGGTTATTTGGTTATTTGATTAAATATAATACATCAGACATCTAATTGTTTCATGTGCTCCTAACAGAGCACTTCGCTCTCAGACTGCAGGTCTGCTGGTGGTTCCTAGAGTCTCTAAAAGTAGAATGGGAGGCAGATCCTTTAGCTATCAGGCTCCTCTCCTGTGGAACCAACTCCCAGTTTTGGTCCGTGAGGCAGACACCCCGTCTACTTTTAAGACTAATCTTAAAACTTTCCTTTTTGACAAAGCTTATAGTTAGAGTGGCTCATGTTACCCTGAGCTACCTCTATAGTTTTGCTGCTATAGGCTTAGGCTGCTGGAGGACATCAGGATCTATTTCTCTCACTCTGCTGAGTTCTCCTACTGCTCTCCAATCTGCATTGTTTGTTGTTATTTCAGCTTTTAACTTTTTTGTTCTCTGTCATTTTTCTCTTCATAGAAGGTACACCTGGTCTGGCGTTCTGTTAGCTGTGACATCATCAGGGGAGGCAGATCAGCTGCGGCTGCTGTCAACAACTATCTTCGAGATGATCCAGATGGTTCTGTCTCTCAGAGTCTAACCCTGTTTCTCTCCTAGACGTAGCTGCTGGCTGAGCTTTACAGCCACTAACTGTCCACTGCAAGTCAATGACTGGATGCAACATGCTGGGTTTCCCTAGTAAAAGATTTGTAATCAATTGTCTGGATAATTTGACTGAACTGACTTTGTAAAGAGCCTGATGGCATGTGTTGTGAATTGGCACTATATAAATAAAATTAAACAACATTATTCTATTTAATTGCAGAACAGCAGCTAGTCCAGAACCAGTTCATGACTGAAACTTGTTGTACAAACCCTCCCAAAGGCATAAAATACTAACTCCTAAAGACCAAGAATAGGAGATGTGGACTGTAAGAGGGAACCAGAGGACCAGGTGAAAACCCAATGATCCACAGGGGCCAAGAGCCAAACACCTCACATAAAGGTACCGGCTGTCTTTCTAATTAGTGAGACCCTGCTAACAGCTCAGCCACCATGCAGTCCATGAGTTAAACCACCTCAGTTCAACAGCATCAATTTGGGAACACATTGGAGATCAAACTGAAGTTTCCCTTGTCAGTTTTGGGTCAAAGACCAAAACAGAACCAGGAGCACATGCTCACAGTAACTCCAACAAAGGAGTTAAATCAAAGACAGTGTATTGATGTAATTTCTGGGAGATAATTGCTTTATTATGTAATGTACCCAGAGTGCAATGACAGCCAACAATCAGATAAAGTCCATTATTTCAAGGCTGTTCAGTCTGTAAGCAGAAGCTGAACCATCATCTGTAAAAAGGCGGCCAATTCACAGAAGATTTGTGTCAGTAAAACTTCTGAGTAAAATCTGAAAGCCTGAAGAACTGAATCCAAAATATCATCCAAAAGGAAGATTATAATCCACTTGTGTTGCATGTTATGATCTGATTGCTCAATGCTTCCTGATCTCCACCCAGCAATCCAATCTCAGTATCTCTTTTCCACCCAGACTGAATGTAAGGTCATCCTGCTCGTCTTACCATTGCTGTACAGGAGCTGTAGGCGGTAGTGGATTCCATTGTTGGTCTTTTCTCCATTATATTCCTGCCAAACAGACACAGGAATCACACTTTAAACATCTCAAATAAAGTCTTCACTGTTTCAGTCAAACAAGAACATTTTTGTTAAGTTGGTTTTTATGTACAATGATCAGAAAGGTATCCCCTTTGGAAGCAGAATCTCTGAGCTGTGCGAAAAGCATGAAGGAATAAATGGTATGGTATGAACTTTTATTTCTCAGATCACTTCACTAACAAGAACCCGAGCAGATATTCTGATTCCAGTCATGCAGGCTAATCTAGTTTGTGTTTGTCAATTTTTCTTCAGACCTCGAACAAAGCTGGACAAATGATCCTGCACATGTTCAATGATCAGTCTAGACCAAATTAAAGTAAATCAGGATATCTCCTTCTCCTCTCCGTCACATCCTGCAGTCGTTTCACCTTCTCTCCTCCTTCCGTCTCTTTACCCCCCCCCCCCCCCCCCCCATTTTATTTTACTTCCCTTCCCTGTCGGAGCCCTCGTTACTCAGCTGTATGATGCCAAGTGTGCCTGCGAGTGTTGGCTCAGTCCCAGTGCATAGGGTCGAGAGACTGGAGGTCAAAGGAGAGGTGAGGTGAGCGAGTGGGTGGAGGATTTGGTGCCAGCTGGCAGCTGATCAGAGACAAACACCCCCAAATCGGTTTGGATCTCATTATGACTCTCATCAGTGGTTTTTAGTGAGTGGAAACAGAGAAAATGTTAATGCTGATGGGAAAGCATCATGGTTCTGTCTAAGGATGGATAACTAAGGTATACACCAATCAGTCATAACGTTTGGATTTAGCATCTCTTTTTTCCTTCAAAATCAGTCCAGATCCAGCTCCTTATGGACTCTTCTGCAGGTCTGCTGTGGTTCAAGGCCCCAACCCATCAGCAGTCCAGGAAGCATTGGAACTTCAGTGGATCAGACATATTTGTCCAGACCATTTCAACAGATGAGCCAAATAACATCACCCTGCAGGATGGGACCCTGAATTCAGAGAACACAAACTCCATGAATGGCTGGACGTAGAGAGAAGCTGGGTGCTGAAGTAAATTCCACATAAAAGTTGGACCAAAGGTTTCCGAACAGAACTTCACCCAAATCACCATGCTCCCCCTGCCAGTTTGCTACCCCCCCCCCCTCCCCCCCCCATAATCCTGCCTCTGTCACTTCAAGGGAGGTTTTAGAATTGGCTCACCACCTAGGGTAGCACAGACTAATGGGTAAAAAATGAGAACTTGCAAAAATACATGAATTATCTGTCAAATGTGCCCTGTACGTGTTTTCCATTGCTTGCTTTTGCCAAGTGAAAGTACAGTAAGGAAACAGGACTGTAAAAGAAAGGTGGCTAATGTTAGTGAAACTAAAATCTGGGGTGGGGGCTACATGGGCCCACCAAAAAGGAGCCATTTTAGGGTGCCATTGATGCAAGGTCTGTCATTGCAGTTTATACCCTAAAAAAATAATTAGATTGATCGACTATCCACGTGATGGGAAACTGTCCCCATAATCTAGTTCTGGTGCTGCAGAGATTTGGGTCATGGGCCTGGGTCAACATGAACCCCTAAAGTGGACTGCAGCTAGACAGCAAAAAACAGCTTGGATGCTCTGTGTGTTAGAGCTACAGTAGACAACACATGTCGTCTCAAGGTTCTTTCCAAAGTCAGACTCCATCAGATCCTCCAGGTTGGTCAGAAAGTTTCCTCTCTAAGGAAACCCAGCAGGTTGCATCAAGTCTCTCCAAGCAGCATTCACTCCTCCTGAAAGAGCGTAGAGCCACAGTGGACAGTCGTCTGCATTCTTGATGGCTTTGCAGCAATCCCTCATACTGAGCATGCATGAAGCGACAGTGGAGAGGAAAACTCCCCTTTAACAGGGAGGAGAACCTCCAGCAGAACCAGAACCAGGCTCAGTGTGAACGCTCATCTGCCTCGACCCACTGGGGCTTAGAGAAGACAGAGCAGAGACACAGAAAGCTCAGAAGCTCACATTGATCCAGGAGTACTTTCTATGTTAGATGGTAATAGAGGATGATCTGCCTCCCCTGATGATGTCACAGCTAACAGAACACCAGACCAGGTGTACCTTCTATGAAGAGAACAATGACAGAGAACAAAAAGTTGATAAGTTTAGGTAGATAAAGGATAAAACAATAAATAAAACTAAGTTTGATACAAAAAAATTAAAACGATAATACAATTTACAATAAAATACCAAAAATATAACACAAATAAAAAATAAATAAATAATACAAATAAAAACCAAAAATACATAATTTCAGATTGAAGCAATTTCCCAAGAACTGAATTAAGTAATAAGTTTTCATACTAGTGCTGGTGTTGAAGGCCAGGGAAAATATATGTGTTTTCAGTCTTGACTTAAACTGACCTACTGACAGAGAGAGCTTAACAAACAGGGAGACGGGTGGGTGCTGCCACAGAAAATGGTCTGTCACCTCTGGTCTTTAACCTGGCTTTAGGGACAGCCCAGAAAAAGCTGGTTGCGCTCTGAGTGGAGTGTAGGGCTGCAGGAGCTCAGCAAAGTGAGACGGGCTTATACAGTTTAGACACTTAAAAACACTCAATAAAACCTTAAATTTCACCCAAAAGACAACAAGGAGGTAGTGAAGGGAGCATGCATTTTTTACACTCTGCAATCGCTACAAAGAGCTCTGATCCAGCCCTAGATACAAAGAATAATCTAAATGTGATAAATGCGTGAACAGCCCGCTCAAAATCAGACAGAGGAAGATAAAATTTTAATTTAGCAAGGGTCCTCAGCTGGGGAAAAAAATTGCTTTGATAACAGTGCTAATCTCCTTTTCAAATTTAAACAGGGGATCAATAATCCCACACAGATTTTTCACAAACGGACGACAGAAGGAGGACAGGGGATCAATCACACTGCCCAAACATCAGAATCTCAGTTTTTCCTTATTTAGGTACAAATAATCAGCCATCAGCCATGACTGTACATCCCTAAAACAATCCTCCAACCTGTGTACAGCAGATTGGCTGTCACTTGTAGTTACAGGTAGATACATTTGAATGTCATCTACAAAACTTAAAAGAGACTGTGCTTTTTAAAGATAAAGCCCAGAGGCACCAAATATAAGGCAAAAGGAACAAGTGCCAATATCGACCCCTGGGGCACCCCATACTTTAGAGGAGACACAGGGGAGGGATACTGTCCTAGATGCACAGAAAACCATTTGAGCGAGAGCAGCAAAACCACTTTAGTGCTGTACCTTGAATACCAACAAGTGACTCCAGTCCGTTTAGGAGGATGCTGTGATCCACAGTAACAAAGGCAGCGGACAAATCTAAGAGTAAAAGGACTGCTGATTTTCCTGCATCAACAGTTAAAAGAAGGTCATTAAAAACTTCTAAAAGGGAATTTTCAGTGCTGTGCCG
This sequence comes from Fundulus diaphanus, assembly GCA_037039145.1. NCBI lineage: Eukaryota > Metazoa > Chordata > Actinopteri > Cyprinodontiformes > Fundulidae > Fundulus > Fundulus diaphanus. The sequence continues at coordinate 62,714,679 of CM073125.1, forward strand.
CATCACAGTACTTGGGTGTCCACCAGAACCATGAACTGGACTGGAGAAACAGCACTGATGCTCTTTACAGGACAGGTCAGAGCAGACTACCTGCTGAGTAGGCTGAGGTCTCCTGGCCTGCAGGGGGTGCTCGTGAACTCCTTTGACTCTCTGGAGGCATCAGCCATTTTGTATGGTCTGTTGGAGCAGCAGCTGATCTGCAGCTGAGAGGAAGCGGCTGGATGAACTGATTAGGAGGACTGGTTCTGACCCGGGATGTCCTCTTGACCCAGAGCAGGTAGTGGAGACAGAAGGACTGGAATAAAAATCACTGATGGACTATTTTTATTTTTACTTTTATCTTGGTCTTTCTGATAAAGCTCCTTCTCTTTTGCTTTGGAACAAACTTAAGGTTAAATTAGCTTTTTTCAGTACTATAAATTGTGCGTAACTCTTGTCTGTGTCTTTACCACTGTCACACCTGATTTTCACCATTGTGGGACATTAAAGAGATGTCCTATCTTATCTCATTTGTTAAAGGGGAGTTTTTCTCTCCACCGTCACTGCATGCGTGCTCAGTATGAGGGATTGCTGCAAAGTCAACGCTGCAATACGACCAACTGTCCACTGTGGCTCTACGCTCCTCCAAGAGGAGTGAATGCTGCAGGTCAAAGACTGGATGCAACCTGCTGGGTTTCCTTAGATAGAAAACTTTGAACCAATCTGACTGGAAGATTTGATTGAATCAACTTGGGAAAAAGCCTTGAGACGACATGTGTTGATGTCAGGTTTTGTAGAATGAGGACCTAGATGCAGACCGTAGTAGAGGTGAAGTGGACAGTCAATAGAAGAAAACTGAACTTACTACATGGATCTCATTCAGGGGAACAAATTGGAGATAGTAAACAGGAGAAATATGCAACAACAACATGGAACCACACTGCTTAAACACTGGGAGGAGAGGGTTAGGGAGCAGGACTAGGTGTAGTTAATCAGCTGATAATGATAAACAGGTGGAGCTAAGGGAGAGGGAGGAAACAGAGATCTAACAAGAACACAATACAGAGAGGAATAAAGATAATGTACTAACTAAATAAACCATTCTAACGTTTGAAAGTAAACAGTGCGTTATCCCCGTAACATAAAGAATAAGTTACTTCCGGCGGCGCCCCTGGCGGCAGCAGCCGAACACAGCTCCTGTACCAACTCGCGGACTTTTTGCATAAAAATGCATAAAAATGCCGCCAAACTCGCTGGAAACCACTCATCTACCCAGCCGATCAGTACTTGACCGCGAGCGCCTGTTGGAGTTACGATCAAGTTGTGTTTTTGGACTTTTAAATACCACGCTTGACTGCTTACGTGACTGTGGCGTCCTACGGAGACCAGCCCCGGAGGCCTGTGAAGCGGCGGCCTCGACGAGCAGCTCACGCCGGTGGAGAGCGACGCGAAAGCGGTGTAGCCGGCCGAAGAAGCGCGGTTGCCGAGGAGGCTTAGCAGCGAGGCTAAAGGCTAACCCATTCAGACCGCCGCTCCCGTCCATCTGGCTTTCCAACGTTCGCTCACTGGACAACAAAATGGACCACTTACAACTCGAGCTCTCTGCAAAGAGGGAGTTTAGAGACTGCTGCGCTCTCATTCTGACCGAAACATGGCTCACCTCATCAATCCCGGACAACGCCGTTAGCCTGGAGGGGCTAGCTACTTTCCGCGCCGACAGACAAACAGAACTCTGCGGTAAGACCCGAGGTGGAGGACTCTGCGTTTACATTAATAACTCCTGGTGTAAAAATGCTAGATTAGTCACAAGTTTCTGCTCTCCGGACATTGAGCTTCTGACTGTTAGCTGCAGACCTTTTTATCTGCCTAGAGAGTTTACTGTTGTTATCATCGCAGCGGTTTACGTCCCTCCCAGCGCTAATACTAAAGATGCTATGGGTGTTCTCTATCGGACTATCTCTGAGCTGCAATCTGCACACACAGAGGGGGTTTTCATCATTGCTGGGGATTTTAACCAGGCAAATATGAAAACTGTTCTCCCTCATTTTTACCAACACGTGGATTTTGCAACTCGGGGAGAGAACACTCTAGACTTAGTCTACACAAATATAAAAGGAGCATTCAGAGCAGCCCCCCGCCCCCACCTGGGCTCTTCAGATCACCGTTCCGTGATGCTATTCCCAGCATACAGGCCCCTGCTGATCAGAGCAAAACCAACAGCGAGGCAGGTGAGGGTGTGGACTGAGGGAGCAATGGAGGCGCTCCAGGACTGTTTTGAGTGCTCTGACTGGAACATGTTCAAAGCTGCTGCAACTTATGAGGACAAGATCAACATTGATGAGTACGCCATGACTGTGTCAGCCTACATCAACAAATGCATTGAGGACGTCAGCACCACCAAGACCATCATCACCCGAGCCAACCAACGACCCTGGATTACTGCGGAGGTCCGTCAAGCGCTAAAAGCACGGAACTCAGCCTTCAAGTCTGGTGACAAGGAGGCACTGAGGACAGCGAGAGCCAACTTGAACCGTGCCATCAGGCTAGCAAAGCGGAACCACAGTCAGAAAATCCAGGAGCTTTTCCATGATGCCAGCAACACCAGGAGCATGTGGAAAGGCATCCGGGCGATCACTGAATACAACACCCCCTCCCCCCCGGTGGGTGAAGTTGATGCTGACTTCCTCAATGGACTAAATAACTTCTTTGGGAGGTTTGAGGCACTAAACAGCACTCCAGCAGTGAAAGCTGTTCCCCATCAGGAAGAGGAGGTCCTCTGCCTTGACACCGCCGACGTGTGGAAGACTCTGAGGAGAGTCAACCCGCGGAAGGCCCCAGGCCCCGACAACATACCTGGGCAGGTGCTCAAGGAGTGTGCAGGTCAGCTGGCTGGTGTCCTCACAGACATTTTTAACACCTCGCTGGACCAAGCCATAGTGCCAGCATGCTTCAAGTCTGCCTCCATCATTCCGGTGCCAAAGAAACCTCAAGTCACCTGCTTCAACGACTACCGGCCTGTTGCACTGACTCCCATCATGATGAAGTGCTTTGAAAGGCTGGTAAAGGAACACATCGTCTCCAGTCTCCCCCCAACACTCGACCCGTTCCAGTTTGCCTACCGACGGAACCGCTCCACTGAGGACGCCATCTCCTCTTCTCTTCACCTGAGCCTGGCACACCTGGAGGAGAAGAACACGCACGTGCGGATGCTGTTCCTGGACTTCAGTTCAGCGTTCAACACCATCATCCCACAACATCTGGTGGCAAAACTGGAGCATCTGGGCTTCAACACACCCCTACGAAACTGGCTGCTAGACTTCCTCACCAACAGACCTCAGTCAGTCCGGGTCGGACAGAACACCTCTGATGTCATCACCCTCAGCACGGGCTCCCCTCAGGGCTGCGCCCTGAGCCCCCTGCTGTTCACCCTGATGACACACGACTGCGTCCCCAGGTTCACCACCAATCACATCGTGAAGTTTGCAGACGACACAACGGTGGTGGGCCTGATCAGAGACGACAACGACCAGGACTACAGAGAGGAGGTGGAGCAGCTGGTGGGCTGGTGCAGAGACAACAGCCTGATCCTGAACGTGGAGAAGACGAAGGAGATCATCGTCGACTTCAGGAAAAACCGGCCTCACCATGCTCCACTGCTCATCAACAACTCAGCGGTGGAGGTGGTCAGCAGCACCAAGTTCCTGGGGGTGCACATCACGGACAACCTCACCTGGACTGTGAACACCGCGTCGCTGGTGAAGAGGGCACAGAAACGACTGTACTTTCTGCGGAGGATGAGGAGAGCCCGCCTGTCCCCGCCCATCCTCACGACCTTCTATAGAAGCACCATAGAGAGTATTCTGACCAGCTGTCTCTCTGTGTGGTGTGGAGGCTGCAGTGCCTCCGACTGGAAGAACGTGAGGAGAGTGGTGAGGACAGCAGAAGGGATCATCGGGGCTCCTCTTCCCTCCATAAAAGACATTTCATCGCAGCGCTGTGTGTCTCGAGCCCGTAACATCATCAGGGACCCCTCACACCCCCACCACAGACTATTCTCCCTGCTGCCCTCTGGAAAGAGGTTTCGCAGCATCCGCTGCAGGTCCACTAGGTTCTGCAAAAGCTTTTTCCCTGCTGCCATCAGACTGTTGAACTGCTGAACTGCTAAAGTATAAAAACGGACTGTGTACCACATTCGATTCGCTGATTTGCACATCTGCACATTTGCACATTGTATCGTATCCTGCAAAATTGCTGCTGCACCTTACCGGGAAACGTACTGCAAAACTGTGTACAATGCAACTGTCTACTTTTAAATCATTGCTGCACCTTACTGCGTATTTGTTTACATTTGTTTTACACTGTTTACATTTCAACTGCCTACTGCTCACTGCTGCACTTTATCCGGAAGTCAATTGAAACTTATCCTGTAAGTGACTGCGATTTATCACTGCACTTTATCCTGTACTGTAATTCACCGCAAGGTATCCTGTAGAGTTACTGCAATCTTTCTGAGCTGTGTGAAAGCGAAATTTCGTTCTGTATCCACTCTGTGTATACAAAATGACAATAAAGAAAGTCTAAGTCTAAGTCTAAGTTCAAATGTGCCTAATACCTGGGGATCGTGACAGTTGCGAATTGGTGCTATATGAATAACCTTGAATTGAATTGAACTGAATCTGCCAGGGGTATGAATCCTTTGGATTAACTGGAATTATTCATTTTATCTATGATAATATTAAGATTAATTTGCAAGACATTTTTTGCACATTAATGAACAAAAGTTTCTATTTAACATACATTGATGCAAAAGTTTGTTTCAGTGGGCAACACGGCAGAAAGTCCAAACAGTGGTGGATTACCTTGTCTTTTTCCACAAAGTCCACGTAGGAAGTCCTCTCGATCTCCACTGGCTGACCCTGCCGATCATACAATGCCAGAACAAAGTGGAAGAAATTGGACTTCCTCAAGTTGGAAGGAGGTTGCTTCTCAAAGTGAGCCCGGGCCAGTCCCACGCCACTGAAACACAGAAAGGAAGAGTCTGGGGGATCTGATCAAAAATTGTGGACATGAGATTAGAACCAACAAGGAGAGGATGTTTGCCTTGCACCTTTAATCTGCAAAAAGTGTAATAGAAGGAAAGATGGTTGTAACTTCCTGCTCTCCACACCTCAAAACAGTTTCTTTTGGTGTCCAAATCCAATAAACATTGACTCTGTTGACATTTAATCAAAAATTATATTTAGGAGGTGAAGTTTCATTCATCAATGTTTCCTTAGCAAGTGGTAGATAGATTCGCTTCTGCAGGGCCAGTCACCTGCATGTTTTAGATGTTTTCCTGCTTCAACACACCTGATTTAAATGAATGAATGAAAGACGAGTTCCTGCAGAGCATGGAGACTGATATGCTTCTAGTTCAAGCAGGACACCAACCTCTATGGAGTAGGACAGCTGATTCTAACCACTGTTAGTTACATTTCTATGTCAATCAAAATACTGTACATAAAATCTTGCTGTTATGTATTAGAGTCTAAGACATTATGCAGGTTAGGATTGTTTTTATGTAAGTTAAATCTAAAAATGGTGAGTCCGTCTTGTGAATACAGCTCTAATTTCTACAAACTCTTCACTGCTGTGGACACGAACTGAAACTTGTAGGTACCAGTAGAGTCACAAGGGTACATTTTGTGTGACGTGGGAGGAGTTTGTGTAAGACATGTTTGGTCAGATTGACAATTCTGGGTCAGGTTGGAAGAAGCCATGGAACTGCAGCACAGCCAGTAACTACCATTAGCTAGCGTGCTCCATAAGGCTAAGACACTTTTTTATATGATTGAGCTGAGATATTTTAATAAGCTGAGCCATGGACCGCGGAACGCATTTCAAAATGGTCGGGCGCATGCGCGGAAAACTCGGATGAAAACGCGGCCAAGCGGGGGGGGGAAGAGATAAACGCGGGGGAGGACTTGATCATCAAAAGTAGGTAGGGCCGCGGCCCTACCGGCCCTACCGGTTCCGCGGTCCTTGAGCTGAGCTGTTTATTTCAGCTCTGCTGCTGTCACAGAGCAGGGCAAAAAGCACTTAGACTGTCAACATAAACAGTGGTCACAAGCATCGACTGCTCACCAGTTGCTTCTGCTCACTAGCCTGGCAATTAGCCACCACGCTAAATTAGCCAAATTTATCATGCCAGTTTGTCCCCAAACTTCAACCAGACGGCCGTAGTTATACAACTGCGGTCAAAATATAAGCCCAGTGGAGCATCTCATGGCTTCCCAGTCCTCCCAGACTGAAATTCAAGTGCTGCAGAGACTTCCTGCTTGTTCAGTTATGCCCCCCCCCCAGACACCAGTCTACCCACAAACCTGAATTCATGTCCACAGCAGTGAAGACTTTGCAGTCGTAGAAATTAGAGCTGCATTCACAAAGACTTTGGACTCAACACTTAAATTAATACTCACATAAAAACAATCCTAACCTGCACAATTTCTTAGACTCATGTATATTTACAGCATACTTTTATATAAAGTATTTTTATTGACATACAAATATGAATATGAATGGTTAGAATCATGCACACATCTTTTTGACCACCGTCTCTCTCCATACATCGTCTGCATTCAATGAGTGTGATACATGACCTTATAAAACAACTGAATCTGGGATCTCATTTTCACTTTGAGATCAGAAAACTTGTCTTTACATGAAGTCAGCTCAGCTAATTGCTGTGAAATTACTAGCTATTCACCTTAAGAACTCTGAGAAACGCAAAGATGTCATTAATCACAGGCGAGGTCTGGAATTTCAATAAAAAGCTGAAATTAGGGATAAGAACGAGAAATCTAGATCCAACAGAGACATACCTAATCTATTTGCTGTCAATTGTATCTTGGAAAGTAGAGGGACAATTAGTTCATCTTCGGAAAATGTAAAATGGTTGTCTGAATTATATGAAATATATGGCATTATGGGCTACTGAGAATCAAATGAAATGTCTGTTCCACTTTGTGAACAGTTTCAACTCATATTTAAAATTTTCCCAGTTACAGGGGACATGTCATGCTTTTAATCCTTCTTTTTCTCCTTTAAATCATTCAGCTGTGGTCTAGAGAAAGTGGAACTGCAATGCTTTGGTCTGAATTCCTCATTAATTTGTCCTCACATTTCCCCTTTTGCCCTTGTTCTGAGAGCAACTTGTTTTGGAGGCACTTTAACCCTCTGAGTGGCAGTTGAGTTCATTCAAATGTTCTGCTCTCCTAGAGCAACATGGATGTAAGAGCTAAAAAAGGTGATTTTGCAGGTTTAGAGGATTTTGTGTGATATGTTGCCCTTAAGATTGTGCTCCTGAACACGCCATAAACACCGACTCGGTAGTTGACCTATTGCTTTCCTTTCTGACTAATCAGAGCAAACCTTGCTGTTTTAAAGAGATAGAAGCTTTTACATTTTAAAACGTTTCTTTTTATGCCCATAAAACATAATAGAATTATAAAGAGAATACATTTTTTGCTTTTGCAGATTTAGAGTTTATTAAGGCAGTTGTTGACATTATTCAATTACTATAAAGTTCTGATCATTTAATGAATGAATTAAAAAGCAATCATTTAATCAGTTGTATATCTTTTATGCATTTATATATGATTTGTATCATCAGCTATGCGGCGATCTCAATGTTTGTTTTTTCATAGTGAATAAAAACTGAACTAGAGTGGTTGCTTCAGATGATTGATATTACCTCGTCTAACAAAAGAAATCTGATTTTTTGCCACAAGCACAGCTGCTAAAAAGTGATAGAAAAAAAGAAAGACATTTACCTTATTTCCTAATTTATTCACCATCTTTAACAATCAAAAGAAAACAGCCTTTAGCATTATTCAAACAAATCCCACCAAATGCAAAAAAAACACATTTGACATGAAAAATGGTCTGAATATGAGAATTGAATTAATATAAATATTTTTATTCTTATTGATGATTATTGTGTTCAATAAATTCACTAGCCCCTTATGTAAAGTGTCTGTAAAATGAGCTTCAGATGGACATGACTTTAAGTGGATGTTCATGCAGGAGGCGACCTCTGGTCTTGGCCTGCAGGAACTCAGTGTCGAATGAAGGAATAAGCTCCCAACAGCAGCCAAGTATTTTCATATCAATCTAATTTCCTGGCTCATTTTGTTTCCTAAAACACTTTGTGATCAATACAACGCCGGGGCATGGATAAATATTTATTCATGCCCTGGGTTTGTTTTTGGAAACTTGCCGGCCGGCTCTCCCTGTGCTTCCTTGCTCGGGGGTGTTTTCCCAAGACAGCAGATTAATACAGCCGTGACCTTTCTGTACCTCCATTACCAATGCTTAATGCCTCATTTGTAGGCCAGTTTGTTGAAAGCTAATTCTCATGACTCCCAGTGCTTGGCCGGGTGGTCACAGAGTGAAGAGGCTGCAGAGGAACTCCAGAAGGAGGAGGAGGAGGAGCAGCACCTCAGGTGTGCATTGAGTCGTTTTAATGGAGGCTCGGTGGGAAGAAAAGCTGCCAAGTGTAGAGATAAAAATAACAGCAAGCAGAATGACAGTGTGGATGACATCCACACTTTCACCATCAAATGAAATCAGTGAGTTCCTGTGAGAAAAAACAACTTCACACCTGTCTCCCAGTACAACCAGCAGCTTCCTTCAGCTCCACGCTGGAAACAATGGGAGCAATAAATCCTTCATCGGGGGGAACGTCCTAAGCTGATGACGATTCAGCAACAATCATCGATCATGAGTTACTTTTGTAAAATATGCTGAAGCAGCTCTCAAGCTGTCAGCAGGGTTCCAGGTAAATTTCAATGTCTGCATGTTTATTTTTCTGCTGTGGAGATAAAAGGCTCTAAACAGGGGTGTCAAACATACGGCCCGCGGGCCGGTTCCGGCCCGCAGAACAATTTAGTCCGGCCCGGTGGCTAAATGCATTATCATTATTCAACAACAACAAAAAAATTTTTGGTTTTTTTTCCAGTGTCCTGTCTGGCAATGTGGCAATAAGAATTGTTGTCTTAATGCCAAAAAGAGCTCATCAGATTTGACTTTCACAAGTGGAGCAGTACTGCTTTTGCCATAGTGCTCCGCTTGATTTATGAATGTGAATAGTTTTATTATGATTCATGCGGGGAATATCTCAAATGATATGGACACTACAATGGGAAAGTAGGAGATGAAAGGAAGAACAAGAACAAAAAAAGAAAAGGTGAAAGAAAGAGGAGATAAAAGGAAGAGAATTACAAAACAATTATTGAAAAAAACATGTACTTCGTTTAATTGAAAATCTGCAGTTCCTATATTGTCCACGAGGGGCGCTGTGTTTTAATCAGCAGATGGTAGCACTGAGCTTCAGATGTGGAAAATTGATTTTAAATCATTTTTTTAATTTTTATCTGTTTGATGTATTTTGTGATGCAGGACAGTGTTTTTAAGTTCCAAAAAATGTAAACAAATGTTTTTCAACATTGTACAATCACTGTGATCAGTTCTTATGCATAATGCACAAGTAAATGTTTAACTGAGTAAAAGTATTGTTGAAATTGCGCATACTTTTCTTAAAAACGCTGAGGTTATTCATAATATATTGTGTAAAAGTGAAATTCATTTAATATAAAAATCAACAACAAGTCCACTTTTATTAGTTCTATTTAATCTTGCAATGAGTTTACTCATGTGGCCCTCTTGAGATCAGATCAAGCTGAATGCGGCCCCTCAACCAAAATGAGTTTGACACCCCTGTTCTAAAAGGTTTCATTCAAGAATCTTTATTGTCACCATGTGTTACTGTAGTGAAGTTTTGTTGACAGAACCAGCTCAGGATGGCACAGATTCCATATAACATACAGACACAACAAGACATAATATTTCTGCACACCTTTTTATGACATCAGTTGACTGCAATGACCAACATGCTCCCTGAAAAGCTTGAAGTGCTCAAATAGTCTTTAGGGTCTGATAAGACCCGTACCCAAGAACAAAAGTCTGATAGCTTTTTGTTCTATCTTTGCAAATGATTTAAAATTACTGTGTTGTTGCATGAATTAATCACCCGAATGCTCCATCAATGATGCACTCATGCCCACAGTAAATACTGTGCAATAATTTTAAACCTTCATTTTACAGAATTGTGCTATTAACAGTACACAGATTCAATGACAGATGAGTTCAGTTTTTGTTATTATGTTCTACATATTTCTGGCCTTTTTTGTTAGTTTGTCATGACCTGTTTGATATAAAAGCCTTTAATTTTATTAGATTGCTCAAGTTTGGTTCATTAACAAAAAAACTCCTCTGTTCTTTTTATGTAGGCGAATGATCAGAACTGAAACAAACTGCAATTTTACATTTTGAATTAAGAAATCACAACAACCATCCTCCCTCTAGGAAACCTAGTTTCTTTGCACCTCATCTAAGTATTACAATAGTAATAATAGTAATGTTCTGATCTTCTGTGCTGGGCCATCCTTTTGGCCACTTGCTGCTTTTACACGCATCTATCTGCAGACCAGTAGTCCCTCTTTCAGAGATGAAGATGTTCTCATACTGGAAAGGATGAATGTTGGTTTGAAAGAGGAGAAAAGAGCATTTTTTTGTGAATAGAAATCACTGGTTGAACAGAGGTAGAGGCCTCCATGTCCAATTGCCCCCCTCTTACAATGCTGTTATGACTCAGCCCCCTGGGAACACTAAGCAGCCTTTAGAGCACTAACGAGTTTACCTACAACCCTACAGACTGAAGAAGTCTCTTAGGCTCAATCCGACTACCCTTATAGACCAAGAACTCTTCAGCCAAAGCAGAAGTCCATCAGGGTCTTCGTGATCATTGTCTGAATAGAGCAGTCAGGGAGGAAGGAGGTAGAAGAAGGAGCCTGTATGCTTCCTATGGTAGCTCCTTTAGCCTAGGAACCTCACAATGTCCCTTACCAGCACTAAGGAGCTATAATGTATCCCACAATCCTTTGCATGACACGACGTATCAGCACAGCTCACCTCACAGAAATTAATGAAAATGTCCAGAGAGCAGAGAGCGTCTCTTTGTAGCTCATGTCCAGAAGGCTTTGAGACTGTGAGACAAAAGCGCAAAGAACTTATTCCTGCCATGAAAGGAGCCAGAAAGCGAGGGGATATAGCTTATCTGAGATTTGATAAGATCATAACACACCGTCCCATAAACCAAGCAAAACAATAATCATGTAAATGACCATCATGAGGTGAATCATTTTACTTGACTATGTTTGACATGAACAGCAAAGATAGTTGTTTTAAATGCCAAAGGGCAATGAAATGTCAAGAAATGTCAAGTAACATGTTCTATTTGCAAAAGAGGATTTTATTTAAAATGAATATAATTATATTAAGTCTTTCTAAAAAATTATGATCACTTAGTCACATTCTTATCTACATTAAATCATTTTCTGTTAGTGGCCTCAATGAAACATGGCTTACAGAAAATTCCAAAGAATCTGGTTTATATGAACTGCCAGGATACAACTCTGTCCATGCTATCAGACAGAGCCAGACAGGAGGAGGGGTGTCAATTCAATTCAATTCAATTTTATTTATATAGCGCCAAATCATGAAACATGTCATCTCAAGGCACTTTACAAAATCAAGTTCAATCATATTATACAGATTGGGTCAGATTATACAGATTGGTCAAAAAATGTCCTATATAAGGAAACCAGTTGATTGCATCAAAGTGTCAATTTTTGTGAAACAAAATCTTAAATTTATTCAACGAGATGATCTAATTCTAAATAATGATGAATTATAGAATATATATAGAATCAATTTCTGTGGAGCTTGAGACTTCTAAAAACAAAAATATTGTGATTGTTCAAATTTATAAGCCACCTGATGTTGATATTATTAAATTTAATGATGGAATGAACAAAGTTCTTGGCAAAATAAATCAAGAAGACAAAATATGTTATATTATGGGAGATTTAATATTAATATTTTGAGAAGTGAAATCCATAGTCTGACAAATGAATTTTTAAAGATGCTGCATGTTAATTCTTTTTTTCCAGCTATAGACAAACCAACCAGGATAACTAGTCAATCGGCAACACTGATCGACAACATACTGTTTAATACTTTGGAATATGATACAATGTCTGGACTATTATTTACAGACATAACTGATCATTTACCAGTTTTTAATTTTACAAAATTTTATGAAAAGGAGAAGACAAGTTGAAACTCAATACTATAGAAATTTTAGTAAATCAAATAAAATCAAATTCCAAAAAAATTATACAAGAATTTTTTTTTGATGAAGTTTATAATGAAAATGAACCAAATGCTGCCTATACAGTGTTCATAAAACTGTTTAATTCTTGTTTTGATAAATGTTTCCCGTTAATATCTGGAGTTGTGAGGAAAAATAATCCTTGGTTTACAAGTGGCTTGAAAAAATCTTCTAGAATTAAAAATAAGTTGTATAAAAAAATATCTTACATGCCCAACTCCACTAAACCTGTCTACATATAAATCATATAAAAATAAATTTGCTCATTTGTTGAGAGTATCTAAGAAAAAATATTACAACAATCAATTTAGAAAATGTTTAGATAATATAAAAAACACTTGGAAAACCATTAACCAGTTACTACAAAGAAAAGAGGCTGCATCGAAGTTTCCTTCAACTTTTTTTGATGGAAACTCTGTTTTGTCTGATCCATATAAAATTGTTTGTTTTAACAATTTTTTCTCCAAGTATAAGTATCACACTTGCTAACAAGATCCAAAACACAACGATTGATCCAATTTATTATATTAAAGACTAATTTCCAACGATGTATAGCTTTGATCTACCAAACAGTAATGAAGTGTGTGACGTTATAATGCAGTTATAAAATTCAGCTCTAGGGCATGATGGCATCATTGCTTCTTTGGTTAAAGATGTACAGACTCAATTAAGCAAACCTCTGACACATAGTTGCAATGACTACTGGTATTGTCCCTACAGATTTAAAAGTAGCTAAAGTCATCCCTTTATTTAAAACTGGTGATCCAAGTACGTTCACAAATTACCGTCCTGTTTCCGTTTTACCATGTTTTTCAAAAGTTATGGAAAAATTAATTCACAAAAAACTTTTAAAACATTTAAATACACATAATATAATTTATCAGTATCAATATGGTTTTAGAAAGAATCATTCCACTTATATGGCACTTGTAGAACTTACTGACAGAATACTAACCGCATTAAACAATAATGAATATACAATAGGAGTGTTCTTGGATCTCTTTAAAGCATTTGACACTGTTCATCATGAAATTTTATTTAAAATGTTATTCAAATATGGGTTTCAATGTCTTTTTCATAAATGGTATGTATCAATGAATGGTCTTGTTTCAAAGAAAAATTCAATACAATTTGGAGTACCGCAGGGCTCCATCCTAGGACCTTTATTGTTTTTAGTTTACATTAATGATCTTGCTAATGTCACAAATTCTACGATACCTATTTTGTTTGCAGATGACACAAATCTTCTGATCTCTCACAAAGACTTGACTACTCTTATAGAGAAACTGAATAGAGATCTAGCCCAATTTCCAACTTGGTTCCAAGCCAATAAGTTATCTTTGAATGTGAAAAAAAAATGCAATTTCATGGTTTTTGCTGGGCAACGAAAATTATACATTTGATGAAATAAGAATTTGTATTCATAACCAACAAATTGATAAAGTTTCCACTGCTCGTTTTTTGGGTGTTCAACTTGACGACAAACTCCTTTGGAGAGAGAAAATTGGTACAGTCTGCAAAATATTCACTAAATCTCTAGGTATTTTGAGAAGGATTAGAAATTTTGTTCACAATAAAGTGATGTTAACTTTATATTATTCATTAATCTATCCATACCTGTGATACTGTAATATTGTTTGGGCAAGGACATTTTGTAGTTATCTTAAAAAGTTTAATCTAACGGAGTTCTCCACCCCCAAAAGAGGGTTCCATTATAGTAGATCTTTATCGGATAATGCTGTATCAAAACTTAAAGAGTCTGTCCCCTTTTTAATATCCTCCGTATTGCAGAAATGCCCTGTAGATGGCAGCAATGTTGTTTCTTCCAATTCACAAATAGATGTCTTTGTAAACGGTATGACTTTGTCATTGCGTTCTGCATTAGACAATGTAGCTCCCTTGAAAAATAAGGTGATTATTCACAGGAAGCTGGCTCCTTGGTTTAATTCAGAGCTGCATTCCTTGAAGCACAATGTTAGGAAATTGGAGAGAAAATGGCGCTCTACACACCAAGAGGAATCCTACCTAATCTGGAGGGACAGTCTATTGTTGTATAACAAGACCATTCGCAGAGTTAGAGCAGCATATTTTTCATCATTAATTGAGGAGAATAAGAATAATCCTAGATTTCTCTTTAATACAGTTGCCAAACTTACCCAGAGCCACAGCTCTGTTGATCCAGCCATCCCCTTAGCTCTTAGCAGTAATGATTTTATGGGATTCTTCATAAATAAAATTGATTCCATTAAAAATAAAATAATTGGCATCCTCCCAAACATGATTACCTCGTCCTCAGTAAGTGAGGCAGCATTGGAGGAATCCTTAGAACCTGCGCAGTGTCTGAACTGTTTAAAAGCAGTAGAGCTTTCTGAGCTATCTAAAATTTTAGCTTCATCTAAACCTTCTACTTGTATGTTAGACCCAATCCCAACCAAGTTGTTTAAGGAGGTATTCCCTCTGATCAGTGGTCCTATTTTAGACATGATTAATCTATCCTTAGTAAATGGATATGTACCAAAGGCTTTTAAAGTAGCTGTTATTAAACCTTTACTTAAGAAACCTTCTCTTGATCAAGATGAGCTAGTAAACTACAGACCTATATCTAATCTTCTTTTCTTATCTAAAATTCTTGAGAAAGTAGTTGCTAATCAACTTTGTGAACATTTACAAAGTAATGACCTACTTGAGGAGTTTCAGTCAGGCTTTAGAGCTCATCATAGCACTGAAACAGCTCTGGTGAAGGTCACCAATGATATTCTCATGGCCTCAGATAATGGACTTGTGTCTGTACTTGTCCTGTTAGATCTCAGTGCTGCATTTGACACAGTTGATCACATTATTCTCCTACAAAGACTTGAGCATACTGTAGGGATTAAGGGGAAAGCATTAGGCTGGTTTAAATCTTATCTGTCGGACAGATTCCAGTTTGTTCATGTTAATAATAAATCTTCTTCAAACTCTAGGGTCACCTGTGGAGTGCCACAGGGTTCAGTCCTTGGACCAATTCTATTTACTATATATATGCTTCCGGTTGGCAAAATTATCAGACAGCATGGGATTAATTTCCACTGTTATGCTGATGACACTCAGCTATATTTATCCATAAATCCTGATGAATCCAATCAGTTACTTCGACTGCAGTCATGTCTTGATGACATCAAAAGCTGGATGACTTTAAATTTCCTGCATTTAAATTCTGACAAGACAGAAGTTGTAATCTTTGGGCCAGAGTCCTCAAAAAATAAACTTCTTAATCAATCACTGAATCTGGATGGCATTAACTTGGCCTCTGGTAATAAAGTAAAAAATCTTGGTGTTATTTTTGACCAAGACATGTCATTTAAATCCCATATTAAACAGGTTTCCAGAGTTTCCTTTTTTCACCTCCGGAATATCGCCAAAATTAGAAACATTCTGTCCAGGGGTGATGCTGAAAAACTAGTGCATGCATTTGTTACTTCAAGGCTGGACTATTGTAATTCTTTACTATCAGGAAGTCCACAAAATGCAGTTCGAAGTCTTCAGCTGATCCAAAATGCTGCGGCAAGAGTTCTGATGAAAATCAACAAGAGGGATCATATTTCTCCAATTTTAGCTTCCCTTCATTGGCTTCCTGTTAAATCAAGAATAGAATTTAAAATTCTTCTTCTAACGTATAAAGCCCTTAATAATCAAGCTCCATCATATATCAGAGCTCTGATTACTCCGTATGTTCCTAACAGAGCACTTCGCTCTCAGACTGCAGGTCTGCTGGTGGTTCCTAGAGTCTCTAAAAGTAGAATGGGAGGCAGATCCTTTAGCTATCAGGCTCCTCTCCTGTGGAACCAACTCCCAGTTTTGGTCCGTGAGGCAGACACCCTATCTATTTTTAAGACTAATCTTAAAACATTCCTTTTTGACAAAGCTTATAGTTAGAGTGGCTCATGTTACCCTGAGCTACCTCTATAGTTATGCTGCTATAGGCTTAGGCTACTGGAGGACATCAGGGTCTAATTTTCTCACTCTACTGATTTCTACTGTTCTTCATTCTACGGTTCTCCAGTTTTGTATTGTATTACATTGAAATGACTGTCGTCATTTCAGCTTTTAACTTTTTGCTCTCTCTCTTTTTCTTCATAGTAGGTACACCTGGTCTGGCGTTCTGTTAACTTTGACATCATCCAGAGAAGACGGCTCACCCGTTACTACCATCTAATGTAGAACAGATTACTAGATCAATGTGTGCTTCTGTGCTTTTTTGTCTCTCTTGTTGTGTCTCTGCTCTGTCTTCTGTAACCCCAGTCGGTCGAGGCAGATGACCGTTCATACTGAGCCCGGTTCTGCCGGAGGTTTTTTTTTCCCGTTAATGGGTGGTTTTTCTTCCCACTGTCGCTTCATGCTTGCTCAGTATGAGGGATTGCAGCAAAACCATGTACAATGCAGACGACTCTCCCTGTGGCTCTACGGTTCCCCAGGAGTGAATGCTGCTTGTCGGGACTTTGATGCAATCAACTGGTTTCCTTATATAGGACATTTTGACCAATCTGTATAATCTGACCCAATCTGTATAATATGATTGAACTTGATTTTGTAAAGTGCCTTGAGATGACATGTTTCATGATTTGGCGCTATATAAATAAAATTGAATTGAATTGAATTGAATTAAAAAAAATCCTACTTCTACAAAAAGCTTTTGTTCCCTTAGCAACATTTTCTAAAATTGATGCAGCTAGTGTTCCCCTTTTCTCCAAATTAAATATTTATGAAATTAATATTTATCAACCATGTACCTTTGTTTTTATGATAAACCAAGGTCAGTCTCCTGATAGTTTTAAGAATTATTTTGTTAAGAACTGCCAAGTGCATTCTTATAATACTAGACAAGCTTTGTCTTTTCATTTACCATTAAGTACTAAAACTCAAGTGCAATTTTCTTTTCGGCATCATGGTGCAAAATTATAGAATGAATATGGAAAATATTTGGAATCATCAGCGATAAAGGGTAGAAAGTCTTTGAAAAAAATACTGTTATCCAAAAAAGATAGGGATGTATGATTTTACAAATACTGACTCCCTGAAATCTGAAAGTTAAAATGTAAAACTGTGCATGTCTTTCCTGTTTTTTGTCTCGAGTGAAATGTCTTTCATAATGTGAGCTGCCTGATGTTTTGTTGTTTTAGGGGTGTGGCCTTTGGTATAAGCCCTGTGTAATGAGCTTTTATTTTGATTTGTGAAAATAAATAAATCTAAATCTAAAATATTCAGGTCAGTTCAAAGTTTGCTCTCTAAATAAACCCAGCTGGTTGCATCCAGTCACTGACCTGCAGCATGAACATGGAGACACAGGGGACCGCTGCTGGCATTGAGTTGTTGACTTTGCAGCAATCTCTCATACTGAGCATGCATGAAGCGACAGTGGGGATGAAAACTCCCCTTTAACAGGAAGGAACCTCCATCAGAACCAGAACCAGGCTAAATTTAAAGTCCACTTGTTTGTTAAGCCACTCACATAAGAAGCCAGATCACTGATCTAGTTCTGACCCTGCTTCACCTGTTAGCATCTCCCCCATCTCAGACATGGGCTCTAGGATCCTTTCTGGGTTTGTTTTACTAAATACAACAGAATAAAACTTTCTTCATCTCAGAGGGGAAAGATCTTTGTTCAATACTACACAAGATACAAAAAAACATAAAAACAACAACCAACGCTTCCAGTCATATGCAGTACTATATAACATAAACAGCACAAAAAAGAAACTATTAATGTGTTTAAGAACTAGAGTTCAAAACTACATTATTAATCTGCCTATGTTTACGTGCCTGAGTGTGGCTGTGCATGCACAAGGAATGACGCTGTATGCGTGTCTGCATGTGTGACTGAAATCAGCACGAGGAGCTAAGCAGTGTTTTCCCTGCGGGGACGAAGGATCTCCTGAACGCTCAGTTCTGCAGTGCAAAGAGAAATGGCCTTACCCCCCTCTACCCCAGACCCAGAGCCTCCAGCTTCCTGCCCAGCACTGTGCCGGCCTGCTTAACCAGTTCATCTAGCCGCTTGGAGGCTGCCTCCACAGCACTAGGCTGTGTAGAAAATGATACTGAATGCATTTTATATGTGTGGACATAAAGCAAGCCTGTTTGTTAGGTAAAGGGCCTAAAGATGACATTTGTTGTGAACTGGGCATGTAGAAATAAACAGAATCTTACTTTTGTAGCTACATTTTCTTGTGTCAACAACGCTACATAACATTGAACTAAAAATCAATGAGAAAATTGAATAAAAAAATAATTATTCAATAAATGAAGTATAACAGTACATATGAATAAGAATCAAAAATGAGTAGATTTCCAAACTAAATGTAAATAAGATTAAGTAATTTTGAAACAATTTCCTCACATTATAGTGCAAGAAGGATTTTAAATTTCATCGCAGGCGGCGTGTTGCTGCTGAGCTGTCCTCTTTCTGCTCTGACCCACAAAGCATCGCAACCCACCGCTAACCCTACCTGGGACATTCTGTACTCAAGATTGGATATTTTATAAAACAACTTCAACAATTATTAAGTTTTTCTTTCTTAAGTCCATCAAATATTTCAACTTAATAAAATCTTTAAACATCCAAAAAGAAGGCAATAAATAAAAAATTCTCAAAAATCAGTGTAGAAATATCAAAAACACTTATTTTAGATTGATATTTTTTCCTGTAAACAAATTTACACCCTAATCGTGATTTTTGTCTATAAATCAACCGAAATGGTTGGAATTTGGCACCTGCTCCATTCTGAACAACATCAACAGCATCACTTCCAGTAAACCAGCCATTATCCCAATTAAACAGGAGGCTCTGCAGGCCAGCCAGACGGCCAATCGCCACGGCAATGCTCTGCCTCCTCTCACAAAGCTTGTCAGCATTATTATTATTTCAATTATGCTAATTGCAGCTGCATCCACTCGTACCCGGCTGTTAGCACTTGGCACAAGGTGTAATAAAAACAGTATCGATGGCACATAGCTCGCACAGACATGCCCAGAGTGTAACGCACACACTGCAAACAAACACAGGGATGCAAACGAAGACTCCTGATCTGCACAGATCCACCACAAAGCCTGAAATTAAAGGTCAGCACAAGTCATGTGGCGTGCTCTGCAAACAATTACTGAGCAGCACAGCCAGAGATATGAGCCTTCACTTCATATCCACACACATTCAGAATAAAAGATGCCAGATTAGCACCCTCACACTGGGTTTAACCAAAGGATCGCCTGCAACTAGTATGGATCCTGCAGATTAAGTCACAAAAGCAGTATGGATGTGTATCTGAGCTGCGCTGAAGCCGCAGGAACAGGAGCAGCTGAAATACAGACGGGATCAGCATCTCAGCACGGACGGCTGGAACCTCAGCGTTCATCTGACATTTCAGAGGCAGAAACTGTGACGTTTGGCACAGAAATTTATTGTCTTTTTTCTTAAATCTGACTTTTAAACAGCAGAACAGATTAAAGGTGTTGGTAGGCATGTTATTCCTAACCAGGTAGGGATGTTATAAAGAACATCAAGATCACTTATTCACCATGATGTGCTCAGAGTGTTGAAAAACTATGCTTACTGCTCTTGAATCATATTCAGTTTTGATCAGTCATATTATTGTTATTTTTTTGTGATCTTTTAAAGCAGAAAGCATAATTGCAATAGAAATAACATACTAGCAGTGGCCAAGTGTTTAGAGCACTGTGATTGTGCTCTGAGAAGGCTCAAGTACCTGGTTCAACTCCCACAGACTTCCACTCTGGGTCTCTGAGCCCCAGAACACTTCCTGGGTGCAGGTGCTGAGCTTGTCTGTTAAATCAAGCTTCAGAAATCTTTTCTTTGGCAAAACAATGTCAGCATCATTCAAAGCAGACCAAAAGGAACTGTCTCTACCAATTAAGAAAATCTCTAACCTAAGAACAGCTGTCTCCAACGGCGATCATGAGCTGATTATCCATGCTTCGTATCTTCTGGTTTAGACTACTGCAACAGTTTATTCTTCTGTTGAAACAAAAAGGAGCTGTGGCGTCTGCAGCAGGTCCAGAACTCTGCAGCCAGATTGCTGACTCCCACCAACAGAAGGGCTCATGTTACTCCCTTTCTAAAACCCCTTCACTGGCTCCCAGTTTGTTTTCGTATCAATTTCAAGATCTTGCTGCTGACTTTCAGAGCTTTTCATGGTCAGGCTCCCTCCTATATCAGAGACCCGGAATGTCTCTAAACTCCCTCTCGGAGGCTGAGATCATTGGATCAGAACCTTCTCATGGTCCCTTGCACCCATTTTAAGTCTCGAGGAGATCACTCCTTCCAGGCTCATCATCATCATGACCATCATCATCATGACCACCCTCATCATCATCATCATCACCACCATGACCACCACCACCATCATCATCACCACCAGTACCATCATCATCGACATCATCATCATCATCGGCATCATCACCATCATCATCACCACCACCACCATCATCACCATCATCATCATCATCATCACCACCATCATCATCACCACCAGTACCATCATCATCGACATCATCATCACCATCATCATCATCATCACCATCATCATCACCATCATGATCATGATCATCATCACCACCATCATCATGATCATCACCACCATCATCATCATCACCACCACCGTCATCGTGGGCGACTGTGGGTTGAGTAGTTGTCTTGCAATCGGAAGGTTGTGGGTTCGATTCCACATGCCAATGAGCCCCTGGGCAAGGCACTTAACCCCAAGTTGCCTACCGAGCTGTGTATCGATGTATAAATGTGTGCGAGTTAGTGAGTGCGATTGGGTGAATGTGGCTCTAGTGTACAGTGCTTTGAGTGGTCAGTATGACTGGAAAAGCGCTATATAAGTTAAGTCCATTTACCATTTATCATCATCACCACCATCATCTTTATTTAGAAAGCGCATTACCACCACCCACAGCTGATACAAAGTGCTGAAAATTAAAAACAATAAAATTATACCAAGGTATAAAATGGAAAAACTAGGCACACGATAATACATTAAGAAACTTACTACAAAAGACAATAAAACAACGCAAATACAGCTAAAAACCATATAAGTAAATATTACGTACAATCCAATCTCAGTTGGTTTGAAGGCCAGTGAGTAAAATTAAGTTTTTAAATGAGTTCTAAAAATGGACAATGAGGGAGCCTGACATATGTGCACGGGTAGAGCATTCCATAGCTTTGGGCCCCCAATAGAGAGGCCCCAAAGCTATGGGCTCCGCTTGGAGCTGGGAACCACCAGGGGCCACTGGTCAGTGGACCTAAGAGACCGACTGGGGGTGTAGCGGTGGTGAAGCTCTAACAAGTTGGGTGGGGCCAAGTTATGTAAGACTTTAAAAACGAACAAAAGTATTTTAAAATGAACTCTAAAATCCAGTGGGAGCCAATGAGGAGAAACCAGGACTGCAGTAATATGGTCCGATTTACGCGGTCCTGTTAAAAGACGTACTGCAGCATTTTGCACCAGCTGCAGACAAGCAAGTGAGGACTGGTTGATTCCCAGATAAAGAGAAGCAACCGTGATGAAACAAAAGCATTGTTTACTTGTTTTCTTGAAAGTATAGCTTTTATTTTTGCAATTTTTCCTCAAATGATTAAAAACTAGACTTGAATGTGGCCTTTATTTGACTGTCAAGTTTATAATCATTGTCTGTCTTAAAACCAAGATTTATTATTGTGGGCCTAACATAATTGCCATGAAAGACATGTTTTAGTTGTGTTTCAGTGACATGTTGAGTTTGGATCATTTTCTGGTCCCTGGCTGTCTTTTGCTGTCCAACACTGAATCTAATTCATTAATTTCATGGGGAAAAATGCCAAAGAAATATGGAATTTTCTCCAAGTGGAAAGGATTTTTGACTCTTCATGTCACGTCTTCATATGTTTCTGTGTTGTTGTTTTTTTATATATCTTTGCAGGTGTGTCTTGCATTTACTGTTTTTGGTTTGCTTTCTTGCTTCTGTTTATTTTCACACAGATATTTCACATATTTCTAAAGTTGTTTCCTGTCTTTATGTGGATGTTTTACTCCCATAACAGTTATTATACCCCCCCCCCCAGTCTGGCTGGCTGGGCTTTAATCTAATAACCCTGTTTGGAAGTCATATTCATTGGGAAACAAACTCTGGTTAAAGACACCTCACACCATTGAAAATGCGCATGGATAAATCTGCGGGTTTTGGTTAATATGTAAGTTAATCAAGTCACATTTCAAACCCTTGGGAAGCATTAAATCATTTTACTTCCCACTGCAGGCAGATGCTGATGAATCCAAGATGAAGGCAGAGTAAACCAAGATCTCCGACTTAAATGTTTCTGTGACAGGGCATTAATTTAGTAGAGCTGAGGTTGATGGGAATTGGAGTTCATACAGTACAAGGAGAGAAGATAAATTCTATCTGACAAGGCTGAAGGTAATAAAGGCTTGTCTGTGTAAAATATGAGCAGCCGGTGTGATCAGTAATACCATGCAGATGGTAATGTATCAGTTTTTAGACTCAATATAAAAACCTCAAACTTGGCCAGAAAACCACCACATAGATGCTCCAATGACCAAGATGATGTCCAGGTTTCAGACTAGCACTTTTCTTCGGTTAGATGTCAGGGTCCATAGGGTTAGGTTTGCTCTTTCAGGTTTTAGGTCTTACCAAAGTGGGAATGGATTTTTGATTTGTCTGAAATTATGTTAATATCTCTAGGTGTACAAGTCAGAAAAAGCTGAGTCTGTTATCATTGGAAAGGCGACACTCTGCCGATGAGAACAATATCTGAACCATTCTGCTTGAACGAAAACTGACAGAGTTATAAAGCCTCAAACCTGAGAAGCTTGAATTCATTTAAAACTGGTTCGGATTTTTATTTTGTCTGAATTTATGTTAATATCTCTGGAAGTACAAGTAAGAAAAGGCTGGTTTTGGTGAATTATATAGCGCCAATTCATGTTTCATGAATTGGCGCTATATAAATAAAATTCAATTCAATTCAATTCAATTTTATTTATATAGCGCCAATTCATGAAACATGTCATCTCAAGGCACTTTACAAAGTTAAGTTCAATCATATTATACAGATTGGGTCAGATTATACAGATTGGTCAAAAATGTTCCTATATAAGAAAACCAGTTGATTGCATCAAAGTCCCGACAAGCAGCATTCACTCCTGGAGAAGCGTAGAGCTACAGGGAGAGTCGTCTGCATTGTCCATGGCTTTGCTGCAATCCCTCATACTGAGCAAGCATGAAGCGACAGTGGAAAGAAAAAACACCCGTTAGCGGGAAGGAAAAACCTCCAGCAGAACCAGAACCAGGCTCAGTATGAACGGTCATCTGCCTCGACCGATCAAGTGTCAATGAAACACCCCACCGTGTGTTTCATTGACACTTTAAAGAAATCTGCAAGAAATGGAAACAATGGAAAATACATCATTATAAATAAAACACAAATAGAAGAAAAAATATAAAAACGTTTCTGTAACTATACGGCAGATTGTCTTGTCTTTGAGGAGTAATCCACCTGGATAAATATCTGGATCGCACATCTAATAATACATTAAGGCACAGCTCCTGTCCTCTGCCATCATGAAGCTGTGTTCAGAGACAGAAGCGGCAAGATGGAGCCGTTTATCTTGCAAACGTCGGGGCTCTCTGCTGAGGGAGCTTCCTGGGGTCCAAGCTATGTACTGTATATCGGCCAGAGGTTCCAGAGCTCCTTTGTCTGCCTGTTTTCAATCACGCAGTTACAATTCACGCCTTTATATGCAATTTTATATGCACTTTTTTGCATTATTCATGACGGGGAACACGTTAATGGAAAAGATTTTAACCACAGCGAAATAATTTTTTTTCTGGTGATTTTGCGTGGACTCCCAGGCGGCAGCAGCGGAGAGAGTGTGGGGTGCTGACTGAGCTCGTGCTCTTCTGGAGCGGCCCGGCTGCTGGAGGGAACCGCTGCTCTCTCCGGGTGCTCTGAGTCTATTTGTAGAGAGACGGGCCGGCAGCAGGGAAAGGCAGACAGCCGCTTCCTTCTGCCGCATGAGGGGGACGGATGGACACTTCAGAGACAAAACGTAACAGCTTTCAGTGGGAAATGAGAGAAAGCCTGGATAAATCCACGTATCTGATGCAGCAGGTCTGGTTATAGAAAGCTGAAGTGTCCTTTTTCTTTCTTTACCCTTCAGGCGTGGTTCATGGTCTGAAAATAATAATATTGTATTTCTGTTTGACCCACTCTGTTCATAGTGGTCCTTAATATTAATGTGTCGCTCTTCATGGACTTCCTCGGAGAAAACCTTCTCATGTCTCCTCACCCTGTGGCCAATCACTGAAGAGAGGGGCGTTCCCTCAGAACTCCTCTTGAGTCAGCGTGGTTTGACCTTACTCCTCAGCAGGCCTGAGGAACCCAGGCGGGGGGCTCCAGGAACACTCGAAAGTAAGCGGAGCCTGGTGGTGCCAGCCAATAGCAGCCGGAGGAACTGGGCCTATACATTCATTCACTTCCTTCCACTCAGGAGCAGTGGCTCTCCTTGGCTCGTTTTCAGATCGTTCCACCTCTCAACGTAATCAGAATTAGATCTGTTTTGTTTTGAACTGCTTTTATGGTCTAGTTTTTATTTGTTTTAAATGTTTGGCATTTTAGCGTATTTGCAATCATTCTGCATGGGCTTTTAGTGTAGGCCAAGGCCTAATGTGGTGATCCAACTGCACTTCAACTGCATTTGCAGGTAATCAGGCAGGATTTCCTCTGAACTTGCACAGCTGTAGGAATCAAAAATCTGTTAAATAAAAGAAAAACTTCCTGACATCCGTCTAAACGTGTTAAAACATGCAGGAGGTGTGTGCAAACATCCGGTATGAATATAATTAACAGAAAGAAGCACACACACCATCTGTAATTGCTGTGGGTGTTGAGTTTGGCTTGTTAAAATATGCACATATTGTTCCTGCACAGGGCTGTGTGTGTGTGTGTTGATTTATTCGGGCTGCATATTTACTCAGAAATATATTTACATGCTGTGTCTCTCACACAAACACCTGTTTGGTCAGCTCTTATTATCAGTCTAATATCCACTAATGAGTTAAACGCTAAAACATGTGGAGATGACTCCCTGCATTGAGAGAACGTGTCTTGCAGAATAACGTTTTCTCATCATCAGCCTAAAATATGACCTGTTATAAATATACGGGTCAAAACCAGCCTGATTACATCGCTTTAGCAGCTATGATCCTGGTTTGTTTCCCAGCATTTGATTAATTTACATTCAAATGAATTTTTTTAAACAATATTATTTGCTTTTAAAGAGTGAAAATATTTAAATATGCAGCTTGATTTGTAGTTTGGATATTTTATTTTTTAAAGTACCTTGAGAAGACATCTGAATTGGTGTTGTAAAAATAAACCAAAATACGGTTATTAAATTACTTCATGAGACCCTTAAATACTCTGGATGAAGACAACAAATAAAACATCCTAAAATAACAATTTAATTGTTCGAGGTGAAATTCTTTCCCCAAACCCTGTAAAGCTTTGTAAATAATTGGACATCACTGTGCATTTAATCCAATATTTCAATGCATTTGATCTTACTCTGGTGGAGTTAACTTCCCACTAAAGTTAACCCAACTCTCAAGTACTAAACTTCTCCACATTCAGTGTGTTCTTATTTCAAAAGAACTTCCATCAAACATCAGAAACTGCTGATTTGGCAGTGTAGTAATTTAGCAGCAATGCTGCACGTTTAATGAACAATCATAAAGCAAAACGCATTCATAATCCTTCCAATAGGCGATCCCATGTGAGGTGATTATAATATAATATATAATTATGATTTTATAAACAAATGTAGGATGCATGGGTTGTTATTTTGAGCTTAATATGAACCAATCCTGACTTAGTTTGCAATGGGAGGCGTTCACTGCAAATATTTAAGAAAAATCATAAGGTTCTAGTTCAAACAAGAAACTTTCAAACTTTGAAAATAGTACTTACAATGAAGCTGCACAAAGTTTAATGTGACGAGAGTGATCTTCTGATCCAGGGGAAAAGCAGGACAGCTCCTTAGGATTTGATAAAATGCTATTCAAGTACAGGCTATTTACGATTTAACTCCAGGGGTAGTGAGTCAAGAAAACACAGTTGGATGAAGTTTCTCGAGGATTTCATTTTATAAACCTCTGAAGCAATATAAGCATTATCGTGACGTCAATGTGTCAGGCTTCTCCGGGAAGTATGGTGGCAATTTGTCATAGTCTCCAGGACCAGGGCCAGGGGCACAGACGTGGCTGTTTTGGACCTTATATACCCAGGAATACCCAGACCCACAGGAGAATTCATCATTGTAGCAATCAGCTTGATTGTGATACCTGTGGGGCCGTGATGTGGTCCGACTGCCAGGCTGTTGGCTGGAGCGTGGGGCCTTATCCTCAACATGACCAGAAATGTACGAGGACAGTGAAGCAATATTACCAGAGGTAACAAAGTACTAATTCTGCATTACCTCACTTAAGTAGAAATCTTAGTTATCTATCCTTTACTGGAGTAATTATTTATTTGTCAACTTTTAACTTCTTCTTATTCTAAACCATCAATGTTAAAAAGTAAAATTATCCTGCTAAACTGCGCCACCCGGACAAAGTTAATTTGATAGTGGTTGGAGGCGGTACTGCAGCAAGTTGTCAAAAAGAGAACGTAGAGGAAGGACATAGCAGCTGGATGCAGCCTAGCATGAAAATGTGTGTAGCACAGAATATGCAGAACGAGAGCAAAAATGTCCAGCCAAGCACCAACGGACCAGACTCTGAAACTCCCTGTACACACCACTTAGATTAACATTTGAACAATTAATTATCTTTACTTTTATAGTTTAAGTCATTTTAAAACTGCTACTTTTATAATTTTACTTGAGTAAAAAGCTTGAGTTGATACTCCAGCCTCTACAGTGTTTTTAAACCCTAGTATCAAAACTTCTACATGAGTAGTAACTGTGAAAACTTCTGGCGCCTCTGATTATAATCACACTGAACAAGGTTTTCCATTTCATTCTGAAGTGTTTTCTGAGCGGAGAGATTCTCTGCTCAGCATCAATTTGTTTTAACCTTTATGGAGAGTGAATGGGTTCCAACAAATCTACTGATTTCTACTGTTCTCCAGTTTTGCATTGCATTGCATTGAAATGACTGTTGTCATTTCAGCTTTTAACTTTTTGCTCTCTCTCTTTTTTCTTCATAGTAGGTACACCTGGTCTGGCGTTCTGTTGACTGTGAAATCATCCAGAGAAGACAGATCACCACTATTACCATCTAATGTAGAACAGATTACTGGATCAATGTGAGCTTCTGTGCTTTTTGTCTGTCTTGTTGTGTCTCTGCTCTGTCTTCTGTAACCCCCAGTGGGTCGAGGCAGATGACCGTTCATACTGAGCCTGGTTCTGGTTCTGCTGGAGGTTTTCCTCCCTGTTAAAGGAGAGTTTTCCTCTCCACTGTCGCTTCATGCTTGCTCAGTATGAGGGATTGCAGCAAAGCCATGGACAATGCAGACGACTCTCCCTGTAGCTCTACGCTTCTCCAGGAGTGAATGCTGCTTGTCGGGCCTTTGAAGCAATCAACTGGTTTCCTTATATAGGAACATTTTTGACCAATCTGTATAATATGATTGAATTTGATTTTGTAAAGTGCCTCAAGATGACATGTTTCATGAATTGGCGCTATATAAATAAAATTGAATTGAACTGTGTTAAGGGCCAGAAAAATTCTGCAGAAAAACTGAAAATTTCAGCTCTGCATCAAATTTACTGGCAATAGAGCACTTTTTAACTGAGGCCTCCATGTTTTTTTACAGTGTACCATCTGGATACGTGGAAAGAAAATGTTATATTTTAAAACATGCTAAATCTTTTAGATACCAGGGGCCATTTTCACAAAGACTCTCAGAGTCTCTCTTAGCATAAACTTACTGCCAAGGAGTTTTAGCTTCAGAGGAGTTTTAGTTCAAGGAACATGACGCTGAGAGAAATGCATTGTGGGAGCTTTCGGGTGGCGGCAGTAAGCAGCAGGAGGAAACGCATCCGACTGATTTCCACTTGTGCTTCTTAATAGTGTGTGTCATTCCTAATTAGGCTGCGATGCTGGAGGAAAAAAAAACGACTGCTCGTTGCTGGAATGTGCGGCTCCTGTCATGCTGCAATTACCAACAAATTAGTCTTTAGGCTGAGGGGCTCCTACATGCGCTCACACACTCCTGACCCACTGGGTGTGAGCCTGTGGGTTTGTGTGTGTGTGTGTGTGTTAATTGGTTCATTCTGTGAGGAGTTAAAGTGTGAAAAAAAAACGTCACACACGTCAATCTGTGACCTGCAGCTGTTTGTTCTGCTGAACTAATGAGCCTGAAACTGATTGCTCTTTAAGACGTCCATCTGACAGGAACAGCTCAGAGGTCAGGAGGTAAAAGATGGACACAAGGAGCAAGAAGACAACATAGGATCATACCTGGATGCAGGAATGTTCCAAAGAATACACCTTTACATTAAAAAGCTCATCTACATGGAGTTACCAACCAGCTGCAGCACCAAGTCTGCTGCTCTGTCTGATCATTTCTCCCCACGACTGGAAATGAAAGAACTCCTGTTCCAGAGTGGCTGGTGTCCAAACTGGGTCTGCTAAACATACCAGCACCCTGAATTGTTCAGGGAATCATCAGAAGCCTAATCAGATCCAGAAATATGAAGCAGCCAGTCATTGGACATGCAGCTGAGCGCAGATACACACAATGTCTGATATTATATACACCTACAGCTGTCCTGTCTTCGCTCAGTTATTTCTATTTCTGGCACAGATAATTTTCATAATTTCTTCACACTCAGAAGTTTCCATCCATCTCCTCGGTTTGTGGTAGAATCGTCCTTTAAACCGACGGACATGGGTCAGACCTTCTTGGTTTCCTTCCACAAGCTTTGCATAATAATAGTATTCTAGAATTTTGGCCCATTCCTCCAGACAGAACCACTAGAACTGGGTCAGGTTTGGCTGTGTAGAACTAGTCAGCATTTGGAAACAAAACCCTAGGATGAACCAGAGCCATGGAGCTGCGATGTCCCCCTGATGTCACCTCCTGCTGTGCGCCATTAAGCTGAAAACTTAGTTCTGCTGGACCTCATATTCTTTAGAGAGATCAGTCCTGTCAGAAACCTTCCGGATGTTCCAGGATTCCAGCAGAAGCATAATTTCCATTTGAGTTTTGGTCCCTCTGACCTCCTTTACAGACATGATCCTCATCAGAAAGAAGTTTAACGACATCTAGTTCTCTCTTTTGTAATCAGATTACTTTCACTTACTCAGAGTATTTTAAGCCTAACCAGCCAGTGTGTTGCCTTCAGGGGTTGGAGTAAATGTTAACCTCCGTTTCTTGTCAGATGTGTCAGTGACCTCATACTGACAGAAGGTTTCAGGTCTCAAGGTGTGGAAATATTTCTGGTTTGGTGAAATTTCAGTATTTCTCGACTTGGCTGGGGACGGGTGGAATTGGATGGTTGCAGCTGAAGCTTAGCTTTTCTCAGCTGTTCATGGTGAAATGCATCACTTGTTGTGTCAAACATCGCTGTTCCTCACAAATCACAAACTTTTTCTTTACTCTGTTTGAGAATATCAAGATGTTACAGAAAGATGTTTGGGGAAATAAACGGGTGAACAGGAATGAAAAAATACTTAACGCTTTTTTCAGAACTGTGTTATGCAGCCTTGGTTGTATAAACTGCAGCTCACCTGCTGCTCTGGCCGCTAGTCCAGATTTATTTCCACGATTCCTGATCAGTCAAACTGTTCCAGCATAGCTGCAGAACAGGCAGCTGCACAGAAATATGTGATGGAGTATCTCTCCTTCAAGACGGTGTCGTGTTTCAAGGAAAGAGGCTGAAGCTCCTTTCTTAAACCCAAGCAGCGCTTATTAAGGCGTCAGGGATTAAAGACTCCTGGCTCCGCTGGCAGTTTTAATGTTTTCCAGGTCATGTTTAGACAGTTATTTAGTACTGTGTTATTTAGGAGAAAGAGGTAAAGAAGACTTTCACAGGGAACAGGAGGAAGACTGTCTGGTTTCCTCCTGTTTTAACCCAAGAAGCTCGGTGCTGAAGACTCTGCGATTGTTCGATGACAAACAGCACCGAAGAGGAGAATCAATCAGCCCTGAACGCACCACCACCTGCTGCAGATGCTAATGACCTTTAACCCCACAGGAGGAGGATGGATCACTCACTGGGCTCAGGACAGAACCGAAGCAAATATTAAGCTCCACATGCTCACGCTAACACACACAGACACGTCTGAAGGAATGAAGTCTGGGCCCAGTTCTACAGTCGTTATAAGATTTTCAGATCCCTGTAAAATTAACCTGAAACGTCTCTGAAAAACAGAAAAAAGTTGGTCTCTTTTCTCACCAATCTGAATTCAAATACCTGTACATTTCACAGGTGTTTGACTCATAAAAGGTATTTTGTTTTGTTTTTTTGCTAAACTGAGACTGAGATGATGTGAGTTTTTTTCCCACCTATTTGTCTGATCTGTAGTCTGTGCCCCTCAGGACAAGTTTGAACAAAACATCCATCTAATAAGACAAAACTGCAGCTTTGAGCTTTCAGAGGATTTCACCTTTATGTTTCAGCATAAATCTCAAAAATATTCTGCAGTTTGGGCTAGAAAACAGAAAGCAGTTTGCAGAAATCCTCTGCCGGAGAACCTGAGATTGAATCATTGACAGCCTTCAGTCTGAGGCGTTTAAGGCAGTTTTTCTAGTCCCCAAAACAGAGGATTCATTCTTTCAGGAGGTTGGATATTTTCAGATAAACAGCAGAGCAGATTCCTTTTATTCTGTTTGCAATTTTCAATCATAATTTTTTCCATCTTTATGGTGATTTTTAAAACTTTCCATATGCCTGATTTTTACTAGTAAAATTATGGTTCAATTATCTTCATTTTTGTTTCTGCGTATTTCTGTATAACATGATAATGTCTCAGTAAAACCTGATAAAATCAGGACGAGGAAAAAGGTAATCACATGTTTAAGGCAGACCTGAAGCTTGTTTAATTCCACACTGTGAAACATGGAAGCGTGATGATTTACTGTCAGACAGATCACTGCTCCGTTCTGTCAACCATGTTTCTGACTCATAAATATAGAGATTTTATCCAAATGCAGTCAGTGAGGAACAACCAAAAAACACTGTGGTGTTTCTGTAAATTATCATCCTATTTTACTAAAAATAACAACATTGTGCAGAGCAGATTTTTGGTTTTGGACCCTTACGGAACATTACAGTGATCTAAAGGCTGCTGGTCAGTTCAGGTTAGAGGAGCACCAAACATCGCCCTCGTGTTTCTGACCAGTTGTGGTCGTCATCCGTTGGTCAGTGTCTCTGCAGACACAAACTGTGTGGCACTGAGGCACTGCTCGGATTCATTCATGCATGTTTAAGAAAGGTTAGATTTGACTGTGGCATCGAGTTGACGGCCTTTTGTTGGAACGGCTGCAAATCCACTTTGAGTAAGAAAAGGAAAGTTGATCTGAGACCAAAGTCAAAAGGAAATAATCCCTTTTTCATGCAGAGAAAAAACAATTTTTTGCTTAACATATTTAATAACGTATTCTTTTTTTTGGGTTTTCTGTTTTCTTATTTCTCTGTTGTTATAGTCTGGCCTTTTTCAGCTGCTGTGCGGTTTCATTAAACCTCAGAGTGAGTTTGACTTCTGATCAACCATTTGTTAATCAGTCCTGGCGGATTTTATTTCACTCCATGTTATCAGTTCCGAGTAAATCTCTCAGAGTGCAGCTCTCAGATTAAGCAGAACTAAAAACATAATTTAGATTTAAATATTCATGGCAGGATTCTGATGAGCAAAGATAGAAGCCACCCTTCATCAGTGAATGTCAGTTTAATATCTTAATTCAATTCAATTCAATTTTATTTATATAGCGCCAAATCATGAAACATGTCATCTCAAGGCACTTTACAAAATCAAGTTCAATCATATTATACATCTTAGACCATTTGTTGTTTTTAACTCTGCATTCTAACTACATTTGTATTGGATTAAATAAAGATTTTTCAAAATAATTTTCAGCTCAAGCTTAAAATCAGAAATCAAGCCAGAAATGTGAGAGTCCTCCTGGACCAGAACATCAAATCAAAGTCTGCCTCACCTACAGAATATTTCATTGTTAATGACTCTAAGATGCTCTGATTCTTTGCTAATCAGCCTGAAACAAGCTGATCCACAATCATCTGGACCAGAACCATGAGATCTGAACGCTCTGGTTCAAACTAGGTATCATTTATTTGGAGTCCAAATGTTTTCCAGAACTGTTTTTTCAGACCAGAAGAAGCCGTCTTCAGCTTTTATCTCCAAGTCTTGTTTCAATTAATCAAAGCTCCACTTTTTCCCATTAGGGTTATTTTATTTTAATAATTTTAACAAATGTTTTTCATTTCTGCTCTTTATTTGGCTCATTTTATTTCATTCAGGACTTTATCACATGAAGAATTGCTACTTCACCTGAAGCCCTTTGGCTCCTCTTGTTGGATTGATCTGTATTAAATAATCATTTTATCTGAAATTCACTCCTCCTGAAATTAGAGGAAATTAGAAAATTAATCAGCACGTTCATCCTCCTCTTCCTCATCCTGCAAACTCTCCTCATCCAGAAACCCTCAGACTTACTCAGCTCACAGTTTCTGTCATGAAAATTCCCAAAAATTCTGCAGAGGATTGTGGCTCAGAACCCCAGAAACTAATCAGCTGAACACTTTGGACTAATTCTGACTGATTTCTACAGGAGCAGAACAGAATGTGCTCACATGTTTATATTCTCCTGAATTTTCTCACATTCTTGTGAGGATTTGCTCAAGGTCAGAATCCGCCTTTTTTTAAAGGGAGCAACCTGGATCCACAATTATTAATTTTTTGGGTTTTTTTCCGTTTATTGTTTTTGATCTGCTGAAAATTTCGGGTACAGAAATTGGTTTATCTGCTCACAACCTGGATCCATTTTAAACAGATTTAAATTCACAAAATTGGAGAGATTTATTGGAAAGAATCTTTTCTTGCTGTCTGTGAAATGTGACACCAACATTAGCTGAACCTTTTCTTTGATAAAATTATGACATAAATCTGAATAATTCCAGTCTCTGTCTTTGTTTTGAAAAACAATAATCATTAAAATGATTTATTCAAACGAATTTAAAGCTGTGAAGGAAAGTATGCTTGTAAATAGCTGAGGATGCTGTCGACGTTTAAATAGCAATATAAATGGGAACAAGTGCTTTAATCTGCATGTGTTTCACAATCCGGAATTCAACACTTAAAAATTGATCGCTGAGGTTTGACTTTGATTATGAAATTTCTTCAGGATAAAAACTACAAATATTTCCGACCCTAAATAAAACCATAAAGCTGTCATAACGCCGCCCTGTCTCAAACGGATGGATGCGCTGAGTTGTGGTTGTTTGATCTTCATCAGCCTGGCGATGGATCTGCTCTGACTCCAAGCGCCGCTGAAACCCGCATTGATTTATTGGAGCCAAGCGACCCTCAGAGAGCCGCTTCGGGTCAGAGCAGCAGCGCGCACAAGTTTGAAGGAAAAACTTCTTGTTTTAGACTTAACTTTAAATTTAGACCACATATTTATGGTTTTTGTTCTCACTTTCAAGTTGTGATTTAAAAAGCATAATAACGATGCAATTGAAATAATTCTCAGTTGGTCTCTGTTCTTCTCTTAAATGTATATTTTCCGTTCTAAATAAACAGATAAAGCAATTTCTTCCATCAGTAATTTCGATTTTTATTTTTAAAAAACTTTTCAGTTTATTGGCACAACGATGTAGCAGTTTTTGTGACTTATCTTAATATTTCTAAATGTTCCCGGAGATGCAAGCCGGCGCGGGTGGCGTTCTTTACGAGCAGAGTTTGCGCAGCAGGAACCGCTCATTAAATGTCTTTAAGTGAGCTAAACTGTGTTTCGATCTTTAAATATCATCTGTTAGTTATTGAAAAAGCAGCGGAGGAAGCGGGCAGCTGCTGGACTGGAGTACCGCGGACAGAAGTAGGAAGGCGGCGTGAGGAAGCGGCTGCACAGCACGGAAAGTCATTACTGCGGCTTCTGGAATTGATGGAGAAGAGAGTTTGAGGTTGAATTTGTTTTTTGGATTTTAATCACTTTTCTTGTTAATGTTGTGATAATAATAAAACTAAAGGCGTTTAATGTGAGTTTATCTGTAAAGTTTTCTCTCGAATCTCCATCCGCTGTTAGATTTAAAAAGCTCATATCTCGATTCCTCAAACCTCCAGTCAGAGTTGGTTTTGACTTGAACTCTGTTTTGTTCATTAAGCGGATCCTCCGCTGTTTTCACCTGCATGCTGCATTTTCTAACTTCAGCTGCACGGTGCGGGGACGTGTTTTACCTCTGGGCCGCTGTGTTGGCGTCCAAAATCCCTGCGCCCTGCATCCAGGAGCGGACCGGGGTCATGCCGGTGGGGAGCGGCTCCTCCTTCATGGTCAGGCCCCCCCGGGGGAGGCTGTCCTGGATGGAGAACATCAGAATGTCCTTCTGGGAGCTTTTTATTCACCAGAAACAGGATGAAGAATAATCCTCCCTGTACCAGCCGCTCAAAGAAGCCAGAGGACCACCTGGATTAAGGTGGAGAAAATAGGAGTGATGAGGAGAAGGGGAGGAGGAGGAGGGAGGAGGCGCAACTGCGAGCGTCCCCAAAGTGCCGAGTACTGATCCAGAAAAGAGCCGCTGATTCCTCTGGGCTTCACCGGGCTTGGTATAGATCCCAGCCGCGGGTTGGAGAGAGGAGCACGGAGCAAGGAGAGCCGTAAAGAGGGTCCGGTGAGCCGGGGCGCACGAAGCCGGGATCAGAAAGAGGAGCAGCCACGGATCGAGAGGAAAGGAAAAGTGGAATAAAAAACGAGGCAGCGCTTCAAAAAGGGAGTAAAATGAAATGATTAGCAAACAAGAGGGAGGGACGGGCCGTTGAAGGCTGCTTCTCCCGGGGGAACAGGGGGATTGGGCAGCGAGAAATCTGCCCTCCCTCCCCGGCTCTTTATGGCTCCTCCGTCCCGGCGGAGAACTCATTCTTTCGGGCTCCACTGCTCCGCCAGTCCCGGGGGACTCGCGTAGACCCGGAGGGGGCGGGGACGCGACCATACAAGGAATGCTCATTTGAATACGGGCCACGCCCCTGGCGTCTGATTGGCTGTATCCTCTGATTGCGTCACTGTCCTTTTTAAAGCGCGCTGGAGGAATGGGATTCCTGGTGGTGGGCAGGGCACGCTGCAGAAAGAAGTCACCATGTGACAGCTGAGGGCCACCTGAGGATGGAGGAGCCCAGCATCAAGCAGCAGCAGGAAACGCTCTTAGAGGAGCCACACCTCCGGCTTTTGGTCCTGATCCACTCCTTTCAGCCTGCTTCATCACAGCGCTGCTCTTTTGCTCTCTATCCATTTATTGAAATAGTGCTTCACTTCACCCACACAACATAGATTTAGTTCACGTCAAATAAAACTTCCAAAGGTTCCACTGAAAATAACAGAAAACTGCATTTCATCAGGAATATTGTGTACGTTTTGACCATTTTAGTATTAAATGACTGCCCTGCATACTTTACTTCTTGTAGACTGCCCCCAATTAAGCCGAAACTCCACAGCAGCACTGATTAAATATTTATCCTCCTTCAGCCCACAGCCTTCCTCCTGGGGGGGGGGGAGGGGGGGGGGTAGATGATAATGAAGAGGACGACAGGCTAATTACAAACTCAACAGGTTCATCGATCATAAATTAAATCTTCCTACAGGTGTTTATTCCCATCATTTTGTGGATAAGGGGCTTTTCCTTTATATTTTGGTATTTCTAAAAACTGCTTTAGCCTTTAATTCCACAACCTGAAGACATTCTGAAGACCCTAAAACATGTACCCGCTTGTCAAATAGTAGCATTTAGGAAGAAATAATCTCCTTAAAGACAGAAATTACCACATGGAACTGTTGAGGGAACAACGGGAAATGTTCCCAAAAACAGAATATTTCCTACTAAAAGAACCACAAGAACGATCCAAAAATATCCCTTTGTTGTTGCTGTTGTTAAATATGCCTTCTTCAAGAACTCTGATCACAGGTTGGGGATCCCTTTAGAAACAAAGGTTATCTTCTGTAGCTCCATCATACCAGTCAGAGCATTATGTAAGTAGCTGCCCCCCTAATGCACCCCCTCCTCCACTCGTTACCTTACTCCCTCCTGAGACCATATGGGGGTTTTAAAATTCAGACCAGCTACCAGGACAGGTCTTAGCAGAACCTTTATGGTGACCCAAACTGTAATCTTATTTATAACAGATGAGAGTTTGCTCTGCAGCGCCTACTACAGACCTGGAGCGCCTCTTAGTGGATGGAAGGAGGAACTGCTATTGGATCAAATGGCTGCCGTTTGGACATTATGAATAATGAATTCTGATCATGTTTGGCACTTTCACGTCCTCGTAACTAAAACTTAAATCACACAGGTGATACCGAAATAAAAGCTGATGAAATAAAGATGGTGTTGTGATCAAAACTAAAAACCACAGTAAGGAACTGACCACAAAACGTCTCAAAGAAAATCTTCCACCAACTCAGAACATCCTGAGAATGGGTAAAATTGCACTCTGATATTTTCACATTTTGTACCCAAAAATATTAGGAATATGTTTAACTTTCAGAAAAACATATTTTCCCATCTTAGGCATTAGTTTTCTTTTAGTTTTCATCATTATTTCAAGATGTGGTCACTCTAATTTCTCAACCCCGTTATGGACACTTTTAAGGCTCTTTGAATATTATCATAAAATAAATTGGGAGAGAAATCAACATTTTCACAGATCAGATATCCCCCATACTAATTCAATCATTTTAAACTGAAAAATGACATAAAATCACACTTTTGCACCCTCTTATTTCCTGAAATGTGACTAATCGGGGAAATTTTAACCTAAAAATTGTAATCAAAATCAATTTCATATGATAGCTCTCAATATTTTAGATAAAAGTCAAGATATTAATTTTTTTTTCAACATTTAAAAAAATATATTTTATGAAATTGAAGGTGTGACGGGGTTGAGACTACACTGTAAATATCCGTAGAATTAACAGTGAATTCCTGTAAAATCCTGACATAAAAAAACTGTAGATGCAAAAACAATGAACCATTGTGTAATTTACAATGATAAACTGTAAAACTCCTAACCAAATGCAACTGTTCATTTTACAGTAAGAATATGTTGAATAGATCAGAATTTTTTTGTATAATTTGCAAATTAATGTAATTTAAACACAAATAAACAGTAATGCCAAAAAAAAGTCATACAGTTAAAATTACATCATTGCCCTGTTAAAAAAAAGTCAGTAGCCTAGGCTCTTTGGCACATTTCATAAAACGAGTTTTTTATGGAGCCAGATGGGTCTCGAAATCCACAAATGCACAAAAAAAATCCACACACACACAGGACAAGATCCGCGCATGCACAGGCCGATTCATACGTGCACAAAAAAATCCACCTGTGCACAAAAAAATCCACACGTGCACACAAAAATCCACCCGTGCACAAAAAAACCCACACATGCACAGGCCCGATTCATGCGTGAACAAAATAATCCACCCGTGCACAAAAAAATCCACCCGTGCACAAAAAAACCCACACGTGCACAGGCCCGATTCATGCGTGCACAAAAAAATCCACCCGTGCACAAAAAAATCCACCCGTGCACAAAAAATCCACACACACACAGAACAAGACCCACACATCCACAGCTCTAGGCTTTAAACCTCACAGCATTTGTGTGTGGATTTTTGAGACTGTCCTGCCGTCTCGGGATTCGCACAAGCATTTTTTTAAACAGAGAGTGGTTTGCAACCAATCAGAAGCCTCCCTTGTATAAGCCAATCACTGGAAAGTACTCCACGTGGGGTGACTTACTCATAAGCCAATCACATTCAACCTGTTCAGGAAGCGCGTACTATGAGCACAATGTGCTCTCAGGCTTCAGCGGGCAGCAGCCGTTTTTCTCCCTCTCTCCCCGCAGGTGTTTGCTCATGAGCGGAGGCGCCCAGCTGCAGGGGTCCGCCTCCACCCCTCCGGCCTCAGAGGCGACGTCGAAAGCCGCCTCTCTGCTCCCTTCAAGTCGCTCCGGATCCGCACGCAGCGATCCTTGGTCTCTGAGCTCACAACATCTAACTCCGCGGGCCTCTTCCGTCTGATCTCCAGCCGGCCAGCAGTGATTCCCTCCGAGCTCTCATCGGCCTCGCCGTTACCTGCTTCTCCTGTGCTCTGACGGCTGATGGACCCCGATTTCGGCCAGCGTCTGTCAGCTGCTCCCTCCTCTCGCACGCTGTGGGAACCAAGCACTCTTGAGAAATAAAAATCAATAAATTCCATCTCTTGTGATCAGCTAAGATAAAACGAATATAAAATCATGCAATAAATAACATCTGTAAGGCACACTTGTTTTTATTCCATTTTAATCTTGTCAGGGCTCAGCAGGCAGAGCCGTGCAGCTTTGCCGGCTCCGCGCTCTCCTCCTCTCCTTACTCACAGGTGACAGCAGTTGACCGGTGGGCGGGACTGTCACACCTGCAGCATGTTCAGCGGCGTCTCAGCGCACTATAAGATCAGCGCACGGACAGCGGGAGGATGCCAGAGTGTTACCTTGTCGCGGTATGCCTAAAGGCCATCAACCACCTCCTGAGCTTCAGACCCGTGAGTTCTTCCATCCCCGTTTTGGATCTAATCCTTGTCTCGTGTGTTTTCTCCAGTGTTCTTGGAACCTTTCTCTCGTGTGACTCTGCGCTGTGAAGACCAGGCTCCCGAATCCACATCCCGCTCAGATTCTGCTCTGGCGACCTTCCCCTCAAACTCGCTTGGTGGTACCAAGTTGGGCAAGAGTTTCCCCTTCCCGGATTCACCCTGGTCACTCCTGGTTCATTCCGGATCTCTGAACCCGCCGGCGCTGCTCGGACCCTGCCCAACCTCCGCTCACCGGTCACTCTGTCATCTGCTTCTCAAACATCAGCTGAGCCCATCTCACTCCCCCCGGCTTAATTCCTAGAGCTCCGTGGTAAGCGTACGTGTTTAGTTGTACTTTCCTTTAGCGTTAGTATCTGTTAACCGTTTTCCCCTTTACCTCACAGATCCCGTGTTACCTGCCCGAGTCGGTCCCTGCGTTTCCCCGGTTCTGAGATCCTCCCTGAATCCTAGCGTAAAGATCAATAAAAACTGTAAACTGCTTCCTGTTTGCCGGTGTTCTCTGCATGTGGGTCAGACATCTTAAACCAAACATGACAAATCTGTTAATTTTTTAAAGATATTTGTAAAGACAAAAGTTGGGATTTTTCTTCAATAGCTCCCTGGTCATGTGACTCAAAACCTGTGTTAAATTGTTCTATATTAGCCTGATGGGCCACACTTTTATTCCATTTTAAGCCTTTTTATATTAAGATTAATTTATAATTAAATATTTCTTCAATAGCTTCCAGGTCACTGACTCCAAATCTGTGTGAAATTGTTATACTACTTTAGCCAGATGAGGCACAGCCTTGATGTTGTTGAAACAAAGGACAGTTTCATTGACAACATTACTCTAAAGTGTTTATTTTGAACATTGAACTGAGTAAAGTTGCATATTGGAAGCAGATGACAGAGTGAGCGGAGGTTGGGCAGGGTCCGAGCAGCGCCGGCGGGTTCAGAGATCCGGAATGAACCAGGAGTGACCAGGGTGAATCCGGGAAGGGGAAACTCTTGCCCAACTTGGTACCACCAAGCGAGTTTGAGGGGAAGGTCGCCAGAGCAGAATCTGAGCGGGTTGTGGATTCGGGAGCCTGGTCTTCACAGCGCAGAGTCACACGAGAGAAAGGTTCCAAGAACACTGGAGAAAACACACGAGACAAGGATTAGATCCAAAACGGGGATGGAAGAACTCACGGGTCTGAAGCTCAGGAGGTGGTTGATGGCCGTTAGGCATACCGCGACAAGGTAACACTCTGGCATCCTCCCGCTGTCCGTGCGCTGATCTTATAGTGCGCTGAGACGCCGCTGAACATGCTGCAGGTGTGACAGTCCCGCCCACCGGTCAACTGCTGTCACCTGTGAGTAAGGAGAGGAGGAGAGCGCGGAGCCGGCAAAGCTGCACGGCTCTGCCTGCTGAGCCCTGACAAGATTAAAATGGAATAAAAACAAGTGTGCCTTACAGATGTTATTTATTGCATGATTTTATATTCGTTTTATCTTAGCTGATCACAAGAGATGGAATTTATTGATTTTTATTTCTCAAGAGTGCTTGGTTCCCACAGCGTGCGAGAGGAGGGAGCAGCTGACAGACGCTGGCCGAAATCGGGGTCCATCAGCCGTCAGAGCACAGGAGAAGCAGGTAACGGCGAGGCCGATGAGAGCTCGGAGGGAATCACTGCTGGCCGGCTGGAGATCAGACGGAAGAGGCCCGCGGAGTTAGATGTTGTGAGCTCAGAGACCAAGGATCGCTGCGTGCGGATCCGGAGCGACTTGAAGGGAGCAGAGAGGCGGCTTTCGACGTCGCCTCTGAGGCCGGAGGGGTGGAGGCGGACCCCTGCAGCTGGGCGCCTCCGCTCATGAGCAAACACCTGCGGGGAGAGAGGGAGAAAAACGGCTGCTGCCCGCTGAAGCCTGAGAGCACATTGTGCTCATAGTACGCGCTTCCTGAACAGGTTGAATGTGATTGGCTTATGAGTAAGTCACCCCACGTGGAGTACTTTCCAGTGATTGGCTTATACAAGGGAGGCTTCTGATTGGTTGCAAACCACTCTCTGTTTAAAAAAATGCTTGTGCGAATCCCGAGACGGCAGGACAGTCTCAAAAATCCACACACAAATGCTGTGAGGTTTAAAGCCTAGAGCTGTGGATGTGTGGGTCTTGTTCTGTGTGTGTGTGGATTTTTTGTGCACGGGTGGATTTTTTTGTGCACGGGTGGATTTTTTTGTGCACGGGTGGATTTTTTGTGCACGCATGAATCGGGCCTGTGCATGTGTGGGTTTTTTTGTGCACGGGTGGGTTTTTTTGTGCACGGGTGGATTTTTTTGTGCACGGGTGGATTTTTTTGTGCACGCATGAATCGTGCCTGTGCATGTGTGGGTTTTTTTGTGCACGGGTGGATTTTTTTGTGCACGTGTGGATTTTTTTGTGCACAGGTGGATTTTTTTGTGCACGTATGAATCGGCCTGTGCATGCGTGGATCTTGTACTGTGTGTGTGTGGATTTTTTTGTGCATTTGTGGATTTCGAGACCCATCTGGCTCCATAGTTTTTGCCTCGGCAACCGCCCGAGCCGCATGTCGCTTGGACTGCCGATACCCATCAGCTGCCTCTGGAATCCCACAGGCAGGGAGCACTGAGTCCATTAATGGTACTCATCAAAAGGGGTCTTTGGGCTGCGCTTTGTCTGATCCCTAACCTAATTTCGTTTACCATTTCGTAAAACTCTAAACCAAATAAAACGGTTAATGTGTTTAAAAGACAATACTTTTTTTAGAATAAATTAGGAAAGGGAAGCTTTATGTAGGTCTAGTTAACATGAGATGCCTATTCATGATGATATTTGAATGGAAAACGCAGCTGAATCAAACCATGGCCATCTGGAAGAGGACTTATTGAATCGATTCGCTGCTCTACATATATTGGAATTTTTCATGGAACCAACCATTGGTAAGTAAACAATTCTATTTTCTGTTTATTCCTGCTATGTAGGATAGTTTATTTTACAAATACTTTGTTCTTTGCAGGAGAATATCAAATTATTTTGGTTCAAATGTTAGCTCCGCCCATTCACAGGCTGTAGTTGCGCTTCAGCGTCAACGTCCCACACAGTGGTTACTAGCTAGGTTGGTACACGTGCGTGTTCGGCTCTCTGGCAGTGGCACTTAACTGTCACCAAGTTCGAGTAAGTAATGTCTCTGGTTCGAGCATCAGGTTAAGTCAAAAGACAATTTTGTGAAACAAAACGGTGCGTTTTTATTGATTTCACTGGCTGATAGGCGGACAATTGACAACTTCACATTGCTACTGGCTGCTAGCAGCTAATAGCTATTTTGCCTGTTTCAAGCTCCCCACGCCATGATAATAAAGTAAAAAATCTTGGTGTTATTTTTGACCAAGACATGTCATTTAAATCCCATATTAAACAGGTTTCCAGAGTTTCCTTTTTTCACCTCCGGAATATCGCCAAAATTAGAAACATTCTGTCCAGGGGTGATGCTGAAAAACTAGTGCATGCATTTGTTACTTCAAGGCTGGATTATTGTAATTCTTTACTATCAGGAAGTCCACAAAATGCAGTTCGAAGTCTTCAGCTGATCCAAAATGCTGCGGCAAGAGTTCTGATGAAAATCAACAAGAGGGATCATATTTCTCCAATTTTAGCTTCCCTTCATTGGCTTCCTGTTAAATCAAGAATAGAATTTAAAATTCTTCTTCTAACGTATAAAGCCCTTAATAATCAAGCTCCAT
Source organism: Fundulus diaphanus (assembly GCA_037039145.1). NCBI lineage: Eukaryota > Metazoa > Chordata > Actinopteri > Cyprinodontiformes > Fundulidae > Fundulus > Fundulus diaphanus. Next base: position 62,757,504 of record CM073125.1, read on the forward strand.
CATATATCAGAGCTCTGATTACTCCGTATGTTCCTAACAGAGCACTTCACTCTCAGACTGCAGGTCTGCTGGTGGTTCCTAGAGTCTCTAAAAGTAGAATGGGAGGCAGATCCTTTAGCTATCAGGCTCCTCTCCTGTGGAACCAACTCCCAGTTTTGGTCCGTGAGGCAGACACCCTATCTATTTTTAAGACTAATCTTAAAACATTCCTTTTTGACAAAGCTTATAGTTAGAGTGGCTCATGTTACCCTGAGCTACCTCTATAGTTATGCTGCTATAGGCTTAGGCTACTGGAGGACATCAGGGTCTAATTTTCTCACTCTACTGATTTCTACTGTTCTTCATTCTACGGTTCTCCAGTTTTGCATTGTATTACATTGAAATGACTGTCGTCATTTCAGCTTTTAACTTTTTGCTCTCTCTCTTTTTCTTCATAGTAGGTACACCTGGTCTGGCGTTCTGTTAACTTTGACATCATCCAGAGAAGACGGCTCACCCGTTACTACCATCTAATGTAGAACAGATTACTAGATCAATGTGTGCTTCTGTGCTTTTTTGTCTCTCTTGTTGTGTCTCTGCTCTGTCTTCTGTAACCCCAGTCGGTCGAGGCAGATGACCGTTCATACTGAGCCCGGTTCTGCCGGAGGTTTTTTTTCCCCGTTAATGGGTGGTTTTTCTTCCCACTGTCGCTTCATGCTTGCTCAGTATGAGGGATTGCAGCAAAGCCATGTACAATGCAGACGACTCTCCCTGTGGCTCTACGGTTCCCCAGGAGTGAATGCTGCTTGTCAAGACTTTGATGCAATCAACTGGTTTCCTTATATAGGACATTTTGACCAATCTGTATAATCTGACCCAATCTGTATAATATGATTGAACTTGATTTTGTAAAGTGCCTTGAGATGACATGTTTCATGATTTGGCGCTATATAAATAAAATTGAATTGAATTCATTGTCATTTTTGCGGGAGAACATTGCACACGTTAAAGGGTTATGTGTTGCATTGTAGGGTTCATAGAAACGAACCACGCTGCGTGTTCAAGTGTGAGAGTACTGACTGCAGGCAGACATTTTGTACATATGCATAATTTAAGTGTCACTTCTATCGAAAGCACAATATCCCAGCGCCGTTTGCTAATGCTAACACAGCCATTATATCAAGTTTTATTTGCGCCATGTCACTGTGTTCAGACCGATTTCAGACTGTGCAGGAACTTCTTGTACACTTAAAAAAAAATTAGTGGAGGGAAGATCTGTAAAGTGTCCTGTGGCAGGTTGTCAAAGCACATTTACTTTAAAAACCTCATTTACAGCACACTTGTCTAGGAAACATCCACAATGTTCAGTGAATAACATAAATGATATTTACCGGGAAATCGCACCCCAGTCCTCTGCCATTGCTTGTGAAGAGGCTTCCCAGACTTTAGATGGTGCAACAGAAGAAGCTACTACACTACCGCAGAATTTCGATGAAACCTTTCTTCGGAATGTTTGCTTGTTCTATCTAAAACTGCAAGGACAGCTCCTACTTCCAGCGTCAACGATACAGATAATTGTTGAAGAGATGCAAAATCTGCATGAATTAGGCCTTCCGGCGGCGCCCCTGGCGGCAGCAGCCGAACACAGCTCCTGTACCAACTCGCGGACTTTTTGCATAAAAATGCCGCCAAACTCGCTGGAAACCACTCATCTACCCAGCCGATCAGTACTTGACCGCGAGCGCCTGTTGGAGTTACGGTCAAGTTGTGTTTTTGGACTTTTAAATACCACGCTCGACTGCTTACGTGACTGTGGCGTCCTACGGAGACCAGCCCCGGAGGCCTGTGAAGCGGCGGCCTCGACGAGCAGCTCACGCCGGTGGAGAGCGACGCGAAAGCGGTGTAGCCGGCCGAAGAAGCGCGGTTGCCGAGGAGGCTTAGCAGCGAGGCTAAAGGCTAACCCATTCAGACCACCGCTACCATCCATCTGGCTTTCCAACGTTCGCTCACTGGACAACAAAATGGACCATTTACAACTCGAGCTCTCTGCAAAGAGGGAGTTTAGAGACTGCTGCGCTCTCATTCTGACCGAAACATGGCTCACCTCATCAATCCCGGACAACGCCGTTAGCCTGGAGGGGCTCGCTACTTTCCGCGCCGACAGACAAACAGAACTCTGCGGTAAGTCCCGAGGTGGAGGACTCTGCGTTTACATCAATAACACCTGGTGTAAAAATGCTAGATTAGTCTCAAGTTTCTGCTCTCCGGACATTGAGCTGCTGACTGTTAGCTGCAGACCATTTTATCTGCCCAGAGAGTTCACTGTTGTTATCATCGCAGCGGTTTACGTCCCTCCCAGCGCTAATACTAAAGATGCTATGGGTGTTCTCTATCTATGTCCTCACAGACATTTTTAACACCTCGCTGGACCAAGCCATAGTGCCAGCATGCTTCAAGTCTGCCTCCATCATTCCTGTGCCGAAGAAACCTCAAGTCACCTGTTTCAACGACTACCGGCCTGTTGCACTGACTCCCATCATGATGAAGTGCTTTGAAAGGCTGGTAAAGGAACACATCGTCTCCAGTCTCCCCCCAACACTCGACCCGTTCCAGTTTGCCTACCGACGGAACCGCTCCACTGAGGACGCCATCTCCTCCGCTCTTCACCTGAGCCTGGCACACCTGGAGGAGAAGAACACGCACGTGCGGATGCTGTTCCTGGACTTCAGTTCAGCGTTCAACACCATCATCCCACAACATCTGGTGGGAAAACTGGAGCATCTGGGCTTCAACACACCCCTACGAAACTGGCTGCTAGACTTCCTCACCAACAGACCTCAGTCAGTCCGGGTCGGACAGAACACCTCTGATGTCATCACCCTCAGCACGGGCTCCCCTCAGGGCTGCGTCCTGAGCCCCCTGCTGTTCACACTGATGACACACGACTGCGTCCCCAGGTCCACCACCAATCACATCGTGAAGTTTGCAGACGACACAACGGTGGTGGGTCTGATCAGAGACGACAACGACCAGGACTACAGAGAGGAGGTGGAGCAGCTGGTGGCCTGGTGCAGAGACAACAGCCTGATCCTGAACGTGGAGAAGACGAAGGAGATCATCGTCGACTTCAGGAAAAACCGGCCTCACCATGCTCCACTGCTCATCAACAACTCAGCGGTGGAGGTGGTCAGCAGCACCAAGTTCCTGGGGGTGCACATCACGGACAACCTCACCTGGACTGTGAACACCACGTCACTGGTGAAGAGGGCACAAAAGCGACTGTACTTTCTGCGGAGGATGAGAAGAGCCCACCTGCCCCCGCCCATCCTCACGACCTTCTACAGAAGCACCATAGAGAGTATTCTGACCAGCTGTCTCTCTGTGTGGTGTGGAGGCTGCAGTGCCTCCGACTGGAAGAACGTGAGGAGAGTGGTGAGGACAGCAGAAGGGATCATCGGGGCTCCTCTTCCCTCCATTAAAGACATTTCATCGCAGCGCTGTGTGTCTCGAGCCCGTAACATCCTCAGGGACCCCTCACACCCCCACCATAGACTATTCTCCCTGCTGCCCTCTGGAAAGAGGTTCCGCTGCATTCGCTGCAGGTCCACTAGGTTCTGCAAAAGCTTCTTCCCTGCTGCCATTAGACTGTTGAACTGCTGAACTGCTGAAGTATAAAAACTGTGTACCACACTCGACTCGCTGATTTGCACATTTGCACATTGTATTGTATCCTGCAAAATTGCTGCTGCACCTTACCGGGAAACGTACTGCAAAACTGTGTACAATGCAACTGTCTACTTTTAAATCACTGCTGCACCTTACTGCATATTTGTTTACATTGTTTTACATTGTTTACATTTCAACTGCCTACTGTTCACTGCTGCACTTTATCCGGAAGTCAATTGAAACTTATCCTGTAAGTGACTGCGATTTATCACTGCACTTTATCCTGTACTGTAATTCACCGCAAGGTATCCTGTAGAGTTACTGCAATCTTTCTGAGCTGTGTGAAAACGAAATTTCGTTCTGTATGCACTCTGTGTATACAAAATGACAATAAAGAAAGTCTAAGTCTAAGTCTAAGTCTTGATTACACTTCGAGCAAATTACACTCTCTCTTGAAAGATGAATTAAATCTAACTGATGATGCGATGGGGAAAGTCTTTGATTGTATTAAGGATTCTGATCTGTTCTCTTCATCTCACAAAGGCCAACTAAGAACAACCTATTGAAGAGCTCAGACATTCAAACACATGTTCAATTATGTAGAGCCCAAAGTAGTAAGATTTGGATATGATGAGAATAATTCAATTAAATTTTCAATTCAATTTTATTTATATAGCGCCAATTCATGAAACATGTCATCTCAAGGCACTTTACAAAGTTAAGTTCAATCATATTATACAGATTGGGTCAGATTATACAGATTGGTCAAAAATGTTCCTATATAAGGAAACCAGTTGATTGCATCAAAGTCCCGACAAGCAGCATTCACTCCTGGAGAAGCGTAGAGCCACAGGGAGAGTCGTCTGCATTGTACATGGCTTTGCTGCAATCCCTCATACTGAGCAAGCATGAAGCGACAGTGGAAAGAAAAAACACCCGTTAGCGGGAAGGAAAAACCTCTAGCAGAACCGGGCTCAGTATGAACGGTCATCTGCCTCGACCGACTGGGGGTTACAGAAGACAGAGCAGAGACACAACAAGAGAGACAAAAAGCACAGAAGCACACATTGATCTAGTAATCTGTTCTACATTAGATGGTAATAGTCGGTGATCTGTCCTCCCTGGATGATTTCACAGTCAACAGAACGTCAGACCAGGTGTACCTACTATGAAGAAAAAAGAGAGAGAACAAAAAGTTAAAAGCTGAAATGACAACAGTCATTTCAATGTAATGCAATGCAAATCTGGAGAACAGTAGACTGGAGAACAGTAAAAATCAGTAGAGTGAGAAAAATAGGCCCTGTTGTCCTCCAGTAGCCTAAGCCTATAGCAGCAAAACTATAAAGGTAGCTCAGAGTAACATGAGCCACTCTAGTTATAAGCTTTGTCAAAAAGGAAGGTTTTAAGATTAGTCTTAAAAGTAGACAGGGTGTCTGCTTCACGGACCAAAACTGGGAGTTGGTTCCACAGGAGAGGAGCCTGATAGCTAAAGGATCTGCCTCCCATTCTACTTTTAGAGACTCTAGGAACCACAAGCAGACCTGCAGTCTGAGAGCGAAGTGCTCTGTTAGGAACATACGGGGTAATCAGAGCTCTGATATATGATGGAGCTTGATTATTAAGGGCTTTATACGTTAGAAGAAGAATTTTAAATTCTATTCTTGATTTAACAGGAAGCCAATGAAGGGAAGCTAAAATTGGAGAAATATGATCCCGCTTGTTGATTTTCATCAGAACTCTTGCTGCAGCATTTTGGATCAGCTGAAGGCTTTGAACTGCATTTTGTGGACTTCCTGATAGTAAAGAATTACAATAGTCCAGCCTTGAAGTAACAAATGCATGGACTAGTTTTTCAGCATCACTCCTGGACAGAATGTTTCTAATTTTGGCGATATTCCGGAGGTGAAAAAAGGAAACTCTGGAAACCTGTTTAATATGGGATTTAAATGACATGTCTTGGTCAAAAATAACACCAAGGTTTTTTACTTTATTACCAGAGGCCAAGATAATGGCATCCAGATTAAGTGATTGGTTAAGAAGTTTATTCTTTGAGGACTCTGGCCCAAAGATTACAACTTCGGTCTTGTCAGAATTTAAGTGCAGGAAATTTAAAGTCATCCAGCTTTTGATGTCATCAAGACATGACTGCAGTCGAAGTAATTGATTGGATTCATCAGGATTTATGGATAAATATAGCTGAGTGTCATCAGCATAACAGTGGAAATTAATCCCATGCTGTCTGATAATTTTGCCGATCGGAAGCATATATATAGTAAAGAGAATTGGTCCAAGGACTGAACCCTGTGGTACTCCACAGGTGACCCTAGAGTTTGAGGAAGATTTATTATTAACATGAACAAACTGGAATCTGTCCGACAGATAAGATTTAAACCAGCCTAATGCTTTCCCCTTAATCCCTACAGTATGTTCAAGTCTTTGTAGGAGAATATTGTGATCAACTGTATCAAATGCAGCACTAAGATCTAACAGGACAAGTACAGACACAAGTCCATTATCTGAGGCCATGAGAATATCATTAGTGGCCTTCACCAGAGCCGTTTCAGTGCTATGATGAGCTCTGAAGCCTGACTGAAACTCCTCAAGTAGGTCATTGCTTTGTAAATGTTCACAAAGTTGATTAGCAACTACTTTCTCAAGAATTTTAGATAAGAAAAGAAGATTAGATATAGGTCTGTAGTTTACTAGCTCATCTTGATCAAGAGAAGGTTTCTTAAGTAAAGGTTTAATAACAGCTACTTTAAAAACCTGTGGTACATATCCATTTACTAAGGATAGATTAATCATGTCTAAAATAGGACCACTGATCAAAGGGAATACCTCCTTAAACAACTTAGTTGGAATTGGGTCTAACATACAGGTAGAAGGTTTAGATGAAGCTAAGATTTTAGATAGCTCAGAAAGCTCTACTGCTTCTAAACAGTTCAGACACAGCGCAGGTTCTAAAGATTCCTCCAATGCTGCCTTACTTACTGGGGATGAGGTAATCATGTTTGGGAGGATGCCAATTATTTTATTTTTAATGGCATCAATTTTATTTATGAAGAATCCCATAAAATCATTACTACTAAGAGCTAAGGGAATGGATGGATCCACAGAGCTGCAGCTCTGAGTAAGTTTGGCAACTGTACTAAAGAGAAATCTAGGATTATTTTTATTCTCTTCAATTAATGATGAAAAATATGCTGCTCTAACTCTGTGAAGGGTCTTGTTATACAACAATAGACTGTCCCTCCAGATTAGGTAGGATTCCTCTTGGTGTGTAGAGCGCCATTTTCTCTCCAATTTCCTAACATTGTGCTTCAAGGAACGCAGCTCTGAATTAAACCAGGGAGCCAGCTTCCTGTGAATTATCAACTTCTTTTTCAAGGGAGCTACATTGTCTAATGCAGAACGCAATGAGGAAGTCACACTGTTAGCAAATGTATCTATTTGTGAATGGGAAGAAACAGCATTGCTGCCATCTACAGGGCATTTCTGCAATACTGAGGATATTAAAAGGGGGACAGACTCTTTAAGTTTTGATACAGCATTATCCGATAAAGATCTACTATAATGGAACCCTCTTTTGGGGGTGGAGAAATCAGTTAGATTAAACTCAAATATTATTAAAAAATGATCAGATAGGATAGGGTTGTGAGAGAATACTGTTAATTCTTCACAATCAATGCCATATGTCAGCACAAGGTCCAAAGTATGGAGCCGAGAGTGCGTTGGCTTATGCACATTTTGAGCAAAACCAATTGAATCTAGGACAGTTTTAAAGGCTACACTAAGGTTATCACATTCAGTGTCAACATGGATGTTAAAATCACCCACTATAATAACTTGTCAGTATTTAACACCAAATAAGATAAGAAGTCTGACAGCTGATCCAAAAACTGAGTGTAAGGGCCTGGTGGACGATACAAAACAATAAACAGAAGAGGTTTTATTCGCTTTGCAGTTTGGATGAGGGAAACTGAGGGTTAAATGTTCAAAAGAACTGTAGTTATTAATTGGCCTGGGACTAATTAATAAATCAGACTGAAAGATGGTTGCCACTCCTCCTCCTCTTCCCACAGATCTGGGAATGTGGAAATTTGAATAACTGGAGGGAGTTGACTCATTTATACTAACGTAGTCCTCTTGTAGCCAGGTTTCTGTGAGACAAAACAAATCAATCTGATTATCAGAAATCAATTCATTAACTAACAAAGTCTTTGGAGGGAGAGACCTTATATTTAATAGACCACATTTAATTCTTTTATTTTTTGGTTCAAAGTGATCCGTATGGATTTTTATTAGATTTTTATGATTTGTTCCCTTTAGATCAGTTTTTGATCTGTTAAGTTTTGGCCGTGGGAAAGACACCGTCTCAATAGGATAATGGGTGGGTAACAGTACAGAAACTGCAGAGAGGTGTGTTAAACTACGGCTCTGCTTCCTGGTCTGGACCCTGGGTTGTCAGCATTTAGGAGAACTAATAAATCCGGCCAGATTCCTAGAAAGAAGAGCTGCACCATCCAAAGTGGGATGAATGCCGTCTCTCCTGATCAGACCAGGTTTTCCCCAGAAAGTTTGCCAGTTATCAATGTAGCCCACGTCGTTTTCTGGACACCACCTAGACAACCAGCGGTTGAATGATGACATGCGGCTAAACCTGTCATCACTGGTCAGATCAGGCAGGGGACCAGAGAAAATTACAGATTCCGATATTGTTTTAGCAAACTCACACACCGAAGCAACACCAACTTTGGTGACCTCTGATCGGCGTGACCGGGTGTCATTACCGCCAGCGGGAATAACAATCTTACTGTATTTACGCTTATCCTTAGTCAGCAGTTTTAGGTAGGATTCTATGTCGCCCGTTCTGGCCCCTGGTAGGCATTTAACTATAGTCCCTGGTTTCTTTAGTGCCACGTTTCTTAATACGGAGCTGCCAATAATTAAGGTCGGCTCCTCGGCGAGACTGTCGCTCAGAGGGGAAAATTTATTAGAAACGCAGATGGGTTGGTGGTGATCTGGGGGCTGAAATCTAGAGCTATGCTTACTACGAACCGTCACCCAGCCGGCCTGCTTAACCGGTTGTTCGAGTGCGGCTGTTGGTTCGCTACGTGAAGTTACTCTTTGTGGCTCCGCGCTAGCAAAGGAGCGGCTATCAGCTGGTTTTTCAACAGCACGGAGCCGGGTCTCCAGTTCTGACACCCTCGACTCCAAAGCTACAAAAATACTACATTTATTACATGTACCATTATCACTAAAGGAGGCAGAGGAATAACTAAACATCTGACACAGAGAGCAGCAGATAGGAGACTTAGTCAGAGACGGAGAAGCCATTACGAGGCTAAGGCTTGGCTAGCGCTAGGCTAACGCTAGGCTAAAGCTATGCTAGCGCCCTGTTATCACGCCAAAGAACAAACCGTGTGAAACACGAGGAGTTCCCAAACGTGATGAGCAGCCACAGAAAATGTTTTAAACGTGCTTATGTTTGGAAACAGATGTTACAGCAAAGAGGTTTAAAGATAAAAAGCGAGAGAGCCTGGAGCAAAAATCCGTCGTTCACACAGCAACAACAGGAAGTGACACAATATGCCTTACCGCAAACAGGAAGTCCGGTCCTTAATATGAGACAAAGAAATGCTTATTACATACCTGTGAAGCAAACATTGATTAGCTTGTTAGAATCAGAATTTTGGAAAAAATCAGTGTTGCAACGGTCTAATGAAAAAGATGCATGCGTTCTTGGTGACATTTGTGACGGACAGGCCTTCAAGTCCAACCCGTTCTTCACTGCAAACCCAGGAGGCCTGCAACTTATTTTATACCAAGATGCATTTGAAGTAGTCAACCCTCTTGGGTCAGCAAAAAAGGCATACAAAGTTCTCGCTGTTTATCTTTCTGTTGCAAATTTGCCCGTTCATGTGCGGTCCAACGCGGATCACATGTCCCTAGTCTTGCTGTGTGGAGAGAATGAACTAAAAAAGTTTAGATGTGCTAAAGTATTTGCTGACATGTTGTCGGATTTGAAAGATTTAGAAGAAAATGGAATCACTGTAGGAGGGGAAACAGTCCATGGGGCTTTGTACTGTATAGCTGGGGATAATTTAGGTTCACATGGCATTGGAGGGTTTACCGAAAACTTCAGTTGCTCAGGTTATTTTTGCAGGTACTGTGAGGTCACCAGAGACGAATTTAAGAAAGAATCCAATCTTTGCGGCCGGCAACGAACTGCTGATTCCTACAACGCTGCTGTCGCCTCTCTGAGGAGAGCAGAGAGGTCAAAGGAATAAAACTGAAGTCAGTTTTCAATGATTTGTCAAACTTTCATGTATGCCAACCTGGTCTCCCACCGTGTTTAGGCCATGACATTTTTGAGGGAGTTTTGTCCTATGATCTTGGTCTGTACTTGAATTATTTCATCAAAGAAATGAAATGGTTCAAATGTACCCTTTTGAACAGACGAATCAAACAATTCAAGTTCAAAGGTTCAGATGCTCTCACCAAGCCATGCACTGTCAAATCTGGTACACTCAAACTCTCTGGTCAAGCTGTCCAGAATTGGAACTTTTTGAGGTTGCTGCCTGTTTTGATTGGTGACAAGGTGCAAAATGCTGATGATGACATGTGGCAATTGACTCTTCAGCTGAAAGATATTGTTGATCTGGTTTGTGCGCAGAAGATTTCAACATCACAGGTAGCTTATCTTGAAATCATAATCCAAGAGTATCTGGATTCAAGGAAGCGTTTGTTTCCTCAGAGTACTCTAAAACCAAAGCACCATTACATGAGACATTATCCCTCTCTAATTCTCAAATTTGGCCCCCTTATCAGGTTATGGACGATGCGTTTCGAAAGCAAACACAGCTATTTCAAGTGATGTGCCAGGCATTTGAAAAACTTTAAGAACATTTGCCTGACTCTTTCTGAAAGGCATCAGATGTTTCAGGCATATGTCTTGGCAGGACCAGGATGTAGTGTGCTTCTGCAAATTAAAAATGGTTGTGCTTTTATTCCCAACCTTTACAGTGACAGAGTCAATCATGCTGTTAGTGCATTTGGGTTTTCAGAGAATGATGCCATTGTCTCCACAGAAATTCAGTACAAAGGCACAGCATACAAGAAGGGTGATTTCCTAGTCTTGAATGAGTCCATGGAATTTGGGGAGCTTGTCATCACTTTAATTAAGGATAATGCCACTGTGTATTTTCTTATGGACACACACAAATCTGACCACCTCCCTAAATACCACCTGTATGCTGTGACACAACAAAGTACCAGAATGCAGTGTGTTAACATTAATGCCTTGGTAGATTTTTACCCATTGACATCATACATTGTTGATGGACACCGAGTCATTCCACTGAAACAGTGTTTTGTCAAACTGATTCTTGCTATGTTTGAATAAGTGAAGCACAAGGATTTTTAGACATTAAGTGTAGTTTGCAAATTGTTCACAATGAAACACAGTGGTTAATATTGAAATATTGACAAATGCTTCTATTCTGAGTTTTCGGTTGTTGCTGGAGCTGCTCCCCTACACCCCTACAATGGCTTCATAGGTGCACTCAGACTGTTTGAACTGCTCCAGCAACAGCCGAAAACTTGGAACAGAAGCATTTGTCAACATTTCATGAGCCATTGCATTTCTTCTTAAACAATCTGCAAACTATTCCATTCAATTCAATTTTATTTATATAGCGCCAATTCATGAAACATGTCATCTCAAGGCACTTTACAAGTTAAATTCAATCATATTATACAGATTGGGTCAGATTATACAGATTGGTCAAAAATGTTCCTATATAAGGAAACCAGTTGACCGCATCAAAGTCCCGACAAGCAGCATTCACTCCTGGAGAAGCGCAGAGCCACAGGGAGAGTCGTCTGCACTGTACACGGCCCCGCTGCAATCCCTCATACTGAGCAAGCATGAAGCTAGGCTTAATGTCTACAAAATACTAACTTTAAAAACTAATAAAAACATTAAAAGTTGTCGTCAAATTAGTAGAACATATTTTCAGCATAGTTGGTCAAAAATGGTAAATGGAATGACAAGTTCAAAGTTTTTAATTTCCAGTGATTGTAGTTTGGACCCATTTCATATTGGAGTTAGAGTTGTGTCTAATATGAATGCAATCCACAGTGTTCCTAAATAAATGTATCAGGTACTTTTTGCATGTATTATTTCCTTTTATGGCTTTAATGCAAATTGTAGAGATGTCCGAATCATTTCTATGCTCCGCCATCACGGATGCCTTGCCTGACCTTCCAGAAGTATCAAAGGACATATTACAAGAAACTCTTCAATCCCTAGGGATAGAGACCAATGATGACTTTCGGTTTGTTAATGAAGAAGATTTATTGTCAGCCTTGAGGCCTATACAAGCCCGGAAGCTGGTTGCTGCATGGAGTCTGAAATGTGAGTCTATCATTGTTGTTATCAGTTATCAACATGGCTATAAAGTTCAGTTAAAATATAAAACAACCATTATGTCTATCTTGTATGTGTGCTTTTAAAGGCCAGGCCCAAGAAAGTGCTTCTTCAAGCCTTACTGCCTCACCAGGACCTTACCCATCCGTGATGTGTCAGTCGCCAATTTCAACGTCGTCGTCCAGCAGCGGTCAGAGCCCACAGGGCAGTTTTCCAGACTCATTCATGATAACATGGAGGAAGTTCCCCGAGGCTTTGACGCAGGCTTTGGAGAGAGGAAAACGTCCAAGTCCAAGTTTGAGGAAAGAGATGGTGAGAATTGTGGTCCGTGAAATGATGAAAGTAACCCCTTCACTATGTAAAAGGAACGTTGTTGATGTGGCTAGGAAATTAGTGGCCAAATACCCCAAATCACTGCAAGATGTCATTGAGGGTGACATAATTGGCACAGGGTACTACTCCCTTGTGAAACAAATTCAAAATCGGATCGAAAATGTCAAAAGACCTACAACACCTAAAATAAAAAGAACACATGACTCTGACACTGACGAAATCCCCCCTGAAAAACGGGCAGCGATTCAAGACACCTATGGGTGCATCCGTTGGCATGTCAAGTTTCTGCCCCTTGGAGAAACAGCTGATAGCCAGCAGCAAAAGAAAGATGATCTTAAAAATCTTTTTAGTCAGAATGAGCAAAGCCCAGGTCCTGTAAAGATGCTTCTGAAGTCCACATTCTACACCCAGCGACAAGAGGTGAACCAAGGAAAGGACGTGAAGTACCTCCTGGAGAACTGGCCATATTGATTTTGTGAAATTGGCATGGCTGTTCACTTTAACGAGCTCACTGGAGTGGACCTAAAGGAAACCTTCCTAAAGAATATGGAATAGAAGGGGGAAAGGGTTAGGTATGAAGACTGACGCCCCCTCCTGAATGAAGGGGGTCTAGCACGGGCCATCCGACTAGGCTCACCCGGCGGAGGGCCCCTTTGGGGTTGGCGGAGTCGTCTCCGTCAGCCATTGTTTTTATTGGTTTTTAAGGGTAAGTATTTTTAGATAAGCAAACAACTAAGGGAGGGTTTCCATAAGGGAAACTAGACGTAAAAGTAAAGGTGAGTATTTATGTTTTTTAGGATTTTTTAGCTTTTTTAGAAAAAATAACCAAACAAAAAAAATAAAAAATTTTTTTAGAAAATAAACATGCTTGAATTAGAAGCCAAATGAATCAAATCAATTGTGAGCCGTGACGACGTTTCAACCTATATAAGGTCTTCTTCAGGTCTGGCACACATGAAAAAGGTAGGTCTGCTCTCATCGGCTGCTTGGGCTTATCTGAAGAGCAAAGGGAATGAGCCTCCTTATATAGGTTTTGACTCCACCCCCAGATGACTGAGTTGAGTGTAGTTTTAAAATTTGTAGATAAGTAAATGAAATGAAATGCAGGTAGGCAGACCCGGCGGCATGGGCGGGCATTGGGGGGCCGTGCCCGCCCTGTGAGCCAGCTGTGCCCGCCCTGGACTGGAAGCTGTCTTTTGTTTTTATATATATACCTCGGAGTGGCCATCGTTCTATTAGTACTATCTTATGTCAATCATACAATTTAACCGATCAAATCAACGACTGAAGGCAACATGCTAGCCAATCACAGATGGAGAGGGGCGGGACACTGAGTTATAGCCTTCAGTCGCCGACGCGGTGTTCGGCTGTGGTCACCGTCGGTGTCGGTAGAGCGGGATGGAAATTTGGTCTGATTACCAAACAATTACAAGAAGTGACAACGAAGCAGACAAGAGCGAGCTGGAAGCAGCGCGATTAATCTGTTTGAAATGTCAGCACTGAAGTCTAAAGTGGAGTAAACATTGACGCTAGGAGGGTTAGCTAGGACAGTTAGCAGCACCAGGAGCAGTACAGAGCAGAAATACTGCCAAACTGGAGAAACTTGGGTTACTTGCAGACAGAAGGGAACTCTGCTTTGTTCTGCTCCTTGCGCTCAATACCTGCTGTAATTACAGAACCTCTTTTAGTGTGAATTTTTACTTCAGTCAGTGTTCAGCCTGATCTCATGCTAATAAGCGTGTAGCTTATGCTGGACTTTGAGTCAAGACACAGCACTACAGGTTACCCTATCTCACTGATAGTTTCCAGTAACCCAACATAAAACCTGCCCAACATAAAAGAAAAAAAAAAGCCCAAATCTCACACTCTCACGTTAAAAGCACAGAACTATTAAACACATAAGAACTATTAAACATAAGAATATGCCATTAGCACACAACTGCACTGAAGCAAAGAAAAAAAACTGTGTATACGGCCTCCGAACAAAATATGCAATCAGACAACCAAATAACACACACGATCTCTTTAACAATCATGATATATCAACCGGAAAAAAATTATTTATAAATAGCTTCCCAACATGAGTTGTAAATCTACCTTAATATAAACTTAATTTCTCTCAGTATAGCTCAATTAAACATTTCTCTTACACGCAGTCATGAAATATTTTTAAGTTGATAAGTAGAACTCAACCCCTCCTGGGCGTTTACACTGACCAAGCACTTGATTAACCATTATTCTTTTCTTGTTTTATCATACCAATCAATATTATTCATTATAACTACTATTCAATGATGATGTCAGATCGACAGATTCGACTTATTTAAAAAATAAATTGACCAGTATGAGTTGTAGGAGATGGCATTTTATTAAAATGTTTTGGTTTCCTGTCCGACGTTGACAACTATTTTGATATATTTTGTTAGTAATTCTTTCTAAAAGCCCAACAAATGTTGTGAAAAGCTTCCCAATTGTTATACAACCTGCCCATTAACTATTTTTGTTCCAGCTAATTGGAACAAAAATTAGGCTTTTGTGTTCAAAAGCCTAATTGGTTGGAAGCCTGCCTAATTTGACAAAACTGACTACACTATTGCATATATATATATATATATATATATATATATATATATATATATATATATATATATATATATATATATATATAAGTAATAAATAAGTAATAAAAAACTTTTTAAAGTGTGCCCCCCTAAAAAAATGGAATGCCCCCCCTGTGATTTGTTTCTGCAGCCGGGTCTGCAGGTAGGTAAATGAAAAGTAAATGAGATAATGATTTTATGGATTGTGTGTTTTAACAAGTATGTAGACGGTAAGGAAATTAAATAATGTTTTTTTTGTACTTTTGATGTTTTTAATATTTTTATCCCTTACGGGTATGTAAATAGGTTGCAGGTAAGCAATAAAAGGTAAGTATTTTTTATTGTTTTTTTATATTTTTAGGAAGTTTTTTTTAACAATTTTGCAGGTAAGTTTAGAAAAAGTATACTGTTTTTATGTTTTTTTTAAAAGAGATTTTTACAGGTACATAAATGGACGGTATGTATAATGTTTTTATGGTTTTTTAATGAATTTTACAGGTAAGGAAATGTAGGGTAAGTAATTAAGAAAATGTTTTTGTAAATGTAATTGTAATGTTTTTATTCTTTGCAGGTATGTACATGGACCCCAGGTAGACCCCAGGGGTCCGTTCTTCGTACGTCGCTAACTCAGTTAGCAGGATTTCATTGTTGACGATTTGGCATGATCTTGGATCGTTTGGTTCTTCGAA
The DNA here is from genome assembly GCA_037039145.1 of Fundulus diaphanus. Taxonomy (NCBI): domain Eukaryota; kingdom Metazoa; phylum Chordata; class Actinopteri; order Cyprinodontiformes; family Fundulidae; genus Fundulus; species Fundulus diaphanus. The sequence continues at coordinate 62,773,202 of CM073125.1, forward strand.
AGACATCCTGCACTTGTTGTCATAGCAACATATGCGCCAGCTTAAGCCTGCTCGAGAGCAGGCTTATTTCATGTAAACAAGATTAGATCACGGCTGTATAAGCGGAGGAGATAGGGAAGTCTGCCGTAGCCATGTCCATTTTTACGACTGCAACCTGTTGCGGAAGGTGCAAGAATAATTTGCAGAGTTTTTCAAATTAATCGCGTATTGCGCAATAGACAGGACCCTTTAGCGCAGCGCGACAGTGTAATTGTAGAGAGATTTTCTTGGTGGCTGTTATAAACAGACAAACACATCATTTAACAGTGGCTTTTAAAGAGGAAAAAGTGGTGTTGGAGCCATAAATCTAAAATATTTAAGTTATTTGTATGATGGTTTGCTTTTTATTTTTATCCTATTCAGTAAGAAGATTTGTTCGGGCCATTTTATTGTGAAGTTTAGTTTTACTTTGAAAGGCTTGCATCCTGTCGAGCCGTATATTGTATTAGAAAAAACTATGGATGGATTATCTAGCCACGGAGCAATACAGTTTTACCGTGTAAACTATGGATGACTTGGAAAAGGAAGAACTTCATTTTTTTTATAGATAAATAATTTTTAATTAAAAATCCCAGTTTGCATGCGTCCTTTACTTCCCGTGTCTAAGGAATGACACTGAAATTTGGATCTCTTGACATAACAAGTGCCTTTTTAAAATAAAGTATAATAATTAAAGGCTACCATTTTGTAGAATATTCTTGTATTTCACTTTTACTTGTCCACATGTTCTAGTGGGTCCCGTGGAGGCTCTGACATAAAAGAACAAAGTAAATATGAGATTATTAAAATGCAAAACTTCATACTGTAGAAAGTGATAGAAACATCTACCATGGACAGTATTTACGCATTAATTTGTCTGCTGCTTTTTGCCAGCCCTCTCTCCTGGCTTTAACAGATTTTGAGGTGTTTTAATTAATGACTCAAATTCGGCATAACCTTCCAAGCTCTTGTTCTGCTTGGGAGAAAAACTGTGGGCGTTCTTTGGCCATGCTGAACAGCCAATAGCGGCGTTGCTGATCAATGTTTCTACTATCGATACATTTCCCCTTTTAAACAAACGCATGAACGCGCCGTTGTCTCAGATAAGTCAATCCAGCCATACTAATCGTAAACAACAGGTGTGTTCGAAGAACCCAATTAGCCGGATCATGATTAGCCGGATGAAATCATCTTGGATGTGTCATTTGATCTTGGATGTTTTAAGCAACGTACGAAGAACGGACCCCAGGTAAGTAAAGAACAGGTAAGTATTGTTTTGATTTTTGCAGGTATGTACATGGATCCCAGGTAAGTAAAGAACAGGTAAGTTAGGGTTAGGGTTAGGGGGTAAAAACTGAGGCCTCTGCCGAAAAGCAGGAGGTCTAGCACGGGCCATCCGACTAGGCTCCCCCGGCGGCGGGCCCCGTTGGGGTTGGCGGAGTCGTCTCCGTCCATAATGGACCTCCGTCCACCCGTCAGCCATTTTTTTTATCCTCACTAAAGATGTTCTTTATTTTTTCACAGGGAAGCAAACAATTGAAAGAGGATTTCCAAACGGGAAACTTGACGTAAAGGTAAGTGTTTTTTTTTTTTTTTTTTGGAATTTTTAATTTTTTTAATTATTTACCAATTTTTTAGAAAAAAAAAATTTATTTGTGTTTGTGTAGAGCAATTAAGTCAAAAGTGTGCCGTGACAACGTTTCAACCTTTTACGGTCTTCATCAGGTCTGGCACACATGACAAAACATGATCTGCTCTTATCGCCTGTCTGGGCTCAACTGAAGAGCAGAGGGACTGAGCCTGCTTATGTAGGCAGTTGACTCCACCCCCTGAACAAAATAGCCAACTTGATTTTTTGCCGGTGAGTAAAATGTTTTTATTGTTTTTATATATTTTTAAACATAGCAGGTAAGTGAATGAATTTTAAATGCATTTGTGAACTAATGTTTTTTGTATTTTTTTGTCTTTTTTTTAGGTTTTTGCAGATGAATATATAAAAAAGGTAAGTAATATACACGTCATAATCTCCCTGGGAACGCTTTGGGATTCCTCCGGAGGAGCTGGCCCAAGTGGCCGGGGAGAGGGACGTCTGGGCCTCCCTACTGAAGCTGCTGCCCCCGCGACCCGACCCCGGATAAGCGGAAGAAGACGGACGGACGGACGGACGGTAAGTAATATAATTATTTTGTTTGTTTTTTGTTTTTATGTTTTTAACAGGTAAGTATAGTAAAGGTAAGTAGAAATTATTAATGTTTTTATTTTTTTATTTTTAGGGTTCCAAGCCCGCAGCGCAGGCGAACGTCTGCTCTGTGAGCAGAGAACCCTATTGTTTTTCGTCTGTTTTTAAATTATTTATTATTATTACGGGTAATTATTATTCTCCGCTAAAACGCGTTGGGCGGCCCATGCGGATTTGTAACGAACCTATTGAATCAGGTATCCAAGTACAGAATGTGCACCGCTACTCAAACCCAGAAATTCAGACCCCTCAACAACTAGGGTGCGCTATAACAAAGAACAATGCGTTTTGGCCTATAACCACCAAACTACTGGTCCCACACTCAAAAACTTCACATCTCTTTGTTTATTGGATGATTCTGCAAAATAAAGGGAATTGGCACACCCTTCATTTCCCAGCTAGTTTTCGCGCTACATGGCTACAAAGGTTAAACCTTTCTTGTTAAACTCCTCCTACATTTTTTATGCAATCTGCGCAAAACTCCATATAAAAGCGAGTAATGGACAAATAAAAAAGTTAACGCGGCGGATTTTTGAATTTTTACCTTTTCGGAAAGTAACGCTAAAATAAGTGATTGTTAGCTAGCTAGCTCTAAATGTAATTGCTGATTATTCTAAAACCATAACAGATTTTGACGTGTCCTTCATAACACATAGTCCAAAAAAGATTTTGCACATGTGACCCGCGTTTGAGGATCGTCCATCACTAGGGGGCGCTGTGATGTCAAGAAATCTACTACGCAAGAATGACTGATCGGATTTTTACAAAACCTTCTTCATCCCCTTCCAGTCATAACCCTGAACTAAAGTAATAAAAAATGTTAATGATTGAAACAAGTGGGCGGGGCCTATTTCCAAAAGTGTGGAAAAAAACTTGAAAACTTCAAAAATTCACCTAAAATCACTTGTGTGGTGTAACAAGCTCAGATTTTCAGGATGTATTCCTTGAATAAGGTGCAACAATTCTCTCACTGCATGTATTCCAGTTTACAAGTTTACAAACTTTTTTCAAAGTTTGTAAACTGGAGAAATCAATGTATTTTCCACAAATATTGGTCAATGCCAATAAAATTGGCCTCTATCTGTAAAGCACAGCCAGAATAAACATGTGTTTCAGTTTGGTAAAAATCCAGGCGAATTAGACCAATTTACAAGAAATTTAAATTTACATGTATAGGACTATAAAGTTTAATGTTTTTTTTTCTCTGAAACCGTTTCATTAATGACCATATTAAAAATCAAGGACTTAGATAAAGCCCTCTTGGACATACGTAAATATTTTCAGAATTTTAGAGCAAACCGTTGATTTATAACAAATTTATGAATTTTGTGATCAGTTCGCAGCTCTCATCATCCAGAGCTTTGCCATCCAGAACTGTGAACAGGGCGAAAATTTTGCCCATATCTGGCCCATACCATTTTTCTAAGCGGAGCAGAAACTTGAAGAGGCAGGATAGCTTTAAGTTTTGAGAAGAACACATAATTTTAAAAATTTAATTGAATATAAAAAAGATCAAGCAGAAGCTGTGAGCAACGCTGGTGTGGTGCATTCACAGTGCATGGGAAAATGCAATACTCAAGAAGAAACATGTTTTTGTTCAATCAATTTTAAAATGATTGATTTAACAGTGATTTAGTGATTAACAGTAAGACAGCTCATGTGTGATGTTTTGATTAGCTTTATTAAAGAGAAAAGTTGGTTTTCTCCCTTTAACAATCCAACACACCTGAAATCGGTTGTCTAAGAGGCGGAGCGCGCTGATTGCGCTCCGCAATTACTGCGCGCAGTTGTCAGCAGAGGCCATCTGCCCCTCTGCCCGCACCTGATAAGACATAGTATTAATGACACATCCACAGATGTGCAAATTTCTTTAAAAGGCAGTGTCATAATTTACACACAAAAAAGTTTGAAGTGCAGTTGTCTTGTAACCCTTGTTTTAAAGTTTGCGTCTTCTTAAGGTTATCTTAAGTATTTTGCAACTATTGTTTAGATTTGATAAATATTAATTTGCAGGATAATTTAAAGCAGTGTATGGTGTGCAATTATAAGATATGAAATGGTTAAGGTTTTTTTTAGATTTTGTAAATTGTACTTGATTTGTTTTCCTTGCAATTCCACTTAAACACGAAAATACAAAAAAGGTACAGTATGCTGCTCGTGTGTTTTATTAAATATCTTTTTTGATAGTCTAGTCATTTAGATAACTTTTTACATAGCACTACAACAATTGACATACAGAAATAATTTAATTTAGTGGAGGGAAGAGGAGCCCCTATGATCCCTTCTGCTGTCCCCACCACTCTCCTCATTTTCCACCAGTCGGAGGTGCTGCCGCCTCCATACCACACAGAGAGACAGCTGGTCAGAATGCTCTCTATGGTACTTCTGTAGAAGGTTGTGAGAATGTGCGGGGACAGGTGGGCTCTCCTCATACTCTGCAGGAAGTACAAGCGCTTCTGTGCCCTCTTCACCAGTGACAAGTGTGTTCACAGACCAGGTGAGGTTGTGCGTCATGTGCACCCCGAGGAATTTGGTGCTGCTGACCACTTCCACAGCTGAGCTGTTGATGAGCAGTGGAGTGTGGTGAGGCCGGTTCTTCCTGAAGTCCAAGATGATCTCCTTCGTTTTCTCCACGTTCAGATCAGTCCTGGTCCTGGTCGTTGTCGTCTCTAATCAGGCCCACCACCGTCGTGTCGTCTGCAAACTTCACGATGTGATTGGTGGTGAACCTGGGGACGCAGTCGTGTGTCATCAGAGTGAACTTCAGTTCAGCGTTCAACACCATCATCCCACAACATCTGGTGGCAAAACTGGAGCATCTGGGCTTCAACACACCCCTACGAAACTGGCTGCTAGACTTCCTCACCAACAGACCTCAGTCAGTCCGGGTCGGACAGAACACCTCTGATGTCATCACCCTCAGCACGGGCTCCCCTCAGGGCTGCGCCCTGAGCCCCCTGCTGTTCACCCTGATGACACACGACTGCGTCCCCAGGTTCACCACCAATCACATCGTGAAGTTTGCAGACGACACAACGGTGGTGGGCCTGATCAGAGACGACAACGACCAGGACTACAGAGAGGAGGTGGAGCAGCTGGTGGGCTGGTGCAGAGACAACAGCCTGATCCTGAACGTGGAGAAGACGAAGGAGATCATCGTCGACTTCAGGAAAAACCGGCCTCACCATGCTCCACTGCTCATCAACAACTCAGCGGTGGAGGTGGTCAGCAGCACCAAGTTCCTGGGGGTGCACATCACGGACAACCTCACCTGGACTGTGAACACCGCGTCGCTGGTGAAGAGGGCACAGAAACGACTGTACTTTCTGCGGAGGATGAGGAGAGCCCGCCTGTCCCCGCCCATCCTCACGACCTTCTATAGAAGCACCATAGAGAGTATTCTGACCAGCTGTCTCTCTGTGTGGTGTGGAGGCTGCAGTGCCTCCGACTGGAAGAACGTGAGGAGAGTGGTGAGGACAGCAGAAGGGATCATCGGGGCTCCTCTTCCCTCCATAAAAGACATTTCATCGCAGCGCTGTGTGTCTCGAGCCCGTAACATCATCAGGGACCCCTCACACCCCCACCACAGACTATTCTCCCTGCTGCCCTCTGGAAAGAGGTTTCGCAGCATCCGCTGCAGGTCCACTAGGTTCTGCAAAAGCTTTTTCCCTGCTGCCATCAGACTGTTGAACTGCTGAACTGCTAAAGTATAAAAACGGACTGTGTACCACATTCGATTCGCTGATTTGCACATCTGCACATTTGCACATTGTATCGTATCCTGCAAAATTGCTGCTGCACCTTACCGGGAAACGTACTGCAAAACTGTGTACAATGCAACTGTCTACTTTTAAATCATTGCTGCACCTTACTGCGTATTTGTTTACATTTGTTTTACACTGTTTACATTTCAACTGCCTACTGCTCACTGCTGCACTTTATCCGGAAGTCAATTGAAACTTATCCTGTAAGTGACTGCGATTTATCACTGCACTTTATCCTGTACTGTAATTCACCGCAAGGTATCCTGTAGAGTTACTGCAATCTTTCTGAGCTGTGTGAAAGCGAAATTTCGTTCTGTATCCACTCTGTGTATACAAAATGACAATAAAGAAAGTCTAAGTCTAAGTCTAAGTCTGAACAGCAAGGGGCTCAGGACACAGCCCTGAGGAAAGACTGTGCTGAGGGTGATGACATCAGAGGTATTTTGTCCGACCCGGACCAACTGAGGTCTGTTGGTGTTGAAGTCTAGTAGACAGTTGCGAAGAGGTGTGCTGAAGCCCAGATGTTCCAGCAATTTATTCACTCATATGTACATTTGTTATCATGGATTTTTTAATTGAAAATGAGTTTTACAAGTTTATGTGTGTATCAGATAAATTAAGCCAGTGTCACTATAGCCCTTAGACTCAAAAAGGTTGGTGACCCATGTTACCAACCTTTTTGGCAGGGGGACACTTGAGTTTAAATGTTTTATTCAGTATCACTACAGCGGTGTTGTGAAGTATCTGATAAGTCAGATCAGATGCAGTGTCCAGTCAGTAACTGTTATCCAACAAGGAGATCATTTAAATTTAAAGATTCATTTTTATTGTGTTTTGACTGCTTTATTTTTTAACCCTACCTAACAACACAAAATTAATGTCATTCAGCTATGAGGATGGAGAGAAAGAAGATATGATGACAGAAGAAGAATCAGGACAGACAGGGGAAAGCGACAGGTTGGTCTAATATTAGGTGGAATTGAGGGAACAACTACTTCATCCCAAGCAATAATGTTTAAACTAGTGCTGTCAAACAATTAAAAATTTTAATCGCGATTAATCGCATAATGTCGATAGTTAACTCGAGATTAATCGCAAATTAATCGCATATTTTATCCTTTTATTTCTGAAAGTGTAATAGCCTGTTTGGGCATTTTAATATGCAATTTTGCAATAAATGACACTAATAAAATACATGCTTGTACAAAAAATATTTTTATTTTGTTATTTTTCAAGCACTTTTCAGAATTGGAATGAAAACATCCTGGTGCCAATGTTAAACTCTGGACTATAATGGCTAAATGACTAATCATGACGCCCTGATGTTTACACAGTGTGTAAACAAATGTGTAAATAAATACCTGTTTTCATGCCGATATTTTTTTTTTGCCTCTTAAACAAAGATAGACATGGTATTATGCATAAACATATAAATTAATAAAAATTGTACATTTTAATAAAGTCATAAGTTTTGTTCATTTCTTCTCTCTCTCACACATGTAATTCTGAGCTTTCACACCAACAACAATAATTTCTTTGAATATTTTTGCTTGCTGTTTCTATCCATATTCATAGAGTTTAAGCCTGGAAAAAGGTTTTAAATTTCCAGGTCATTCCAGTCTTACACTTTGCTTGCAACTGGGCCAGGAGCTTAATACCCTTGAAAGAGACTGTTTAGGAACTGATTAGTAACTCCAGGTCCTTCGTTTGGCAACGTGATTCATCCTTGGTTTGTCAAATACAGAGACAACAAATTAATAAGCATTAAAGTTTATGGGTTGGGGTTTCTGCAATGTTATCAACGTGTAAAAGCTCATCTTCAGAACCAATATCTGCTTAAAATGGTGATCTGCACCGCCTAATCTACTTTCAGCAGTTACCACCGGTTATTGCACCGTAAACTGCAGACAATACGTGCAGAGTTGCTCTGTCTGCCTTTACGTCCTATGGCGGAGGGATATTTCAGCTGGATACACTCAAAGCATCTAGTGCAGGCAGGTCCTATAACCCCTATTTCGTCACTTATTTTAGAGCCCAAATAAGCGATTTCACTTTCAGAAACCTGCCCAAAAAAACCGCAACCCGTGACTCATGAAATTGCTCTATAGCGCTTTTAGAAAAAAGAAGCCCAAAGTCGCATGTGTCCGAGGGTAAAAGGAAACTGTTGGCAACAGTGAGCGCGGGTCTGTTTTGCTACAGTTTTCTACCACTCTTGAAACTACGGAAAGCGCCAAGGGTAAAAGAAACGCAGTCCGGAGAGCGCGGCGGGGGGAAAAATATTAGGGAACGGTGTGTGTGTTTTGACGCGCGATTAACGGCGACAAAAAAATTGTCGGCGTTAAAATGGGTTTATGTTAACGCCGTTAATAACGCGTTTAACTGACAGCACTAGTTTAAACATTATGATTTGAAACTGTATTAAAATCTGTAATTTTTACAACTAATATATAGTGCTTTTTTGACCATATGACTTAGTGGAGAACGCCACAGACAAGGGGTGAAGGAGACAAACATGAGATCAGTGATAGAAGGGACAAGTGATGACATCAGGTAGGAATAATTACATTAGAGAGGAAACAAAACCTTATATACCATGATGGTTTGAATTTCTGATGACCATATGTCATTGTGTTTTTTTTTGGGAAAATTAGTGCAGGCAGATATGGTGAGTCAATCACCACAAAGGAGAATGTGGAACAGAAAGATGCAGATGAGGGAGAGAAGAAGAGAGGACCAGATGACGAAGAAGAGGGAGAGGAGCAGAGGTCCAGATGATAACAAAGAGGGAGAGGAGGAGCAGAGGTCCAGATGATAACAAAGAGGGAGAGGAGGAGCAGAGGTCCAGATGATAACAAAGAGGGAGAGGAGGAGCAGAGGTCCAGATGATAACGAAGAGGGAGAGGAGGAGAGAGGTCCAGATGATAACGAAGAGGGAGAGGAGGAGAGAGGTCTAGATGGTGAAGAGGGAGAGCTGCAGAGGAGAGTGCTGAGACAAGACTTTATTCAGAAGATCCATCTGAATGGCCTTTACCGCACAAAACAGTGGACACATTTAGGCAGTACATGGTTGAAAATGGTCCACAGAAAGTTACCGATGGCCCATATCCAAGATCAGATCAGAGTAAGATGTGTTTTTAAGCACACTCTTTTCGTTTACTGTCCAATGGAGAGAAAGTTGAACGAGATTTGTTACTGTATTCCAAAAATACTATTTGTTCCTGTGCTTGCAGAGTGAACACAACTGCTTTGCAGCATTTCACGAAGGCCAGTTCAGGAAGGACAGATTGCTTGTTGCAGAACCATGTTCAGGGCCTGAGGTACATACCTGTTTGCATCTCTGAAAGTTTCAGTGATGACCAGTAGGGGTGTTTTAGATATGCAGATTGCTTTTTTGAAGAGGTTTTTCATTACTTTGCTATACAGTTGGGTAGCCATCCTAGTTGCCTGAAATACTCCCTTCTTATTAGTTTTTTGTTGTATGCCCCAACTGATTTTATATGTTTCACCCAACCGTGTCTTTATTGTGTCATTTGGGAATATAGACCCAGTGTCCTCATATGGGCACATAGCTTTTTTAGAGAATTACTCAATGTAGAAAGCTGACATTTTTTGTATATAGTAATTGGGGTCTTGTAATCCCAAATTGCAAATAAAACAATCAAATGCAAAGATTATGTAATTGCCCTCATATGATGACATAATTTTTTTCAAAAACTATTTGTTTTATCATGACAGGGTTTAGTTATTACACTTATTAGGTCCTACTAATCCGCATGGAACTTGGAAATTAAAAAAACAAACTCCAAATAAAAGCTTGGGTCTCAGGAAGTTAAAGCACTTATTAAATATTTATAAGACACAAAGTTATCTGTGAGGACTAAGTGTGTATCTGTGTGAGTGTATAAGTATGTATATAATTTAGTTGTCTTGAGATTCAAAGATATACAGGAAAATGAATTTCTGAATTACATCTCCGTCCAGTTGATGCTTCTTTACATTTTTTGTTTTCAATAAAATTGTGGTGAAACAAATACACAAATTTGTCCTCCATTGATATTCTGTGCACAATAACATTTCCTTACAAAATGTATTTACCAAAGGCTTTGTCACATGGGTAACAGGTAAACCAAAACAAATAAAATGCCAATCATCGGATTGAGGTGTGTGTGTGTGTGTGTGTGTGTCAGTCTCTGATGATGTTATGGGCTCGGGACACGCAGCGCTAGGATGAAATGTCCTTAATGGAAGGAAGAGGAGCCCCGATGATCTCTTGCTGTCCTCACAACTCTCCTCACATGCCTCCAGTCAGAGGCGCTGCAGCCTCAAGCTGAAAGGTGGGAGAGATACAGGAATGGTCAAAGGATATTGTAGACCTACCAGATTTGGTTAATGTTGACTTTGCACAATAAGCAAGTGAGGTAACTGATGTGGCATGATGTCCACGGCCCGGGAATATATGGGCTGACTTGAACATTTTTTCAGTCAAACTGATTATTTTTGCTTTAACCCATGGTATATATGTATACATATGCACTTTTACTGTTGCTGTTTAGAGTTCAACAGTCTGATGGCAACGGGGAAAAAGCTGTTTCAGAACCTGGTGGACCTGCAGCGAATGCTGTGGAACCTTTTCCTAGTGGGCAGCAGGGAGAACAGTCCATGGTGGGGGTGTGAGGGGTCTCTGATGATGTTATGGGCTCGGGACATGCAGCGCTGGGATAAAATGTCCTTAATGGAGGGAAGAGGAGCCCCGATGATCCCTTCTGCTGTCCTCACCACTCTCCTCACGTTCCTCCAGTCGGAGGCGCTGCAGCCTCCACACCACACAGAGGGACAGCTTGTCAAAATGCTCTCTATGGTGCGTCTGTAGAAGGTCATGAGAATGGGCGGGGACAGGTGGCCTCTCCTCATCCTCCGCAGGAAGTACAAGCGCTTCTGTGCTCTCTTCACCAGTGACAAGTGTGTTCACAGACCAGCTGAGGTTGTCTGACTTAGACTTAGACTTTCTTTATTGTCATTTTGTATACACAGAGTGGATACAGAACGAAATTTCGTTTTCACACAGCTCAGAAAGATTGCAGTAACTCTACAGGATACCTTGCGGTCTGTGATGTGCACCCTGAGGAATTTGGTGCTGGTGAGCTGTTGATGAGCAGTGGAGCGTGGCAAGGCCGGTTCATCCTGAAGTCGAACATGATCTCCTTCGTCTTTTCCACGTTCAGGATCAGGCTGTTGTCTGGGGACGCAGTCGTGTGTCATAAGGGTGAACAGCAGGGGGCTCAAGACACAGCCTTGAGGGGAGCCCGTGCTGAGGGTGATGACATCAGAGGTGTTCTGTCCGACCCGGACCAAATGAGTTCAGGAGGTGAGGAAGTCTAGCAGGCAGTTGCAAAGGGGTGTGCTGAAGCGCAGATGTTTCAGTTTTTCCATCAGATGCTGTAAGATAATGGTGTTGAACGCTGAACTGAAGTCCAGGAACATGCTCAAGGGGGCGGGGCGTGGGTGGGCTTGGAACCCGTTAATAACTGCTTGCAGTTCTAGTTTTTATTTGTTTTTGTTTTTAGGGGGTGGGTTAGGGTTAGGGTTAGGTGGTAAACACCACCTGAGGATCGGACAAAAGTGGATTTGGGGGGAAAGTAAAAGCGGTAGGGAGCTGAAAGCGGGCTCCACCCCCATGTTTTGGGGGGCTGCGGACACGCCTGAGGCGTCGGCGTCTCTCTGCGACCGACGGTTCTGGCGGTAGGCCGAAACGGCGCAAAAAGGATCGGACAAAACGGTTAAAATCGAAGAGGGGAGCCCGGTACGGGAAAAGGAGGCCCGCCGTTGCGCTCGGGGGCTCGTGCCGCTTCGCCAGACGCCCCACAAGACACGTCTGGGGCAATGTTTGAAAAATGTCCCATCCTCAGCAGCGAGCGTTTGGGGCGGAGGGCGGGCCGGGAAGCGTCCGACGGAGCTCGGAGCGGGCCGTGGGTGCTCAGGGGGTCCCGCCGAGTGTGCAGACACCTCATTTGTCTGGCTTCAGGAACTTGCCCAAAACAATGGCAAACTGCTTCAAGTGTTTTGGTTGCATGTGCCTGTTAGGAGCCTTACCAGACTTATGCGTGATGCATTTCCCGGTGTCTCCGGTGGTTACACCTGCCTGGAGATATGAGGTGTCTGAGGAAGTGGTTCAGTACTGAAAGACGATGGATTTGTAGGCGAATTCGACTGAGCCTGGCTCTGGTTTGAGGCCTGATTTCATTTGCAACGCTCTCCAAAGAGCAAGCGTGTCACTGTGCAGACTGCCTTGGATTTAAAGCCTGCTTTCGATTCCAACGCTCTGCAAAGAGCAGGCGTGTCACTCGTCAGCCCGTCTTGGATTTGAGGCCTGCTTTCATTTCCATCGCTTTCCAAAGAGCAAGCGTGTCACTGTGCAGCCTGGCTTGGATCTGAGGCCTGCTTTTATTTCCCACGCTTTCCAAAGAGCTGCAGACGTGTCGCTCTGCAGCCTGGTCTGAGTGGATAGAGTTGAATCTCTGCTGTTGGCAGCACCTCGGTTTCGTAATAACGGCAGATCCCTTTGACCAGTCTGTACAGACTGACCAAATGAGCTGCACAATCTGTTTCAGTGGGACTTTGGGACGTGACTGGAGGTGTGAGGTGTCTGACAAAGTGGTTCAATCTTGAAATAAAATTGAACTGAAACAAATTGAACTGATTCTGGCTTCAAGTCGAGGCCTGCTTTTATTCCCCACGCTTTCCAAAGAGCAGACGTGTCGCTCTGCGGCCTGGTCTGAGTGGATAGAGTTGAATCTCTGCTTTTGTCGCTGCTGAAGTAAAGCAGCCAGCTGTTTTAAAAGTGGCTGGATGTGTCAGAGCCACCCTGAAGATGATCTGTGGCGATTTTGGGCCTTCTCTGGCCAACACAAGCGTTAATTTTTTTTCATCTATTTGGGTGCATGAAACTGCAACAGCACCAGGTCTCCCCTGCGGGCCAAAACAGGGTACTGTTATATGAAAGAGACACCGCCACCTGCTGGCCAACATTTGCTTTGCACCAAGGAGGCCATGTGCAACCTGGAAGTCATGGCAAAGTTAAAACGTTGACAACTTCAACACGTAGACAGCTGGGCCTGTGAAACTCGGCAGGCTTGTGGGGCACACACTAAATTATTTTTCAGAGCAATTTTGGCGTCGTGGGCCCACTGTAGCGGCCGCAAGCGGCCGCGGAAGTGCACACTTTGCAAAAAATCTCACTCAAAAAGTAGAGCAGCGAGCCCTTTCAAAGTCGGAGGAATGTCTGCAGGTGTTCGTATAACTCTCCTACAATTATTTATACTATTCTCTATATGTTTTATTTTATTTTCCAGTCTTATTTTATTTCTCGTGCATTTACTCATTACTATTAAAAAAGGTTTTAGGTATGAGAGAGCCACCTTTTATACTACCTGAAGCGAAAGCAGATCTTACAGTATTAGACAAGAAAAACAAGTATTGGGTTATCAGAGAAAGGAGGTCCAGCAGATGGCGAGGTAAAAATCCCCACAGTGCCCTTGATGCAAAACAACTTAATATCATAAGACTTTTCCTCCTTCATAAAACCTTACTGCTGTTGGACTGAACTGTAAATCAATTCTAACTACATTGCCTTGTGTTTAACTGTCCAGCCCAAAGCTTATTTTCATCCTCTTCTGCATTTCCCAAAAACACTTTAAAGTACTTTGTGCTGGATGCAGGACAACTTCTCTCACTGGATGTGTCAGTTAAATGGGAATTAATTGTCATTTGTTTAATGCTGCCTGCCTACTTGTACAGGCTACATGAATGGAAAGCGGATGGAAAGCTCAATAATAACCCAAATTTGAGAATATTGACACAGCACGGTTGGATTAACAAAATTATTCTTTACATTTTCTTTATTTTTCTTTGCCGGGGGGGGGGGGGGTTCTTCATCTTCCTTTTCTTTTTTGCATGGTCCCGTGGCTCTCACTGGTGTGCCTGCAAAGACAACGACAAAAAGGTCAATGTCAGTACTTCAGGCCGTGGAGACTGCTGATATTCCTCGTTGTTCTGAAGAGATCTTACATATACAGGAACGATGGTGGACCTCTAGCCTCCCTGAGGCTTGGGCTCAGCCTGTGAAAACCTCCACAGGGTCAATATCCACGGCCGGGCTGCTATAGCCAAACCTTTGGTCACTCGTGCCAATGCGAAACATCGGTTTCAATGGTGCAAGGGGCGCAAATCTTGGGCTGTGGACAATGTGAAACATGTATTGTTCTCTGATGAGTCCACCTTTACTGTTTTCCCCACATCCGGGAGAGTTACGGTGTGGAGAAGCCCCAAAGAAGCGTACCACCCAGACTGTTGCATGCCCAGAGTGAAGCATGGGGGTGGATCAGTGATGGTTTGGGCTGCCATATCATGGCATTCCCTTGGCCCCATACTTGTGCTAGATGGGCGCGTCACTGCCAAGGACTACCGAACCATTCTGGAGGACCATGTGCATCCAATGGTTCAAACATTGTATCCTGAAGGAGGTGCCGTGTATCAGGATGACAATGCACCAATACACACAGCAAGACTGGTGAAAGATTGGTTTGATGAACATGAAAGTGAAGTTGAACATCTCCCATGGCCTGCACAGTCACCAGATCTAAATATTATTGAGCCACTTTGGGGTGATTTGGAGGAGCGAGTCAGGAAACATTTTCCTCCACCAGCATCACGTCGTCACCTGGCCACTATCCTGCAAGAAGAATGGCTTAAAGTCCCTCTGACCACTGTGCAGGACTTGTATATGTCATTCCCAAGACGAATTGACGCTGTATTGGCTGCAAAAGGAGGCTCTACACCATACTAATAAATTATTGTGGTCTAAAACCAGGTGTTTCAGTTTCATTGTCCAACCCCTGTATTTGCAGTTGTGTTCTCATGTGTGAACTTACATCCTTGTCATCGTCATGATCATCATGATGATGATGATCATCATCATGATCGTCGTCGTCATCAACGTCAGACTGGTTGTTACCCTGGACGTGTGGACAAAAAAAGAGGAGACCATGAAATGTCTTATTTGATGTCATGGATTTGTAGAGCATAACAAATCCTTTAAAGGATTAAATAAATGTAATCCTTTAAAGGATTTCTTATTCTTCAAAAAAACAAAACAACAACAACAAAAACAACATTCTGGACAGATCGAAAATGTTCTTTCCATGTGATCTTACATCCTGACCGGGCTGGTCGCTCGGAAACGGACCTCCCTTCTTCACCCAATCCATGATCTCAAGTGCTTCATTTAGCATTTTAAGGATTCTGAAGCTCCTCCGTCCTTTCACCGCCAGCACATAGGTCTCCTCTGACATCGTTCCGGTGCTCGCTGTGGGCGGCTGTAGATTCTGCGGCAACAAACATAAAGTGGGTTACAATAAAAGAAAAAAAAAAGAAAAATAGTAAAGTATTTATATTCACCATATTCAATTCAATTCAATTCAATTTTATTTATATAGCGCCAAATCATGAAACATGTCATCTCAAGGCACTTTACAAAATCAAGTTCAATCATATTATACAGATTGGGTCAGATTATACAGATTGGTCAAAATGTCCTATATAAGGAAACCAGTTGATTGCATCAAAGTCCCGACAAGCAGCATTCACTCCTGGGGAACCGTAGAGCCACAGGGAGAGTCGTCTGCATTGTACATGGCTTTGCTGCAATCCCTCATACTGAGCAAGCATGAAGCGACAGTGGGAAGAAAAACCCACCCATTAACGGGAGAAAAAAAACCTCCGGCAGAACCGGGCTCAGTATGAACGGTCATCTGCCTCGACCGACTGGGGTTACAGAAGACAGAGCAGAGACACAACAAGAGAGACAAAAAAGCACAGAAGCACACATTGATCTAGTAATCTGTTCTACATTAGATGGTAATAGTCGGGATCTGTCCTCCCTGGATGATTTCACAGTCAACAGAACGTCAGACCAGGTGTACCTACTATGAAGAAAAAAGAGAGAGAACAAAAAGTTAAAAGCTGAAATGACAACAGTCATTTCAATGTAATGCAATGCAAACCTGGAGAACAGTAGACTGGAGAACAGTAAAAATCAGTAGAGTGAGAAAAGTAGGCCCTGATGTCCTCCAGTAGCCTAAGCCTATAGCAGCAAAACTATAAAGGTAGCTCAGAGTAACATGAGCCACTCTAGTTATAAGCTTTGTCAAAAAGGAAGGTTTTAAGATTAGTCTTAAAAGTAGACAGGGTGTCTGCTTCACGGACCAAAACTGGGAGTTGGTTCCACAGGAGAGGAGCCTGATAGCTAAAGGATCTGCCTCCCATTCTACTTTTAGAGACTCTAGGAACCACCAGCAGACCTGCAGTCTGAGAGCGAAGTGCTCTGTTAGGAACATACGGAGTAATCAGAGCTCTGATATATGATGGAGCTTGATTATTAAGGGCTTTATACGTTAGAAGAAGAATTTTAAATTCTATTCTTGATTTAACAGGAAGCCAATGAAGGGAAGCTAAAATTGGAGAAATATGATCCCTCTTGTTGATTTTCATCAGAACTCTTGCTGCAGCATTTTGGATAAGCTGAAGACTTTGAATTGCATTTTGTGGACTTCCTGATAGTAAAGAATTACAATAGTCCAGCCTTGAAGTAACAAATGCATGGACTAGTTTTTCAGCATCACTCCTGGACAGAATGTTTCTAATTTTGGCGATATTCCAGAGGTGAAAAAAGGAAACTCTGGAAACCTGTTTAATATGGGATTTAAATGACATGTCTTGGTCAAAAATAACACCAAGGTTTTTTACTTTATTACCAGAGTCCAAGTTAATGTCATCCAGATTAAGTGATTGGTTAAGAAGTTTATTTTTTGAGGACTCTGGCCCAAAGATTACAACTTCTGTTTTGTCAGAATTTAAGTGCAGGAAATTTAAAGTCATCCAGCTTTTTATGTCATCAAGACATGACTGCAGTCAAAGTAATTGATTGGATTCATCAGGATTTATGGATAAATATAGCTGAGTGTCATCAGCATAACAGTGGAAATTAATCCCATGCTGTCTGATAATTTTGCCGATCGGAAGCATATATATAGTAAAGAGAATTGGTCCAAGGACTGAACCCTGTGGTACTCCACAGGTGACCCTAGAGTTTGAGGAAGATTTATTATTAACATGAACAAACTGGAATCTGTCCGACAGATAAGATTTAAACCCGCCTAATGCTTTCCCCTTAATCCCTACAGTATGTTCAAGTCTTTGTAGGAGAATATTGTGATCAACTGTATCAAATGCAGCACTAAGATCTAACAGGACAAGTACAGACACAAGTCCATTATCTGAGGCCATGAGAATATCATTAGTGACCTTCACCAGAGCCGTTTCAGTGCTATGATGAGCTCTGAAGCCTGACTGAAACTCCTCAAGTAGGTCATTGCTTTGTAAATGTTCACAAAGTTGATTAGCAACTACTTTCTCAAGAATTTTAGATAAGAAAAGAAGATTAGATATAGGTCTGTAGTTTACTAGCTCATCTTGATCAAGAGAAGGTTTCTTAAGTAAAGGTTTAATAACAGCTACTTTAAAAACCTGTGGTACATATCCATTTAATAAGGATAGATTAATCATGTCTAAAATAGGACCACTGATCAAAGGGAATACCTCCTTAAACAACTTGGTTGGGATTGGGTCTAACATACAGGTAGAAGGTTTAGATGAAGCTAAGATTTTAGATGGCTCAGAAAGCTCTACTGCTTCTAAACAGTTCAGACAAAGCGCAGGTTCTAAAGATTCCTCCAACGCTGCCTCACTTACTGGGGATCAGGTAATCATGTTTGGGAGGATGCCAATTATTTTATTTTTAATGGCATCAATTTTATTTATGAAGAATCCCATAAAATCATTACTACTAAGAGCTAAGGGAATGGATGGATCAACAGAGCTGCAGCTCTGAGTAAGTTTGGCAACTGTACTAAAGAGAAATATAGGATTATTTTTATTCTCTTCAATTAATGATGAAAAATATGCTGCTCTAACTCTGCAAAGGGTCTTGTTATACAACAATAGACTGTCCCTCCAGATTAAGTAGGATTCCTCTTGGTGTGTAGAGCGCCATTTTCTCTCCAATTTCCTAACATTGTGCTTCAAGGAACGCAGGTCTGAATTAAACCAGGGAGCCAGCTTCCTGTGAATTATCACCTTCTTTTTCAAGGGAGCTACATTATCTAATGCAGAACGCAATGAGGAAGTCACACTGTTAGCAAATGTATCTATTTGTGAATGGGAAGAAATAGATACATATCTTTTGATGCGTATCTAAAAATGTCAAAAACAGTTTAAATTTAAATCAAAATATGAAAAAATACAATGTCTTAAACTGGATTATTTAGTATCATCAAATCAGTGTCAGTTGCCTGTAGGGATTTTTAAGGTCCAGCAGGTGTCAGTCTTAACTCACGCTTCAACATCACTACCAGTAATTAATTTTAGTATTTTAGCACATTATATGCAGAGATCACAGTTTCTTTTTCCACCCCGTCACAGGACAAAGGTGAACAAATTCAACAGTAATTTTAGATAAAAGTAAGACAAACAAAATGTTATTCACTTCAGAAAGTGTCTTTTAGTTCAAAAATACCAATAGTTAGTTTAAAGTGTTTTTTTATGTTTTTATTTTATGTACAGCATTAATAAATTTAATATGCAAGTGATCATACTTTCTTTGCTAAAATTTACAGTCTGACTTCAAAATCTACAGTGAAACTTACACATTATGTACATTATTGCAAATATAAACTATGTGTATAATTGCTTTGACCACTAAATTACCCTTTTTGTCTTAAAAAAAACATCACACTGTGACAGGGTGGAATATAGTGTGACGGAGTGGAACACTGTGACGGGGTGGAATGGACAAATTTAAGAACTGCACAATTTCAGTTTCATAGCGCTCAAGATGTTGCATGATATTTTTTTTGTCAGGGTCTCCAGATATTATGGTTCAATAACCTTCAAATAGTGTGTAATTTCTCAGCTACAAATTTAAGATTTTCATGAATCTTGCAGAGGCAGGTAGTCCGTCTTTGTTTTTATCTGGCCAATCTTTTCCCTGCTTTTTTGCCTATAGGAACAAAATGAACAAGAAGAATTTGAAAGAAGATATATGTAATGACTGTATTGCTCTATTTTAAAGGGCCAGTGTATAGGGTTACACTCCCTTCACCCCTCCTTTTTCAAGGTAACCCTCCGAAGGTTTCCCCCTAACCTAATTCCTAAAAGCCACAGCCATTATTAGTTTCCAGTAATTATACTAAATAACTAGCTAAAGATTACATTTCATTTCTGTCCATATATCCTTATAAATCCTACAATCTGTACCTTCAACCATCAGTGACAAATGTGTCTGTGAATGATTAACACAAATATAATTTGAAAATATTATTAACAAATTGTTTTCCCCACTTTTTGTGAGTGACGGGGTGGATATGCTATGCTTAACAGAAAGGATTTTGAAGGAAAAATGTAACAAAAAATGTTCTTAAAGAAAAATGAGAAATCACCATTATTTGTGCTTCTCTTCTTCAAACTCTTGAATGTTGTCACTGCCTGTTATTGTGACTTGCAGGAAGTGTATTGCATTTTGGCGCAAAATTACATTGTTGTGACGGGGTGGAATGTGAAAGTGATGGACACAGAAAAATCATGCTATTTTAATAAAGAAATATGACATTTTAATATAATAAACATTTCCTATTAAGAGGAAACTATTTCTAACCATAAAAACAATAACTGTTTGAGATTTATTCAATATTTTTTAAGTTTTACCTTACATGAATGAGAAAAATGGTCAGAGCGGACATGCCTCCTATTCCTCTTTGAATGTTATGGGCCCAAACAGTTTTCATGGAATGACCATATTTATATATATATATATATATATGTATATATATATATATATATATATATATATATATAGTTATTTTATTTTATTTTTTTTCACCAATGTCTAAAGCTCTGATGCCTTCACGGGGTAGATGCAATTTTGGAGAGACTAAGTCACAAAAACTTGGACGTGTAGACCTGTATCTCTCTATCTAATATTAGAAAAATCACCTTCTAATATAAACAATATCTTTTAATCTTACTTGTGAAAAATTATCCGTCGAGCCCTGACGTCAATAGTCCGTCGATCTAAACAAAAATACGCCGCACAGTTCTGAGGTATCATTAGTGTGTTCAACTTGAATCAGCAGGTTAGGGTAGCAGGTCGACCGCCCCAAGATGGCGGCCGTAATTCCTGCGCCGCGACAGTCAATGCGGGGTCTACTCTTATATTATGTATATGATTGAGACAATTCACGCTTTTATTTTCTTACTAACGCTAAATTCATTAAATCACCACAAACATTAGTTTTAGATGTAGCTAATAATCCACAGACTTTTCCTTGTCGACCGCACTTCTCCCATCTAAAAAATATCCACAACTTTACAGTTAGAGCACATGCTTTACCTTTTGCAACTGCTCCCGAGTGCGTGGTCCGCGTGTTCATTGCCCCCCCCCCCCCAACGGCTCACGTGTCTTCTTCTGCTTCTTCTTCTTCTTATTATTATTATTATTATGCTGTTTTATGGCGGTTGGCAATCAACTTTTGGTGCATTACCGCCACCAACTGAAATGGATTGCGGATCGGGATTGACGTCATAACCTAATATCCTCCTACTATTAACACCAAAATAAATAAATAAACGAAATCATTTTTATGAAATCTCAATAATAAAGAATAACCCTCTGATTTGGTCTCCATGTCTAAAAGATATTTTTGTTTAACTTTGATGTACTGTTTTGTAATTGTCTTTATCAATTCATTCCTCTCAATATCATATTTACTGCAAAATAATATAACGTGCTCCACTGTTTCTTATTCAAAACAAAAAACACACGTTAGATAATGTCCTATTTAACCCTGTATGACCAAATCGTAATCTTGATTATACTGTTTCCTCCGTTCTATTTGTTGATGTTTTCCTCATTAATCCTACTTTTCTTTGAATATTATAAAAACATCTTCCAGTTCTTTATTCTTCCCACTGTTTTTTTTTTTTGCCATCGCCTTTAAGAAACCCATTTTATGATCCCACCCATCAACATGTGACTAATTTTCACACCTTTGCGGGCATCTTACGGACCAGAATTCAGATGGTCAGCGACCAAGCCATTGAGACAGCGGTCTTTGAAGTGGAGCCCTCGTATTTAACGGTCTGTTCTAAGTGTTTGACTGGTATATCCCACGGCAAAGCTATCATCAGTAGTGACGAGGTACCTACTTAACATTAACAAACTTTCGCGCGAGTGGCGTGGTTTGCTTGAACGCTACGCTAATTAGCAGGTAGTTTTCAGTATAGGCCCCCAGCGCCATTAAACACCCACGCAAGGTGCTTCTGTTGAGGTGAGTGTGAACACGTTATTACTGCGTTTTAAGTCCGACACGCGCATAATCTCACATGTCCAGATATGAGTTCACCGTCTCTGGCGCGCACCGTAGAAAACTGATATGTAACGAGCCATTCTCGTGACGTTCTATCTTTTTACACAATGCTAAGTAGTTGAACGGGAGACTTAGCTCCTCATAGCACATGTTCGGACATGAGCCCAGCGGCGCCCTATTGGGTTGCAAGGTAATGGGGTCAGGCGCATTCATATCTTGTTGGTTTCCCTATAATTTAACTGAAATAAAGAAGCAAAACGTGGGATGTTTTGTAGCACATTAAATATTACAGAAGCAGACATACTGTAATAATCCCAGAGGGAAATTACTGTTGTTAAACGCTCCAAATAACACACACACACACACACACACATATATACACACACATATTATATACACACACACATATACATATACATACATATATATAGATAGATATATATAGATATATATATGTCATTCCATGAAAACTGTTAAGTTTGGGTCTTTAAAATTCAAAGAGGAATAGGATTCATAATAAAACTGTCAGTAATAGTTGAAGTGTCTGAAGCCATTGATTCAAGTTTAGTTGCTAGCATGAGGTAAGATAAAATTAAATAAATATAGATTTTGCACATTTATAACTTTTTGTGTTAAACTGCAATCATTTTCTTATGTCCGCTATGACCACTTTTCTCATTCATGTAATGTAAAAAATATCACATAAATCTCAAACATTTATTGTCGTTATGGTTAGAAATACTTTCCTCTTAATAGGAAATGTGTTATGGAATCACTGTTCTTCATATTGAATTAGTATAAAATATTTAAATGTCTTTCACACAGCATCAACAGTTTGTTCTGGGTTATTATGATGATATTGGAGGATGAAAATGAGTCCATTAAGTGCAGAAAAAAGACAGAATTATTGTCGAGCACGTCGTAATGCTGATCCTGAAAGGAGGCAAAAGCATTTAGAATGTGAGCGAGAGAGATGGAAAAGGGATATAGAGAAAGGCACAAAGACAAGGATACAAGATTTAAGTGAGAGAGCCAAGTGTCTGCAACAGAAAAAGTGGAGGGAGCATAAAAGGAGAAGGAAAGACAGAACAAAATCCTATACACTGGCCCTTTAAAATAGAGCAATATAGTGATTACATATATCTTCTTTCAAATCCTAATTGTTCATTTCGTTCTTACTGGCAACAAGAAGCAGGGAAAAGATTGGCCAGAAAAAAAACCAAATACAGACAGACTACATAAAGAAATTGAGAGACACTTTCTGAAGTGAATGAAATTTTGTTTATCTTACTTTTATCTAAAATTACTGTTGAATTTGTTAACCTTTGTCCTGTGACGGGGTGGAAGAAGAAACTCTGATCTCTGGATACAATGTGCTAAAATACTTTCAGAAAATGGTGTCTAAGCTTGAAAAATAGGTTTTATTGCAAGTGTTACATGTTTATAGGCTATGAAACTAAAAGCAAAAAAAAAGGTTATGATCAAAAAACTAAAAATTCAAAGGTCCAATCTTAACACTTTCAATAGATAGATAGATAGATAGCACACATTGATCCAGTAATCTGTTCTGTATTAGATGGTAGTAGCGGGTGGGCCGTCTTCCCTGGATGATGCCACAGCTAACAGAACGCCAGACCAGGTGTACCTACTATGAAGAAAAAAGAGAGAGAACAAAAAGTTATAAGCTGAAATGACGACAGTCATGCAAAACTGAAGATCAGTGGACTGGAGAACAGTAGAACTCAGTAGAGGGAGAAATATAGGCCCTGATGTCCTCCAGCAGCCTAAGCCCATAGCAGCATAACTATAGAGGTAGCTCAGCATAACATGAGCCACTCTCACTATAAGCTTTGTCAAAGAGGAAAGTTTTAAGATTAGTCTTCTTAAAATTAAGGAGGGGTGTCCATATTGTTGCACATGCTGGTTTTCTGTCGTGTCCTATGGAATCAAAATATTGGTGATGAAATGGTAACTGTCTTTCTTAAATCGCGCTGGACCTCAGAAAGATCCTGCTGATATAATTTTTGGACATTTCCATTCCTTGTCTGAATATATTCACTCAGCTATGTAAAACACGAAGGGGTGCCAGTCACAACAACAACACCATGCCAAATAATTTGTGACATGACTTTCTGGAGTGAGAAATGTGAGCTGAGCTCAGAGCTTTCCTTTAGCTCTTAATTTTTTCAAAAGGATTTGTTGTTGTTAGTGTTATTATGTTGTGGGCTGATTCCACTGGCTGAAATCCAATACATCTCTGCTTTTGTTTGCAGTGCCACAAAGTGCCAAGGAGTGCCAGGTGGAAGTCGGCGTGCTGAACTCCTGGACGACAGAGTAAGAAGAGGCTCATTTGCGTACATTTGCCATGGAAGAGTTAGGCGCAGAAAACATGTCCGCCTTGTCAGCAGCTTTCGCTGATGCGGGGAGCGCAGAAGCATTCCTGTGCGACACGGACTTTTTTCTCTCTGCCCAGGCAACTACCTTAGAGGAGCCAGATGAGGCACTGCGCCTCACCTTCGACTACGACGGTTTGGTAGTGGAGCTGAGGGAGCTGCGGAACATTAAGGTGGCTTTGTCCAGGATCAGTCTTGGCCATTTCAACCTGGGGGGCCTGCACCATTCCTGGCACCTGGTGAAGAAACACATGGACCTGAAAAAGGTGTCCCCCAAAGGATTTGAGATCCTTAAAAAAGTTAGAGGGGTAACCGTTGCCCTTTTTGACGGCGGTTACAGCCTGGACCTGGTGGTCCTGCCTTCCAGACTGAGCACTGTCCATCCTCTGATCCAGGTTTATGAGCATATTCTGCCAGCCCTTTCACTGGAGCAGTTGAATAAGGTCCTCACAAACTTTGTCGACCTGCTCCGTGACCTCGGTCCTGAGGAGATGGCAAGGGACACCCTCAAAAAAACTGTTCTGATGAACAAGGGCTGGATGAATGTGCTCCGCCAGGACCAGGAGTTCGTACTGTCGGTGTTGGACGAGGCCGTGGCCGCTGTGAAGCACGACGACTTCTGCATTCGAGCCTTCCTGCACCGCTTCGGCCAGAAGTCCCAGGAGTGGTTTCAGGTGGAGGAGGTCTGCTCGCCCCTGAGCGTGGAGCGCATCTCCCTGCACGTGGCCCTCAACCTCTCGCCGTTGGACACCAACATGACGGTGTTTTGGTCGAGGGCTGGGCTCCAGGAGCTGGTGGGCTCCCGGTCCAAGTTGTACACCTGCATGTCCATGCACGAGTGTGCAAACATGCAGTCCGCCTTGGACCACAGGCCGTTGGACCTTGCGCCTGACCTCAGGAACCTCAGCACACACCACGAGGTGACCTTCTGGCAGGTGTACGTGGACAGTCCCCACACACACCACCTGTCCACCTTTCGCCACCCAGTGAGCGGGCTGATCGTGAACTGCGGCCTGTCACACCCCAACTACCAGGGGGCAATGGCGACCCGGGCGCAGCACTACCTACTCCAGATGGAGGACATGGCTCGTAAAGCCAGGTGCGCCTACAACCTCCGGATAGAGTTTGTGGCGGTCGCGGATCTGCTCATCCCCAACAACGTGCAGGCCAGCTATTTCTTCAGCGTTCCCGGCCTGTGGACCCTGCTGAGAGAGCACCCCATGCTGGTTCCGTTCAAGTGGCAACCCGGGGAGCCAGGCATCAACGACATCCTCTCCCGATGCCTGACGTCCATGGTGAACCAGCTCAGGAAGGTGTCCATGAGAAACCGGGACCAGGGAGGGTTTCTACCAACCTGGCAGGCGTTCGAGTTGGAGCTGGCGCTGGAGGAGGCCTTTTACGGACATCCTCTGTCCATAATGGACCTGAAGTGGTCGCGCGCGCGTTAGGGACCAACGCCACCCATGAGTTCAGCCTCACGCATATGAGGGGATTCATGGGTCTCGGGCCCCCTAACGCAGCGGCCCTGGAGGAAACGCCACCGCCGCTCGTCCACTGGACCAGGGACGAGACACAGACTCTGCGCATAGCGAGGCTGTTTCCCTTCACCTGCTACCTGGAGGCACAGCCAGCGCTCCTGGGAGCCCAGCTGCTCATTGTCCTGCTCAAGGACCTGTTCCAGAGGAACGACAGCATTCCTCTGGAAGAAATGAAGACGTCCTGTCCTGGGACCTTGAGGGGACACGTGAGCCTCGACGTGCTCACAGAGAACTTGGCCACGAGGCAGTCCTTTCCCAGGCCCTTCACCTTCGCCAGGGCCAGGCGACTCGTGGAGAACGAAGGCCTGGACCCTGCGTCGATGCTGAAGGCGGGATTTGCCGAGCTGGGCCTCAGGTATTTCCCCGACATCAAGTACAGGGACTTCTCTGGGCACAGGAAGGCCACGTGGAACCACTCCCACTTCTTGGAGGTGCACGGCGGTGAGCAAGAGCCGTCCACGGAGTCACAGGCCATGGCTTTGGTGGGGGACATAGCCATGGAAATGGAGCGCCGTGGGCTGTGCTACGCCAAGACCGTGGAGCGGTACAGGGAGCACGGTATGCCTTGGCTCGCCGCCATCCTGAGGCGGCTTCCGCCCAGACTCGGGAAGGCGACGAGGTTCAAAGTCCTGCTCTTCACCAGTTGCGTCGGCATGTTGATGAACAATGACTTCATCTCATACGAGAAGCTGAAGTCATTGATCATGGACATGCAGGTGACGCAGGCTGAACTTCAGGGACTCAAGATTCTCTCGCCATCCCTGTTCCCCAAGGCTTTTGGCTTCAACCTGTGGAAACTGCATATGGACGTCCCCTACCGAATGGTCCCAACAACAGGCCTGAAGCGCAAATGGGGGCCACCGAGAGAAAGGCCTTCCACGGAAGAACTGGACGCCCCCCTGCTTGATGAGGAGGATCGGCCGGACGTCCCTCAATCAAAGGCATTCTTCATGCCTGCGGGCACAAGCAGAAGGTGGGATCAGCAGGAGCTAAGCTTCGTTAACGTCAATGCGCAAATAAAGACAGGGCAGGCGTACAAAGAGTACCTGGGACGGTGCAGGGAAGCTGGCATTCCTGCTAGGTTGTACAAGGCGTTCATGAATAAGCGGAACCAGCTCCTTGAAGGCTAGGGGGGAAAAAATTCTTAATTCTGTTTTGTTTGTTTTTGTGCAAGTAACGTAAAAAAAAAGGGTAAAAAAATATAAAAATTTAGTAAAAACTACAAAAAAAAAACATACGTTTGGAGAACTTTTAATTTTCCACATTGGAGAGATTATTGTAAATAATTTTGGTGTACATTGTTTTCATCGCAGACATGAAACAGGTGTTATTTGTTTTCTGCATCCAAAAAAAAAAAAAAAAACCAACAACAAAAAATAAATAAATAAAAAAAAACCCTCACACTTACCCTGCCTTGACGTGGCGTGGGGGCTTACGTGTCCGTTAAAGGACGCAACCAAAGGGTAAGGGTCACGGTTAAAACTTTCTGGTTAAATTATTTATGTTGAAAAGATTAACGTGTGGCCAGTTTCTTTGTTCTAGGTTCAGCACAGAGCTCCCTCAACCGAAACGCACCCAGTCCACGCTGTGGAGAAACGCGCGTGTGACTGGCTTGTCACTTGCTTCCAGCTGCTGTGGGCTGCCGGGTGCAAGTGAATTGCACCCAGACGTGTTCCAGGAGGAGTGGACGCTGCCTGAGAAGACAGAGAGCAGCCAGGTAAATTGCATGCACACTCCCCACTAATAAACAGAAATACTCCAGCCCTGACTCCTAGGACATTTCCGATTATAAACATCCATCCGTCCGTCAGTCCGTCCGTCTTCTTCCTCTTATCCGGGGTCGGGTCGCGGGGGTGGCAGCTTCAGTAGGGAGGCCCGGACGTCCCTCTCCCCAGCCACTTGGGCCAGCTCCTCTGGGGGAATCCCAAGGCGCTCCCAGGCCAGCCGAGAGACATAGTCCCTCCAGCGTGTCCTGGGTCTTCCCCTGGGCCTCCTCCTGGTGGGACATGCCCGGAACACCTCACCAGGGAGGCGTCCTGACCAGATGCCCGAGCCACCTCAACTGGCTCCTCTGGACGTGGAGGAGCAGCGGCTCTACTCTGAGTCCTCCTCTGAGTCCTCCCCGCATGCACGGCTCCGACCTTTTTCATTCTTATCACGAGGATGGGTTGCAGTTTGACACAGTGTTACTTTCACAGAGGGCTTGAAAAAGAAGATTCACTTTATGTTGACTTAGACTTTATTGTCATTTTGTATGCACAGAGTGCATACAGAACGAAATTTCGCTTTCATACAGCTCAGAAAAATTGCAGTAACTCTACAGGATACCTTGCAGTGAATTACATTACAGGATAAAAAAATGCAGCGACAAATTGCAGTCAGTTACAGGATAAGTTTCAATTGACTTCCGGATAAAGTGCAGCAGTGAACAGTAGGCAGTTGAAATGTAAACAAATATGCAGTAAGTTTTCAATAAAGTGCAGCAGTGATTTAACAGTAGACAGTTGCAATGTAAACAATTGTGCAGTAAGTTTCCGGATAAAGTGCAGCAGTGATATTGGACACTAAGAGTTGGGCAGCATTTATAATGCTGGATAAGGACACGATACAAATGTGCAAATCAGCGAGTGTGGTACACAGTCCATTTTATACTTCAGCAGTTCAACAGTCTGATGGCAGCAGGGAAAAAGCTTTTGCAGAACCTGGTGGTCCTGCGGCGGATGCTGCGGAACCTCTTCCCAGAGGGCAGCAGGGAGAACAGTCCATGGTGGGGGTGTGAGGGGTCCCTGATGATGTTTCGGGCTCGGGACACACAGCGCTGCGA